>CM046469.1:42694427-43294427 GCA_025506415.1 Flaveria robusta
TAAATTTTTTCCTGTGCCATCATACCGTAATCTGACTCTTCAGTGCTTAACAGAGGTTAATGGTCTTTTAATTAACTTTCACCTTTTTGAAGTTGTGGATGGCCTTTTTTATAATGGATGTAACTAAAATTCTTTGGTACTGGCATTTATTGGAACAGGTGCAGCCCTTAATTTGGGGATTTTTACAATGTGCAATATGTTAACATGTATAACATATTCATGGTCCAGCTTCAGGTAAATAAAATATAATTTGTAATATGATATATGCTTGAGCATTTTGGAGTTGAATTAATAATGGTTTCGTCGTTTTGTTTAGACTGTTCTTCCAACAAATACAAATATACCCAATGCATATGCAAATGGCTCTAGTGAGGAACAGGTACACATTCTTTTAGAGTGTCTTTAGTATGTTTATTTTTATGTTTCTGAACCAACTAAGATTATGTTTATTTTTATGTTTCTGAACCACTAAGATTATTATTTTTTATTACAGGCATTTATCCAGAATCTGGCATTGTTCTTTACTTCATTTTACAAGGCATGCTTTTTTCAATGTTTCTTTGGTGTAATAGGTTCATTGCTTGTAATTGGCTAGACTTCTGTAGTGTACTTAGGTTTATTGGTTTAAGTTAACAAATAAACCTGTACTTTTACGACTTTCTATAGTTTAAGATCTGATATAGTTGTTTTCTGCATGCAGTTTCATATTCGTGTACTAGAGTCCTCACAAGACAACATCAATTCTCTTTGATTGGTCTTGAGTATCTCATCAACATTTCTTATGTTGATGATACAGAGGTTTTCAAAGTATGTTGTTTTTTTTTTTTTGGATTTTTGTTCATAATATACTAGATACAATTTGTTTAATCTTTCATTTTGGGCAACAGGTTTGCCTGGACTACTGGAATTCTTTAGTGTTAGAGCTTTTTGAGGCAAAGCACAATCTCGAAAACCCTGCAGTAACTGCAAACATGATGGGGTTGCAGGTGGGTCCTTATGTCTTTTTATACCTTATTTTATTGTACAAGTAGTAACCATTTGAAATTTCACTCTGCTTTTGTTAATTAAACACAGAAGTTTAAGACAATGTTTTGTTTTGTGTTTGCAATTCAGATGCCACTGATCTTCCTGGTATGGTGATGTCTTGGTACACAATTGTTGCAAAGACGACAACTTTACGCGGGACCCACGTCAAAATTAAGATTGCTTATGATATCCCGCATGGCAAAACCTGAAGAGGTTTTGATTGTGGAAGATGAAAACGGGAATATTGTTCGTGAAACCTTGAAAGATAATGACGTCCTTGTTCAATATAAGGTAATTTCTTGATGTAATTGAGCTATGATTAAGATACAAAAGTTAAGTAGACCAGATATCCGCAACTAACTAAGTATGTAAATTGTGGATCTCTTGTTGGTCATACTTGTTACTGAATTGCTTATTAACAAATAGATGCACAGTAGTTCATTAGTGGATTTGTTATTATTATCACTATTATTATCATCATATCATATATTGCTGAAGAAACAAATTTCTGCAGATTATGAGGGAAACACTTATCTACTTGGCTCATCTTGATCATGATGATACCGAAAAGCAGGTGTAGTTCTGATATTTGTGTATCTTTTGTTGATTATGTTATTTATTTCACGATTTCCTGAACTTACTGTTAACAACTTGACATTTACATATCTAGCTTTCAAATAAAAATGTTTTGACATTTATCTGCATTTTCTTGATTTTTGGGTGTCAACAGATGCTGAAGAAATTAAGTAAACAATTGAATGGTGAGGATTGGACTTGGAATAACTTGAACACACTATGCTGGGCCATAGGATCCATTTCTGGATCCATGATGGAAGACCAGGTATCCCTTTATGGGTTTTTTTATTATAATTATTAAATTGATCTATGTTTATATTGCAAATATTTTACACCTAAAGAGGAAGTGAATACTACACTGTCTCTTTAATTCTCTTGTACTGTATTTACACATCACTATGTTCTTTTTCTCTATATTTGGCAGGAAAATAGGTTTCTTGTTATGGTTATTCGTGATCTACTAAATCTCTGTGAAATTACAAAAGGAAAAGACAACAAAGCTGTTATTGCGAGTAATATCATGTATGGCTGTTTACAGAGTTTATTAACTTCTGAATAGTTTTGAGCCTTCAAGGCTGTTACTGTTTATTTCTGTGCACTTGCAGGTATGTTGTTGGACAATATCCAAGATTTTTGCGGGCCCCTGGAAGTTTCTAAAAACTGTTATAACAAGCTGTTTGAGTTCATGCATGAAACACATCCAGGAGTTCAGTCATTTTGTTTAGATGCATTCCTGGTATTATTATATTGTTTAAATCCATTATTATCTCTCATGCATGTTTGATATTGGGTTCCTATTTGTAGCATTTTTATCTCTTCTTTCCATCCATTTATTGGAGGCTGATTTTTGATTTCAGGATATGGCTTGTGACACATTTCTGAAGATTGTACAAAAATGCAAGCGCAAGTTTGTCATTGTGCAGGCAATGCATTCAATGACCTTCTAATTGTTTCATATTCTGGTGCTATCTTATAAATGCATAATTATCATAAACAGTTTATAACTAATTTTCTGGTTACAGGTTGGAGAAAATGAGCCATTTGTCTCAGAACTTCTGACAACTCTTCCAACTACCATTGCAGACCTTGAGCCCCACCAGATACATACGTTTTTGAATCTGTAAGCCCAAGATTCTCAATTTGAAGCTTCTAATTTCTCTATTTTAAATTGCATATGTTTACTAGGCATTATGGATTGTAAATATTTTGGTAGGTTGGTCATATGATTCAAGCAGAATCTGAGGCATTAAAACGGGAAGAATATTTGCAGAGGCTGATGAGTCTTCCCAATCAGGTATGCTTCTTGTTACAGAATTTAGTTTTTAATTACATGATTATTATGGCTTACAATAACTCTACATATGCAGAAATGGGCTGAAATTATTGGACATGCACGTGGTAATGTGGATTTTTTGAAGGATCAAGATGTTATCAGGACCGTGCTTAACATATTGCAGGTTCGTGTTCAATACTACTTATCATGTTTAATCAGCTTTCGTTTTATTTTAATAAATTTATTTGTGCATTCTTCTGTTTGCAGACAAATACAAGTGCTGCCAGTGCACTTGGAACATATTTCTTACCACAAATAACCCTAATCTTTTTGGACATGCTTAATGTTTATAAGTAAGTTACTTCATTTTTTGCTCATTTGTTTGTGTCCTAAGTCCTAACTCTTTTTTCTAATAATATTATATGAATGCATTGAACAGAATGTACAGTGAACTTATTTCATCTGGCATTGCTGAAGGGGGGCCTTATGCTTCTAGGACTTCCTATGTGAAGCTTCTAAGGTAATATATATATTTTTCATGTGTTGTATTTAAAGTTAGGATAAACCATTTTATTGATATTTGTTTTTTTAACAGATCTGTGAAGAGGGAAACCCTTAAGCTCATCGAGACTTTTCTGGATAAAGCTGAAGATCAACCACAAATAGGAAAGCAATTTGTGCCCCCAATGATGGACCCTGTGCTTGGTGACTATTCTAGAAACTTGCCTGATGCTAGAGAATCAGAAGTTTTATCTCTATTCGCCACGATTATAAATAAGTATGTTATCTGCTGACAACAAAATGACTGGGCCAAGTTGGGTAACAAGTTAAACATGTTGGATTGGTTTGACTCAAAGCCCTTTTTCGTTCATTTTTAGACCTTTTGAATAAAGAATCAGTGTGACAAATGATTTTAAAAGATATATTTTTGATGTTACTCAAACTTCTCAAATAATATATATGGGTGGTTTAATGCATTAAAAATACATCCTGGCCATCTTTTGACCTTTTTATATGTAAGCGTGTTGAAGCTGTCACATCTATGTTGTATTTTTGAAACACTTGTAACTTGCTTGATCTCTGTTAGCACTGAGGCAGAGCTAATGATTAGAGATGGCAATATGGTGTCGGTTGTTTCAAAGCACCTTGATATAAAATGTTTACACTTAATGAAGAATCAGTGTGACAAATATTGTTGTAAAAATATATTATATCATCAGTATTCTAGTCTTTTGAATAAAATGATTTAAAGGTTTTATGCATTAATTTTATGTTGTAGAGGAACTTTTACCTGTTTGACCTGTTCTTAAGTAAATGGCTTGAAACTATCACAGTAACTTATGGTCTTATGGATATCATTGACAAACATGTTCATTGAACAGTCTGATTTACTTTTCTGAACTTTGCATATAAATTATAGGTACAAGGGCGCCATGATAGATGACGTTCCACGTATATTTGAGGCTGTTTTCCAGTGCACTTTGGAGGTTTTAATCTTTTGGTTTATGTACTTTTTTCAATGTGTTGCATTTAAAAGCAGTTCAAATCATTCTATTTTGGCTATTATTCTGGACAGATGATAACCAAGAATTTTGAAGATTACCCTGAGCACCGTCTCAAGTTCTTTTCATTACTTCGGGCTATTGCTACCCATTGTTTCCAAGCTTTAATTCTGTTATCACCTGAGGTTTAATTCTTTATATTCTTTTTTAACCTATTTCAATCATTCTATCTTATACGTGTTACATGTTAATTTTTTTTGTTTACATCAGCAATTAAAGCTTGTAATGGATTCCGTCATGTGGGCGTTTCGACACACTGAGAGAACATTGCAGAAACGGGCTTATTCTTTTGTTGGAGATGCTCAAGAACTTTCAGGTATATGATTTTGGATACCATTTGTTCTGTATTGTTTTTAATTTTGTATGTACATATATTTATATTTTCTGAACTTTCTTTTTGCAGAACTCCGAGTTTTGCAATCAATTCTATCGATCATATTTTGTGTTGATTGTGCAAGAAATATTTGCTGTGTTGACCGACACATTCCATAAACCGGGATTCAAGTTGCATGTTTTAGTGTTACAACATTTATTCTGCCTGGTATGTTTTTTCTGGTCAAGTATATTGTGTGGAAATGAAAGACAGATGCCTGGGTAATTGACAAAACTGGCTGGGCTCTTGTTTTCCAAGAGCAAAATTACGGGAAATAGGAATGGACCCTATACTCTTCTTACTAGTTTAGAAGTTAACTGCTATCTAGAAACAAACTTATAATTCTGTTTTTGCAATCAACCTCATTCTAACTGATTTACTCTCAAAATGGTGATGGGGCTCTAGTTGATGACATGCCAAATTTAATCAGATGCATCTTTATGCAAATTATGTGAAATAATAAAAGATTATTATTGAAATTATAAAAAAAATAAACTTAATTTTAAGAATAATTACCAAATGTCACTTATAGTTGGCCCAGATGTGATAAACAAAAAACACACTAGAATATGAACCCTACAAGTCTACAATGTTTCCTAAAACAATCGATCAGATACCTCTATTTAAACTAAACAAAAACAATCATACTACGACTCAAACTCTTACATTCTAGGACTTAAACAACTTGATAAAAGCCCAAATAAATTAAACTAAATAACTCCAACTAAATAAGCATGCTTATTAATTATTAAATAAAAAGACACTTAATCATACTAAAATATTTCCTAAAACTCCTGCTGAATTACGGCTGCCAATAGAGCGTTCAACCCCAATGAAAAAACAACTTTTAATTTTCTCATGTGAATTAACAAAGATTATGTTCAACAACGTACTATGCCACATGGAATAAATGTAAACACTAAACTGGCAAATAAGATGCGCATCATCTATGTTGAAAAATTAGCAAAAAGAACCCGCTACCTGTTGAATATGTCTGTTGCTGCAGTTTTTTTCTAAAGTTGGTAATAAATGTAGGTTGGTGTATAAATCAGAAAAATTGTGAAGTTTGTAAATTAAATGTAGTTTGCATGTCTATAGATAATTAATGCAGCAATTATACTTACAAAAACAATACTATTACAATAATAATCAAAATCAATGAACAAAATAAAGATGCCATAATCCACACTGAGCCGAAGCATTCATAACTAAACAGGTTGAAATTGTTAACACTGATCATTATGTTTATGGTGACAATTTCAGGTGGAATCCGGTTCATTAACTGAACCATTATGGGATGCGGCCACCGTTCCTTATCCATATCCAAACAATGGATGTTTGTTAGAGAGTATACTATTAAGCTTTTGAGTGCTTCCTTCCCAAACATTCCGGCATCAGAGGTATGTAATAAATTAGTTTTTTTTCTTTTTTTGCAAATTTGACACTCATTTAACGGAGAACATCTTTTTAGGTTTCAAAATTTGTGAATGGGCTTTTTGAGTCCAGAGCAGATCTTTCAACATTCAAGAACCACATAAGGACTTTCTTGTGCAGTCAAAAGAATTTTCAGCACAGGTAAGTGCCAGAATATTATTTCTTGGTATTCCTTGGGTGGTGTTTGGAACTGTTTTACTAATAGTTTGTAATTAATGTTTGCGTTGAATAACTAGTTTTGCTTAGGTTTATACAGCCTGCAACAAATTAGTCATCTAAGGGTAATTAAATTAGGCTTTCCGCTTTAAGTTATTAATCTATCAAAGGATCAAATAATAATGTCATTTCTAAATCAGTTTTTAATGTTTGGATAAATTCTGCTCGTGATCTAGTTTTTTATAGTGTTATACAAGCGACTGTTTACCTAAACATCGTCAATAGCTTTGCTATGGAAGGGATGTAGTGGGTATGGTTATGGTACATAACAAGAAATAAAAGTAAAATCATAAATGATGATTTGTGATAATCACTTAAAAAACGCGACTCCCTTCCCCCAACCAGCATTTATATTTGTGTCGTTTGTGTGAAAGAAAGAGTTTATTTTTATTTACTTTTGTGTATGTTTTTGTGCAGGATAACAAGGATTTATATGCAGAAGAAGCAGCAGCCCAAAGAGAGAGAAAGACAAAGAATGCTTAGCATTCCTGGTCTTATTGCACCCAATGAGATTCAAGATGAAATGGTGGACTCATAAAATAAATATATATCAAGCAAGCTTGTAGCTATTTTTCATTGGGTTCTTTTTGTTATTTATACATTTGTGGAGATCCCTAGTTTCCATCCTCCCATTCCCAAAAAAGCATTACATGGTTTTCTGTTGGTTAAAGCTTTAGATCACATTTTCTCTAATTGTAAGCTTTATTAGGGTTTTGTGGATGGTACAAAAAGGGTGCTGGCCTCTTAAGGGTGTGGTGGTGCAGAACAGTAACAGTAATAGTAATAGCATTGTTGACCGTAGTTGATTGTGGTTATGTAGTAACGTATAGGGGATTTGTCGGTCATAGACATTGTAGTCGATGAGAAACATGTTTGTGGGTTGTGTTTTTTAATACTTGTAATGTATGGGAATCATTTTTAAACACATTGGTGAATGGCTAGTATTTGTTGGGAATGTTGTTTCTTTATTTTCTTACATTTGATGGTTAAGAAATGGTATTACCAGTTATCAAAAATGTTATCAAGGGTTATTGATGTAGCTAGCATCAATTTGTTCTTTCAAGAATCTATCTTGTGTCTAGTGTTTGTATAGTTTCACCCTGCTAGAATTTCTAATCATCCTTTTGAAGCCTTCATCTTATAAATTATAAGTGATACATTGAATAAATCATTCTCTATCTACTGTTAGCTGATGGCTTCTCTTCCATTGTTAGTCTTCCAATTCTTAAAACGATTGTCTTTTTCGTAGTGAAATCTGTAAGATATGCAATAAATTCTTGTCTTTTATCTTCTTGATATGTTTTTCGAATTATATAAAGAAAACATGAAAAGATAAAATAAAACAATGTAGTCTTGTTAACATTTTTAGGTTATTAAATGTTAGTTTTTGCACTTAAGCATGTGCATTGTGTATGCAATTATGCAATTGCAAAATACCCAAAAAGAGCAAGACAGAAGATGATGGCATAATGTACAAGAAAGCCACTGAAATATTAAAATAAACATTTCTATTGATGTCTTTGGGCTTTTATAGTAAAGCAAACACAAGATTACTTACAAGCATTTGAGAGAAATTAATTGATAAAAGGGTTTTCCTTGTAGATATAAAAGAGTGAAGTATTTGTGTATTTGTTATAGATGCTACATATCTAAAGTTGTTTAGCCCTCTTTTAAACATTTTATAGTTTATCTTGCATTTTTTTAGCAGGTGTTAGGTATTGTTTGTTGAACTGATTTTTGTTGTTTAGAAATAGGAAATGGATAATTAGTTGTTATAAAATGCAATTAAGTGTTTGGAGACACTATAATTGGTGTCTTTATATATGTTTTTGTTGGTTGTACGTTAAAGCAACTTATAAGGTTAGTGATTTGTGACTTTGATGTCATAGGTTGAAGTCGTCGGCAATAACTCTTGCAAAATGTGTAAAACTACATAGATTAGATCGTTAAGCGATCCAACCTCTCCTCGTAGCCTATTCAAAGGGAAGATAACTAATAAATCAAGCATCGGATATATAATTTTATATATGTTTTTTTCTTATATCTCATTTCAAGTTAACAAACTTGAGATTATGTAAAAAAATAAAATATATCAGATGCTAAACCTTTTAAATAACCTGTGAACAAGAATCACACCAGAATAGAACACAATTCGATTAACAAAGAATAGAAGATGATTATTGTACTAAGTATTACAATGAACTCAAAGGAAATTGTGATTACAGAATACTCATTCGTAGATGAAGAAGATTCATCTTATAACCCTAAACCATAACAACTAAACTAACTTGAATATACAATTGACATATAGACTCCTTGTACTTAAGAAAAGTAAAAAGAACAACTATTAAGAAATGACAAACTAGCCCCTGAACTTGATCCAGTAGGAGTTAGCTTTACCACTTCACATTTCTCCACCTTAAAGCTCAATCCTTAAGATCAATTCAGAAAGAATTAATACCAAGAATCTTCAAACAATTATGAAGTTTGCCAACAGGTAGAGCTTTAGTTAGCATGTCAGCCCCATTACTTTCAGAAGCAACAAACTCTACACTAACTTTTCCTTGATTAACCACTTCTTTAATAAAAAGTCTAACATTGATATGCTTGATTTTCTCATGAAAAACTGAGTTCTTAGCCAACTGAATAGCCCTTTGTTGTCACACAGAACCACAACACACCACCAAGACAACCCCAACTCAGAAACAAGCCCCTTTAACCATATTGCCTCCTTAACTGCATCTGTTAATGCAATATACTCTGGTTCAATACTAGACAAGGCTACAACATGTTGAAGAGAAGCTTTCCAACTGACCACACTGTTCAGCACCTTAAAAACATAACCTGATATCGACCTCCCTTTATCCATATCTTTAGCATAGTCAGCATCAACAAACCCCTGGACAAAAGATTTATCCATATTACATTTGCTAAAGGTTAACCTAACACTTGATGTCCCCTTTAGGTACCTCAAAATCCACTTTACACCTCCCAGTGACTTTTCCCAGGATTAGCTAGATACCTACTAACTACACTTACACCATAGGCTAAATCAGGCCTAGTGCAAACCATTAAGTACATCAGGCTACCTACTGCATTTGCATAAGGTATTTTAGACATATAAGCTATCTCATCATCCTCTTTAGGACAATCCTGAGCAGAGAGCTTGAAGTGTTGTGAAAAAGGTGTACTCACAGACTTACAACTACCCATTCTAGAGTTCCTCAAAACCTTTTGAATGTATGAACTCTGCTTCAAATCAAGAACCCCTTTCACTCTATCCCTATATATCTCCATACCCAGAATTTTCTTGGCTTCCCCAAGCTCCTTCATGTCAAATTCACTCATCAACAGATCCTTTGTAGCTCTTATCTCTAAAGGATCTTTACAAGCTAGAAGCATGTCATCAACATAAAGAAGAAGATAAACAAGCATACCAGCTTTACACTCCTTTGAATACACACAGGAGTTATAACTACTTCTCTTAAAACCATTAGAGACAATGAAATCATCAAACCTTTTGTACCATTGCCTGGGAGACTGTTTCAGTCCATACAATGACCTTTTCAATAAACAGACTTTGTCTTCACTTCCTAGCACCACAAAGCCCTTAGGCTGATTCATGTAAATTTGCTCTTCCAAATGACCATGAAGAAAGGCAGTCTTCACATCTAACTGCTCTAACTCCAAATCCATTGCAGCTGTTAGAGCCAGCATCACCCTGATTGAAGAATGCTTTACCACAGGACTAAAAATTTCATTATAGTCCACTCCTTCCTTCTGAGTAAAGCCCTTTGCCACCAGCCTAGCTTTGTACCTAGGCTTATCTGAACTTGATAAACCCTCTTTAACTTTGAAGAGCCATTTGCATGGAACTAATTTCGAATGCTTGGGCCTCTCCACCAGAACCCAAGTTTGATTCTTATACCGGGAATCCATCTCATCCTGCATAGCTTGTTTCCATTCTTCACTATTATCTGACATCACTGCTTCCTTATAAGACAGTGGTTCAGTGGAACTTTCTTCCTTTGCTGCCAGAACACAAAGGCAGATAAGTCATCACTGCTTCTGTACCTAACAGGTGGCACAATTACTCTCTTAGGCATGTTCTTTGCTAAGCATTGAGAGACATTATCTGTTTCTTGAGTTTCTCCGGTAGAACCACCACCAACATCAAGTTCACCATCACTATAACCAGTATGCTCCACCTCAATGAACATTTATGGTGATCACTAGTGTCACCTTCTTGAGACATACTTGATCTATCCCCAGTTACATCCTTATACATAGTGTTTTCATCCCAGGTTACATCCCTGCTTACAATCACCTTAGGCTTGATATCATCAAGTATCCATAGCCTATACCTTTGACACCTTGGGGATACCCTATCATTACACACTTATGACCCTGGCCTCAAGCTTTCCTTGCTTGACATGTGCATACCCCACAGAACCAAATATTCTCAGATGGCTGTAATCAACCTTCTCTCCTGACCATGCTTCCATTGGAGTCATCATATCAATGGCAGCTGAAGGAGACCTGTTAACTAAATAAGCAGCTGTAGATACAGCCTCTGCCCAAAAAGTCTGTGGTAGCCTTAAGCTTATTAGTAGACACCTTACTTTGTCTAACAAAGTTCTGTTCATCCTTTCAACTAAACCATTATGTTGAGGGGTACCCGGGACTGTTAGGTGCCTTGCAATTCCATGCTGCTTACAAAAACTATCAAACATAGAATTGCAAAACTCAAGACCATTGTCTGTCCTTAATTTCTTGATCTTCCTTTCAATCTGAGTTTCAATTAATACTTTCCAATCTTTAAATTTACAGAAAGCTTCATCCTTAGTCTTTAAGACATATACCCATACTCTTCTTGAATAATCATCAATCAAAGACAGAAAATACCTTGCCCCTTCCAATGAGTGAGTCTTAGCTGGCCCCCACAGGTCAGAATGTATGTAGTCCAGCAGGCCCTTGGACTTTTGATGACTTCTTGCAAACTTGACTCTATGAGCCTTTCCAAACACACAGTTCTCACATACCTTCATCTTGCCAATTTTCACATCACGTAATACATCCTGTTTCTGTAGTTCTATCAGTCCTTGATGACTGATATGACCAAGTCTCTTATGCCACAACTCAGCATCATCTTCTAGTTTAGAATCTAAAACAGCAACATTGACTTCTTGAGACACTTCTCCATCTAACAGGTAAGTATTATTGGCACTTCTTATGCCTGATAACACTACTAAAGATCCTTTTACAACCTTGGCCTTGCCATTCCTTAAACTGACATCATACACAGCCTTTTCAAAGGTCCCTAATGAGATCATTTCCTTGTCAACTTAGGAATATACCTCACATTCTCTATGATCACATTAGTTCCATTGTTCAACTTTAATGATACAGTCCCAATACCTTTTATTTCACACGGCCTATCATCCCCAGTTTTACTTCTCCAAGGTCATCCATCTTTAGACTTTGAAAATAACCTCGATGTGGAGTCATGTGATATGAGCAACCTGAGTCGAGAATCTATTCTCTTCCACCTTTCTGTTTTGACACTACCATGACATCGGCACTTTCATAGCCCTCACTTGATTCTTCTTGAGTGACATTACCCTGCCCTTTGTGAAAACCATTTTCTGCCTTCTTTCGTTTCCTCTCAGGACATTCCCTCTTGAGGTGTTTATCTGAGTTACAAATATAACACCTTCTCTTCAATCTTGACTTTGATCTCGAACTCCCCTTCTGTTTGGAGCTCCTGCTCTCAGATCCGCCCCTCACTACCATCCCATCACTCGATTCCTCCTTCTCAACTGACCTTTTCTTGAGTTCTTTCGAGTTGAGTGCAGACAACACTTCTTCCATGGACAATGTATCTCTTCCGTACATTAATGTGTCCACAAAGTGTTCGTAGGACTGAGGAAGAGAGGTGAGGAAAATAATGGCTTGATCTTCCTCATCTAGGGTGACTTTTATATTTTCAAGATTATCAACTTGTTAAACTCATCCACATGATCTTCAAGTGATTTTCCTGATGTCATCTGAAAGGTATAGAGCCTTTTCTTTAAATAGAGCCGATTAGCGTGTGACTTTGTCATGTAAAGTCCTTCCATCTTTGCCCAAATACCAGCAGCGGATGTTTCTTTGGACACCTCTATCTCCTAGGCTCAGAATGATAGCACTGTGTGCTTTCTCCAGTATGTTTTTCTTCTCCTGATCAGTTAGATTCACCGGCAATCGTTGTTCTTCGAGCAGTGCATCAACACACACCCCTTGTTGAACTAACAACGCTCGCATCTTCACACGCCATAGCCCGAAGTCATTTTTCCCATCAAACTTTTCAAGATCGAATTTCATGGACACCATCGTTTTCCTTCAAACTCTCGATCGAATCACCCCTGTTCTTTTCTGAATTCGAGCTTCTAACCAAGCTTCGATACCAATTGTGAACAAGAATCATACCAGAATACAACACAATTCGATTAACAAAGAGTATAAGATGATTATTGTACTAAGTATTACAATGAACTCAAAGGAAATTATGATTACAGAATACTCATTCATAGATGAAGAAGATTCATCTTATAGCCCTAAACCATAACAAACTAAACTAACTTGAATATACAATGACATATAGACCCCTTGTACTTAAGAAAAGTAAAAAAGAACAACTATTAAGAAATGACAAACTAGCCCCTGAACTTGATCCAGTAGGAGTTAGCTTTACCACTTCACATAACCTAACTAAGATTCTAAAGATATATTTTTTAGAAACCTGTTATGGTTCAACTCGTTTATTAAATGAGTCATGATCGAGTTAGTCCGTCTAATAAACAAGCTCTATGAACTAAATCAAACTTGACTGTATTCATACGATGCCTGTATCGTGATTCAAGTCATCTTCAGAATTAGCATTTCTAATAATAACTAAATAGACATTGTTTCATGTGCAACTGTGCAACGATTTCGCTTATATTATATAGATGATCAAGATAAAATAATATTAATAAAATATAAAAATGGTTTAAAACTCAAATTAACAACACTCAAACTACTTATTCAAAAATGCTCATTTCATCTTGAAATATTCAAACAACCACAAAAACATTCTTTATATCTAAACACTGAAAGCTACTCATCAACTAAATTGAAACCACATAAACAAATACTTTCAATGAGCATCTCTAGAGCATTCATTCTAAAAAAAACCATATTAAACACGTTATATGTTATCTAAAAAAGCAAATAAGTCATTAATATTGTTTATTTTTTCAATGGTTAATTCCAATTTTGCTATCTAATGTTTGACAAAAGTAAATATCTCATTTTAAAAGTTTAAAACATCAATTTCAGTTCAAAAGTTTTATTATTTGTTTTAATTTCAGTTCAAAAGTTTTATTATTTTAAATTCAAATTGAAACAAATGATAAAACTTTTGAAAAAAAATTAATAAAATTATAAAACTTTTAAAAGTAAATTGATGTTTTTAGTATTAAAAAAAAACTGTTATTTTAATTAAACCTCATGAAGCAAACAGAATTTAACCTTTTTTCAATTATGTGTTTAGTGTCAACAAAATTTAATTTACAACCATGCAATACACAAATAAATTTTACGCACCCACCTCCTCTTCATGAATCCAATACGCCTTACCTCTTTTATTTTACTTACTTTTCTCGAGCGTTTTAAATTTTTTCAGCTAGGCGAAATTTTTGTCAAATACGTGTTGTTTCAGTTAAATTATTGAAAGATTATAACATAAATAAGTAACAACCTTTAAGGGTATCTTATTTTCTTTTAACAAAGTCTTACATTTGAATCTTTGAACGTCATCAGTTTTCACAAGCTAGAATTCATGAGTATGATGTATATGCTGGTAATGAGTAAAAAACCAATTTCTTTGCCCCGCATGTGTTAAATATATATATATATTTGATAGACGCATACACACTCCCTCCTAAAATTTACTTTACACTCCACATATTGTTATTTTATATGACCGAATACACACCAATTCAATAAGAATACATATCAGATATTATTAGGCCAAGATGTTATCCGTATCCATATCTATCAATCTATCAAATTAATAAAAGAAGATTTTTTGGTGACACATGTCACAATTATAAAGCTTCTAAAGCTTATTTTCCCGCTTCTCTATTTAATTAATAATTGCATTAACTACTAATAATTTTATTGAATTCATTTAAGATGAAAATATCTTTTATAAAATAATAGAAGAGATCATTTTATAAATATAATTTCTAAATAAACAAATTTTATAAAATAAAAAAATTACTAAAAGATCAAACTTTTTGGATATGAAATATTTTAAAACTTGTGTCTTTAAAAATAAATTTTTTATGAAACAAAAATGATTAAAATTCACACTTTTTATAAGAAAAAATTTAAAAAATAGCATTTTTAAAAACATTTTGTTTTGAAACAAAAAAAAACTTTCATAAAATTAAAATAAAAGTTTAAAAAGTGATATCGTTGTTTTATTATTTAAAGTTATTACTCGTACGTAATTTTAATAATATCATATCTCAAGATACTGTTTTATAATTCATAAATTTATGTTACTAACTATTTAATATTTACTTATACAAATCATATAATACACGAGATGCTAACATAGTAAATAATATATAAAATAAAGAAACATACATATTAGGCTTTAGAGGAGCCAAAAAAGACTCCATATTTATCAAATGTGGAGCCAAACACAAGAACCCTATAATAGTATTTTCCAATTCTTTGAATTTACTAGAAACAAAGATAAAAAGAAAACATCATAATTGTAATGTTCGTAATTCGTATGCCCAATTGCAAATTTTAGAAGATTCTCAGAAGCAAACGCTACCCTTCTCTTTTCTTTCGCAATTCTTCCTTTTAGGTGTAAAATCTTGATTTTTCTTCTGTATTTCAAGATCCACTCATCGCAGCTGTTCTCTAACATCATTGGAGGAAAAGGGTTTTGATCGTTGAGCCACTTTCGTTGAATTCATCTCGAAAAAAAGAAAACGAATTGGAAGAATTTGAATAAACGGAAGCTGATTGAATTTTGAAAGCTATGGGACAAGTGTTTCGCAAGCTCTTTGATGCATTCTTTGGTAACAGCGAGATGCGGGTAGGTTAATTCTTCTTTGTAATTCGAGTTTTTTGATGTTTAGAAAGATGATCTATGGTTTTTTTACTTGTGTGTTATGTTATGTTTGAATTGTGGATAGAAAACTGAACTTGATTAGCTCAATTTTGGTTCTTCCATGTTTGATTCAGCTGTGAACTTTGAAATAATCGTCAATTGATAGTCGATTTCATCTGTGAATTTGACTTTATCTGTGTAATGATCAAATGGTTGAAGCAATTTCCAGGCTTCCAGCTGCTTGAGCTTATCATATGGTTGTAGTTTGAACTGTTATTTAAATTTTCAACTTATACTGTTATGTTAATTTGTTCTTGCTTGAATGCAACTCTTTCCCATATTGGTTGCTTTGATTTATGTCTTTCATTTTGCTATAACTTTAGGGGCACTTTACATCAGTGAGATTTGATTAGAACACATGTCTTATGCTATTTAAGTTTTTTAAGTTTGTGTTTTTTACACAATTAGGTTGTCATGCTGGGCCTAGATGCAGCAGGGAAAACAACCATACTTTACAAGCTGCACATTGGAGAAGTTTTATCCACTGTCCCTACTATTGGTAGTGATTTATTTATTTCTATTTTTGCGTACTAGCGACTCTTCTGAGATGAAAGACGTGGTCAAGATTTGGGATTAATATCTTTTCGGGCAGGTTTTAACGTGGAAAAAGTTCAGTATAAGAATGTGATGTTCACGGTTTGGGATGTCGGTGGCCAAGAGAAGTTGCGGCCCTTGTGGAGGCATTACTTTAATGACACAAATGGATTGGTAAGTTTCACCATTTGCCATGATTTTTCTTGTACTTAACATGTGGTGTTTTTATATATTAGTTTTATTTGTTTAACAAGTTCAACGTTTTATAGCAGTTACTATTTTTTGAAATGACTTTAAGATTCGCAAACTGTGACATTAAATTATGTGCTATAATGACATTATTGTATGTTGTTGAAATATTATCCTTTGACCGATAAATTATGTGCTATAATGACATTATTATCTCCAGATTTATGTTGTTGACTCTTTGGACCGAGAGAGAATAGGCAAAGCGAAGGCAGAGTTTCAGGTATTTTTATTGTGTTTGTATGTTAAATAATTAATTCAGAGAAATATCCTTGTTCAAATATATTATTCTCACCTTCACTTTGTTTTCATTTTGTTTCCAGGCCATTATCAATGACCCTTTCATGATTAACTGTGCCATCTTGGTGTTTGCAAACAAGCAGGACATGGTATGTTTACACTTGTAGTAAGATTTTGTGCATTTAATTATTGTAAAATCATTTTATCATGATAAGGTTTTTATGCATTATGTTGCCAACAATTATAATTGCATATCATAACGTGATTAGATGAAGTTTGCATACATAGTTGATAACATGCCTTTCTTTAGCAGCTTTTTTTTTTGGAATTATCTGTCATGCATATCTCTTCCTTTGATGGAAAACCAAAGTTAACTCCGTTTTAAAACTTTAGAAGATATTTTGATATGATAACCAATTGACTTCTTATATAATCACGGATAACGAGAAGATTGACCATCACAATATTTCTAATCAAAGGGTCTATTTAGTCAGTTATATATAAGTTTATATCCCCAGACCCTATTAATAGCTCTGCCATGAATGGTAGTTTGGTTATGGTTATGATAGTTTAGGGGTTTAATACAGATGCGACCACATTTATTGATAATAAACAGTTACTAAAGGTCTCGGCATGCGAAATGATTTGCTCAAAATCTTCGACACTAATCTATCAAAAAATTGAATTATATTGGTAGGCCATTATTACAATATGATAGTTAGGACATTCTTATACGGGTTTCTCTAGTCTACCCCACGCTAGGCTTTTCTTGTCAACATGAAAGGATTTCAGTTTTGTCATATGCTTGTCAATATTTAGAAATGCTGTTTTTAAGTCCATTTTGATGCATCTTGAAGTCAAAATGAGCTGTTAAGGCCATAACTGTTCTTAAAGATTCTTCATTGGGAATCTGAGATTTTTAATTACAATTGTTTCTTCCTTATGAGAGTAATCTTCAAAACTAATCTTCTATCTTTCATTATTGCTAATAAGATCCAACTTAGTTTTATAGACCCATTTGAAGCCAATATGTTTAGCTTCTTTCTGCATTTTTGCAAGTTCTCAACCGCCATTAATATGACATTGAGCCATTCCGATGATTAGTCACTTCTTACAACTTCCTCTAAGAAGTTGGATCGTTAATTTTACTTAAGTTGCAATCTGTTCACTAAGATAGCCAGATAGGTCATAAATTATCATATGAAACATGTTTTGTTTAAGCCTGGCTGTTGTGTTTCTCTCTTCTGAGGTTGTGTAATTTGGCATTCTATGTTTTGTTACTTGATTCACATTATGGTGATTATTACACTGGCTGCTGAATTCAGTTTTGTCAGTCAGCATGTGGTTTAGAGACAAAATAGGTTTTCGGTCATACATGGGACTTATAGTGTGTCGTATAAAGTGCATCTTGGAAACCATCTAGAAGCTCAAAAAAGGGTTAATTCGTTTTAAGCTGAGATGACTCCTTAGGTGGTGTTTGGGATTGTTTATTATAACCACTCATATGCTTACTATTTTGAACTAATGATTCGGCAGTAAACTTTTTGAGGGTGTTTGTGACTCTTTATCCAACCTGCTTATCTGATTATTGTGAGTGCATTAAGCAGTTTGAAGTTGCTTATTTCAAAATGCAATAAGCAGATAAACAAATTTTAATAAGCAATCCCAAACGCCCCCTTATTCTTGTTTGTTTATTTATTTATTGAGTTAATTTCAATTTTGCTCCCTAAGGTTTGACAAAAGTAACCATTTTTCTCCAAAAGTTTCAAAACATTAATTTCAGTCCAAAAGTTTCATCATTTGTATCAATTTCAGTCCAAAAATTTTATTTTTTGTATTCAAGTTGAAACAACTTATGAACTCTTGGATTGAATTGAAACAACTTATGAAACCTTTGGAGGTAAATTGATATCTTTAATGTTTTGGAGGAAAATAGTTATTTTCATCAAACCTGAGGGAGCAAAATCGAATTTAACTCTTATTTATTTTAGTATTAAGAAATAGGGTTTTATATTTTTATCTTCTAATGTTTGCAAAATTATCTGCCTTTAATGTATTCATTCATATAATTGTTGGGTTGTGAAGGCTTTGGGCCGAGCCGAACGGGGCTCGGGCCTGTTTTGCTAGGCTAATGATAAACAAAAGAATAGGCTAGCCGGCCCTAATTAGGGTTAATTAGTTAATTCTTGGAGCCTAAGTTATTACCTTAATTACAACCCTAATCTAGCATTATAAATAGATCCATGATGTAATTGTATTCTTGAGCACAATAATAATATAAACCCTAGTTGCAGAGTGGACGTAGGTCACCTAGATCGAACCACTATAATTCTCTCGTGTCTACTTTATATATATATTGTGTGATTGTGTGTGTTTGATTGCTTCCGCTGGAACGTACTCTGATTGTGATACCTAACAAGTGGTATCAGAGCCGAGGTTCGGAAACACACCGGGTTTACACACTGAAATTGCAGAAGGCTGTTCGAGAGGGCTGTGGTATTATCGATTTTTTGCTGGTTCGAGTTCTAGGGTTGTCCGGGTTTTTTTTTTGGCGATACGCGATTAGGGTTTCTGTCTTGAACCTTGGGGTCGCTGGTATTGCTCTCAGTTCTGCAGGTGAAGTTACCGGTTTAGGTATCTTCGGGTTTTTTTTTAGGGTTTTATTGGAAGTGTGCTTGGCTTCGGTTAGCTTTGGTTCTTTGGCTTTTTTTCTTCAAAGGTTAATCTTTTCTCACGGTGTTCATCAACTTCAGTTTCTGTTTCTTGATTGTATTCGTTTCTCGTTTGCAATGGCTGAAGACGGGAGGGTTCGAATTGAAAAGTTTAACGGGACAGACTTTGCTTGGTGGAAGATGCAAATAGAAGCATTGCTAGGTGAAAAAGATTTGGAAGTAGTATTGGAAGAAAAGCCGGCTACAATGAACAAAGCTGAAGAAGCGGTTTGGAACTCAAAGGACAAGAAGGCTAGAGGGGCTATTACATTGGCTTTGACGAGGAGCGTTGCATTTAACGTTATGCATGAAACCACGGCTCGTGGTATAATGACGGCTCTGTCAAATATGTATGAAAAGCCGTCTGCTGCCAATAAGGTGTTCTTGATGAGGGAGTTATTCATGACTCGAATGAATGAGGGAACTTCAGTTTTGGAGCATATTAATGATCTTAACTCGATCATGTCCAGGTTAGCTTCTGTGGGCATGAAGTTTGATGATGAGACTCAAGCTGTAGTATTGTTATCTTCTTTGCCAGATAGTTGGTCTGGAACTGTAACGGCTATTACTAGTTCGGTGGGGACTGATGGATTAACATTTGACGGGGTCAGAAACATTGTGCTAGGTGAGGAAACCCGCCGGAAAAGCACTGTGGTGGATCATCTTCTGGTTTGTTATATGTTGGCAGGGGAAGGGAATAACAGGAGCAGTGGGAGTCGAGGGAGAAGTTCGTCTAGAGCTCGGAAAACAGTGAAGTGCTGGAGTTGTGATGAGATTGGGCATGTTAAGAGTCAATGTCCAAAGCGTAAACAACGAAAATCTGGTGAGGTAAACACTGCTGCTGAGGATGAATGTAATGATGACACATTACTACTCGAGGCTGAAAACAGTGTGGACTCTTGGGTTATGGATTCCGGTTCTTCGTTTCACGCCATGCACAGCGGGGAGACGTTGGTGAATCTAAAAGTTGGCAACTTTGGGAAGGTACAACACAGCAAATGGTAATATCCTTGATGTTACGGGCATAGGTGATGTTAATCTGTTAACTCCATTGGGAACCTACTGGAACTTGAAGAATGTTAGGGTGATTCCAGCTTTGAAGAGAAATCTTATCTCTGTTAGTCAACTGGATGAACAGGGACAAGAAGTAAAGTTTGGTAGAGGTAAATGGAAAGTAACAAAAGAAAATCTAGTTATTGCTCGTGGAAACAAGCGGGGATCGTTATACATGGTGGAAGTACCTATTGAGGAAAGTATGACCGTTCCTCAAAACAAAGTTGGGTTCGTAGAGTCAAAGGGGCAAAAGAGGGTTCAATTTGCAAGACTGAAGCCTGGTGCCAAGGTGATTCAAGCTGAGCGGGATCGGAGGTCTAAACCAGGTCAGGGGTTTGGTGACAGTGGGAGCACGGGGCATGTTTCGGGTACAGTCACAAAACAACGTTGGGTTGTGAAGACCACTACTCCGATTGTTAAATTCTCTCCTATGGATGTCTTGCTGAATGAGGAGAGTGTTGATGATTCTCGGGTTATCTCTGGAGCTGGTGGATCGTGCATATCAGTTGAGATAGAGAATGGGTTGGAGCTCGGGGGAGCTTCAACTGTCCCCTCATGTACTTGATGAGAGGGGGTGCAACTAGGGGTTACAATGAAGTCTTAGCTGATGGGAATTGAAGCTTGGAAGACTTTTGGATATGAAGAATACTGGAGTTACTGGATCTGGGTTACTTGGACGGCGTTTGTAGACTTGTGCAAAGCCTTCAAGTGGGAGATTGTTGGGTTGTGAAGGCTTTGGGCCGAGCCGAACGGGGCTCGGGCCTGTTTTGCTAGGCTAATGATAAACAAAAGAATAGGCTAGCCGGCCCTAATTAGGGTTAATTAGTTAATTCTTGGAGCCTAAGTTATTACCTTAATTACAACCCTAATCTAGCATTATAAATAGATCCATGATGTAATTGTATTCTTGAGCACAATAATAATATAAACCCTAGTTGCAGAGTGGACGTAGGTCACCTAGATCGAACCACTATAATTCTCTCGTGTCTACTTTATATATATATTGTGTGATTGTGTGTGTTTGATTGCTTCCGCTGGAATCTACTCTGATCGTGATACCTAACAATAATTACATACGAAAAGGGGCAATTTCTAGTTTTTGGGTATGGTGAAGCTGATTCTTGAGTGTATGATTATTCATACGTCAGATGAACAAATTTTTTTTTTATAATTTAGTCAAGGAGTAACTGCGCCAAAATTTATTGTCTGATTATTCAAGAGTTCTTCATGTTTGAATCCTTAAAGCTCACAATTCGCTAGACACTCAAATTGTTGATTATTCCTTTATCACAACTTCTAAAAGCACGAAATGCATCAAACAGTCACACTCATTCTCCTGCAGCCTTTTCTGTTACAACTAAACATCTCATTCTAATTATTCCATATGACATCATCACTTTCAAAATTCAGTGCCAAAAGCCGTCTTAGAATCTGCAAACTGTCCTGCCTATGCTTTCTTGTTTGTGTATCATTGTGTCGAAAATAAATATGATTTCATATTTACATCTTCTAATGTTGTTAAGCTGAAATGTTTATGTGCCTTTGATTCATAATTAATATACAGAAAGGGGCGATGACACCAATGGAAGTATGTGAAGGTCTTGGACTGTTTGAACTGAAAAACCGAAAATGGCATATACAAGGGACCTGTGCACTTAAGGGTGACGGGCTATACGAGGGTTAGACTGGCTAGCCAGCACCCTGAAGGACATGAAGGCTGCTAGCACCTCAGCTTTCTGATTAACCAGGTGGTCAAGTCCTATGAACCCACCCATGTTGATCACTTTGATCAATAACCCAACTTTTTTTTTTTTAAATGTATATTGAGAACACATGAGCTTTGAATAGCTGTTGTGCATGGCACCCCATGTAGTAGTACTTTTGCATAATGTAAAAAGAATCACTGCTGTTTGGGTGTTTGATTCATTTCTCTAAATCTATAATCGCGGAAAAGCAGAGTGGGATGAACACTAATTCGGTTTCTTTTCGAGTTTTTGGAGTTAGGAGAATAGGACCTAATGTCGAGTTTGGTTTTTGTGTTTTCAAGATTCAACATTAGCTTTTTATGTTTGTGTTTTATAAAAATCTTTACAAAAAGAAGAAAAGTTGATATTAATATTAATGAAAATCATGTGAAGATTCAAATTTGATGAATAGTTTTGTATAACCCATACACGTTTGAAACCTCATCACAAAATTGCTAATTCAAACCTTCAAAGGTTTGTAGAATCATCAATTCTTCTCATACTATTGCACTTGTAAATTAAAGTTTACACTTTTTGCAAAAACTTATATATATTAGGGTTTATAATAAACATTAAATATTTTGAGCAATTAAATATTTTGAGCAATTAATAAAGTTGTTATTTTATGACTTTGAACTCATGATTTCAAAATAAAAAAAAATCACTTGCATAAAATATAGGATGACGTTACATACATCAAATCACAAAACGATTCAATTTATTAACAACCACCACGTAAAAGGTATGTCCTTTGTTAAGAGCAATGTTAGTACGACCGGTTCGACCGGGGATCGGCCACCTAGCCGGTCCGGTTCGGTGTGATTCGTTTTAGACTGGTCGAACCGGCCGGTTCGTTCCGAACCGGTGGTCGGACTAGGAACCCTCGGACCGGTTTTTGTATTTTTTTTATTTTTATTTTTATTTTTTTGATTTTAATGTGTAAAAACGGGGTGTTGAACCATAAATTAGTGTGTTGGATATAAAAATATAATTAAGTTTTATATATAACTATAAAATACATATATAAATTACTTATATTTAATTATGTATATAACTATATATATATATAGTATATATATAATTATGACGTCATCTTGTTCTTAGATCCGGTCCGCCACCAAACTAGTAAGGCGTCCGGTTCGACGTCCGATCCGGTTCTGAAAACATTGTTTAAGAGCATTCACAACCCACTCTTCATCCCCATCTTTATAATTACATTAAAAATCATTATTTTTTCTCTTTTCTTTTTAATTAAATAATATTTTTATACTTTTATCATTACATTTTTTATTTTCCTTTACTAACAACCACTTTCAACAAATATTAAAACATTAATAAAGATGAACAGTGTTTTATCAAATATAATAAACAATAACATGTTTTTTATCATTCGCTTACAACCACTTATAACCATTTTTATAATATAAAAAACGTAATCACAAATATACGGAGAATGGGTGTGAATGCGATGTAAAAAAATCTTAATATCTTCTAGTCATGGGAACACTCATCAACGACCTACATATCATCTACAAAATCTCCTCACAACCCGCCAAAACTGTGATTATAGTTTCTTTCATACCCAATGGAAACAATCCATCATCTCTGTAAAATCTTGTAAAACCCTAGTGCTAACAATGGCGTTCACTTCAGGAATCTTGACTTTTGCAGCACCATCATTCCCACTGAACGCCATTGAAGATCCATCAAAGGTATGCAAAACCATCAATTCATCTCATATTTGCTGCTCAACTTCCACTTCTTCAGCTCCCGATAACACCACCACCACAGAACCACAAGAAACACCTTCGAAGAAATTTAGCTACAGCAGAGCCTCACCAGCGATTAGATACCCTAATCGTAAACAACCCATCACTGATAATCATCAATCACTGCAAACCCAGTTTCCAATTGCATTCGAAACCCTAAAGTTGATGTTTTAGAATATGAAGTTTTGAAAATTGAGCCAGAGGATAAGGGAATCGATGAAACCCTAGAGTCTTTGGGTCGGCCCACTCGTAGAGTAGCTAAGAAGATGACTAAATTAGCGTTGAAAAGAGCGAAAGATTGGAGAGAAAGGGTTCAATTTTTGACTGATAGAATTCTAGGGTTGAAAGATAATGAATTTGTGGCTGATGTATTGGATGATAGAAAAGTTCAGATGACACCTACTGATTTTTGTTTCTTGGTGAAAGAGGTTGGGAAATCAAATTGGCAAAGGGCGTTAGAGGTTTACGAATGGTTAAATCTTCGAAATTGGTACTCCCCGAATGCGCGAATGCTTGCAACTATATTATCTGTTCTTGGTAAAGCAAATCAAGAATCTTTAGCTGTAGAGACTTTTGAAAGATCTGAAGAAGGGATTGATAGTACTGTACAAGTTTACAATGCAATGATGGGGGTTTATGCTAGATCCGGACAGTTCGTTAAAGTTCAAGAAATTCTTGATCTGATGCGGGAAAGGGGATGTGAACCTGATCTGGTTAGTTTCAACACATTGATAAACGCCCGTTTTAGGTCCGCCAAGATGGAACCAAACGTGGCATTTGATCTGCTGAATGAAGTAAAACGATCCGGGCTGCAACCTGATATTATCACATACAACACACTTTTGAGTGCGTGTTCTCGTGATTCAAATTTAGAAGAGGCTGTCAAGGTTTATAAAGACATGGAGGAAAACAAATGTCAACCTGATTTATGGACTTATAATGCCATGTTATCGGTTTATGGTAGATGTGGATTGATTAATGAAGCTGAATCCCTGTTTTTTGACATAAAGTCAAAAGGGTTTGACCCAGATGCTGTAACGTATAATTCTTTGCTATACGCTTATTCTAAAGAGGGTCATGTAGATAAAGTTGAGAAACTTTGTGATGAGATGGTGAAATTGGGGTTTGGTGAGGATGAAATGACTTATAATACTGTTATTCATATGTATGGAAATTAGGTCAACATGATTTGGCATTTAAACTCTATAAAGAAATGAAATCCCGAGGTTGTGATCCTGATGTTGTTACATACACTGTTCTTGTTGATTCTTTAGGAAAAGCTAACAAGATTTCAGAAGCTGCAAATGTGATGTCAGAAATGATGGATGCTGGGATTAAACCGACTTTAAGAACATATAGTGCTTTGATTTGTGGATATGGGAAAGCTGGGAAGAGACTTGAGGCCGAGGACACTTTCAATTGCATGGTGAAATCTGGTATCAAACCTGATTTTCTTGCCTATTCAGTTATGTTAGATATTTATTTGAGGTTTGATGTGCATAAAGCTATGATTTTGTATAATAATATGGTTCGTGATGGATTCAAGCCCGATTTATCTCTTTATGAGATGCTAATCCAGGCTCTTAACCATGAAAACAAAGAGGACGACATTGAAAAAATAATTGATGATATGCAAAAGTTATGTGATATGGACCCACAAGTCATTTCATGTAGTTTAGTTAAGGGTGAGTGTTATGATCATGCAGCCAAAATGGTTAGATATGCCATTTTAGAGGGTTATGATTTGGATCATGAGATCTTGTTATCTATATTGAGTTCATATAGTTCATCTGGAAAGCATTCAGAAGCATTGGATTTACTTGAATTTTTAAAAGAACACGCACATGGTTCCCACCATTTTGTAATTGACGCAAAAATTATGATTCTTTGTGAGTCTAATGATTTAGATGCTGCTTTAGATGAATACTTAAGGGTTAGGCATCTTAATTTGTTTAATGGGAGTTCTATGATGTATGAATCTCTTATTAAGATATGTGAGGAAGGTGGACGTTTTCATGAAGCCTTTCAGGTGGTCTCTGATATGATGTTTAATGGAGTACAAATTTCTAAATTAATTTACATGAATGTTGCTTCTATGTACTGCAAAATGGGCTTTCCAGAAACCGGTCATGATTTAATCAACCGGGCTGACTTAAACGGTTTATCAATAGATGAGATTTCAGTTTATGTGGATCTTATCGATTCTTACGGAAAATCAAACTTACTAGAAAAGGCGGAAAGTGTAGTGGGGAATCTTCGGGCAAAATTCCCTGTTGTTGACCGAAAAGCTTGGAATGCATTAATACAAACTTATGCTTCTAAAGGTCAATATGAGAAAGCACGAGCTGCTTTTACTACCATGATGAGAGATGGGCCAACTCCTACTGTAGAATCCATTAACGGGCTTATGCAAGCTTTAATTAATGATGGGAGATTAAGTGAGCTATATGTTGTGGTTCAAGAACTACAAGATATGGGATTCAAAATCAGTAAAAGTTCCATTGTTTTAATGCTTGATGCATTTGCACAAAATGGGGATGTATTTGAGGTAAAAAAGATTTACAATGGAATGAAGGCTGCAGGTTATTTTCCCACTATGCATCTTTATAGAATAATGATCGGTTTACTTTGTAAGGTGAAACACGTGCGAGATGTTGAAGCAATGGTTGATGAAATGTGGGAAGTTGGATTCAAACCTGATCTTTCTATATATAATTCTTTGCTCAAATTATATTCGAAAATCGAAGATTATAGGAAAACAGTCGAAATATACCACAAAATAAAAGAAAATGGATTTAAACCAGATGAGGATACATACAATACTTTGATAGTTATGTATTGTAGAGACCATAAACCAGAAGATGGGATGTTATTAATGCAAGAAATGGTCAAAGAAGGTTTAGATGCTAAGTTGACCACTTACAAAAGTTTAATTGCAGCATTTGGTAAGCAACAAATGGTAGAGAAATCAGAGAAGATTTTTGAGAAGATGAGACGTGAAGGGTATAATCTGGACCGTTCATTTTATCATTTGATGATGAAGACATATAGAAGCATGGGCCATCATTCTAAATGTGAAGAATTACTTAAGTTAATGAAACAGGATGGAATTGAGCCTAATCTTGCTACAATGCATTTGCTTATGATTTCTTATGGGAGCTTAGGAAATCCATCAGAAGCAGAAAAAGTGCTTAATAATTTGAAGTCGAGTGGCGAGGAATTAAGTACATTAACTTATAGCTCGGTTTTAGATTCTTATTTCAAGAACCGAGATTACAATACTGGAATTCAAAAGTTTGTTGAGATGAGAAATGAAGGTTTAGAGCCAGATCACAGGATATGGACTATCTTCATTAGGGCTGCTAGTTTGTGCAAGACTACAAGTGAAGCAATGATGATTTTGAATGCTGTTAAAGATGCTGGTTTTGATCTTCCAGTCAAGTAATAGTCTTTACTACTGTCATTAGGGTTGGCAAGTGGATGGGCTGGGTTACAAGCCAGAATGGGTCTGGTTCAAAACAAGTTATTTTGAGTACAGGTGGGAAGGGGTTGGGTTGGGCCGATCTACAGACACTTTTATGTTAATTCATATGAGCTTTATACAATGTCATAGAATAGTGGCATACTTAAGGCTGGTCTATTTTGTTGTAATGATGTTCTTACCAGGTCTAATTCAGTGAACAGATGCTGGCAAGAAAAGATGACATTTTTAAATGAACTATACGGAAATGAGTGCGTTTGTAATTATATGGACTAGTTTGGTCTTTTGTGATAAAACACCTCATCTAAGTTTTAAAATGAAGATATTTTTGTGCATTTGAAACATTTCGGATGACTTTTGACCCATTTTCTTTCTAGTTAAATCTTCTAGCTTAACCCCATAGGGTTGAAATTGTTGCCACTATCTTTGTCCATGTGTATTGGTTCTTACTCTTCAGTCATAAAGTTTTGAACCTTATATCTTTTAGTTGTGTTTTACAGGCTTTTGACAAACTCAGAATCAATGGTTTTGGAAATGGACCAGATTTTGGAAGAACTGAAACCCTTGGATGATAACGCAGATCTTAACTTTGTTAATGCTGTAGAAGATCTTTTATGGGCTTTTGAACTTCGGGCCACTGCTTCATGGGTGTTTCAATTGGCAGTCAAAAAAGATATATATCGACATGATGTTTTCAGGTAACGATATATTAGTTGGAGACTTTAGTAAAACAAGCTATAAAAGATAATGTTTGGATGTGTTTTTGTTCTGTGAAATTAGGTCGAATAAAGTTCCAATTTAAGTTATTTTTTCGTGATTATGGGTATGTTGAGATAGTCG
The DNA here is from genome assembly GCA_025506415.1 of Flaveria robusta. Classification (NCBI taxonomy): domain Eukaryota; kingdom Viridiplantae; phylum Streptophyta; class Magnoliopsida; order Asterales; family Asteraceae; genus Flaveria; species Flaveria robusta. The sequence continues at coordinate 42,722,721 of CM046469.1, forward strand.
ATGTTAGGCCTTCGTAACACAAAAAGAATATGTGATTACAAGCAGGAATTAATGATGTTTGAAAATTAGTTTTTTTTATAAGCTGATCTGTCAAATGCCAAAAAATGTTTGGACTTTTGGTGTTCATCAATTTCTTTTCATACATTTTTGTGAAAAAGGCATAAACTTTTTATAAAATGAGAGTAAAAGGGTGTTTGGCATTGCGTTTTGAAAGTAAATATCTGATTATTGCATTTTGAAGTTGCACATGATCACTTTTTAGTGTTTGGGTATGGTAAAATAGATGCTGGTTATAATTCAGCTTTGGGTAATCAGTTTAGTAGTAGCTGCTACTAAGCTGTTTAGAAATATTTAGTTATCTCGGTTTTTTTTAACCTGCAAGTCCAATAATAATCTGATTATGCTAAACACTTAAACAACTCTGATTATCACAACTTCATACAACTGATGTATCATGTATATCCAAACACTATTTGATTTTTAATTATTTAACATTACATAATCGATTCCAAAACACGATGCCGAACACCCCTTAAAAAGTTTCTCAAATTAGTTTAATTAAGGACTAAAAATGGTGATTTTCGTGTATCCTTAGATAATTAATGTTGTTGCAAAACTGATTATTTGACCCTTAATATTCAGATAATCAGAAGCAAAATATATTTGTCCAAATTCCAAACATAAAAACCGGTGGTTGTGATTTCAAGTCACAATAATCAAATTTTTTTTCTGAAACACAATTTTTGCAATGTCCTTGTTTATAAAAACATGTCCATTTAAAAAAAAGATGATTAATGATATGTTTTAGAAGTTAATAACAACAAAAGAAACACTTTTTTAATGCAGGGTAGATGATAAAGACTGGGGAGCCGATTTCAGAAAATTATCTGCTGGTGCTGCTCTTGTAGGTCTTACATTATGGCTTGACCACATGCAAGATGCATCTTTAGAGGGTTCCCCGTTATCCCCAAAATCGGTTGTTTTAATCACAGGTGTTTCAGAATATAACAACGTCTCACTAAACAGCACAATAAAAGCTTACTTATGGGAAATGGGTTCGCCATTTTTACCATGTAAAACCAGAAGCGGGTTGCTTATCGCAAAAGCTCATTCTTTAAGAATGTGGTTAAAAGACTCGCCTTTTTGTTTGGATCTTGAACTAAAGAACAGTGTTAATCTCCCGGAAACAAACTCAATGGAGCTAATTGAAGGATGCTATATAAGGTGTGGGCTCGTTCATGCTTTTCAAGATATAACCCAAAGACTCGGGCTTGTGAGGCCAAAGAAGTTTGCTAGGTTGGCTTTGATGTCAGATGAGAAAAGAGATAAGGCTATTCAGGCGGATATTGATGGCAGAAAAGAGAAGCTAGAGAAAATGAGAAGGTTGGGGATTACTAAAAAGACGTCTTTTCGTAAAAGATTTGTGAGGCGGGAAGTGGCCAAAAGTTGACTGGTCAACCCGGTAGTCTGCCTTTTGAAAAATTTAAAGACACAAGATTGTGATAGTGATGACGCCTTAATCAAAATGGAGGTCTGGATCGACTTTTATGGTCAAAATGAGTGCTTTCAACTTCAAAAGGATAACAAGATGTGATGTGTGTTTTGTTCATATGATTTTGCATGATGTCCAGTGATTTCAAAGGGTTGCATATATGGATCATATGAAGGAACTTTGACCTGGTTTGAAATGGATCTGAAGGTCAAGATTTTGAGGGGTTTGACTTCACATGTTCAAGAATCGGAATTACTCAAGAATCGTTAAGTTCAATTAAGCTAAAGAACTAGAGCCGTTTTGTTTCTTTCATGCATATAGGTATGATAACAGAGTTTGTACTTTGTATCATCAAAGTTTAACAATGTGGGCATACATATCATTTTTCTAAAAGAATATTAATTTGCTTTAGCTTTGTGTATTATAACACGTATGAATTTGTTTTAATTTTGGACTAGAAAAGGTTCAAAGATAACGAATAGACGAATACGAGAACCAATTGCATCTAGAAACTTGAAAACTAAACCAATGTGTGAGAAAATGAGCAATGAATGAATTTTACAGTTAGAATTAAATTTTCTTTTAACGGCCCTAATTAACTCTTCTTACATTTTCTCTTTATACCTTTGTTCGGAATAGAACCCACATAACTAAAGACATAAATTCAACTATTCCAACTATTTCCAAGTGTGAGCTCAAATGGGTTTGGTGGGATACTCGGATTTATTAGGCTAATAAATACCCTTTTAAATACTTATGGCAACTTTATAAATTTTAAGCTTATGATGTTTAAACTAGAGAAGTTTAATTATTGTCTAATGTTTAAAATGTTGTATTACTTGTTTCAATACTTAATTTTTTTTATATATTTAATTATTTACGTGAAAAAGTCTTTCGACTTAGTATCCAAGAAAAAGAAAATACTTGTTACCCCTAAAAACAATAAAAATTTGATGACGTGACATTCAATTTATATAAAAAAATGACATAACTTTTACTTTTATAACCATCTAAGATGTTTTTAGTTCCAATAAAAAACGATCAAACACAATAAAAAGCTTTACATGATTTACACATCAATATAAAATCACATATGTTATATATATATATATATACACACACACTAGCTTTAGTAACCAGTGTATTACACGAGTTAAATAAATAAAATATTAAATAAAATCAAATTTTATTAATTACAAAATGATATTTTAAGATAAAATTTAATTGAAATTACGTATTAGTAAGGATATTAACTTTTTAAAATTTTTTGTTTCCAAAAAACTAAACATTTTGTTTCAAAACAAACCGTTTTAAAAAATTTCATTATAATAACTCCTAAATTTAATTATTTTTTATTTATAAATATTTTACTTTTTAGAAACATTAGTTTTAAAATATTTTGATGTTTTAAAAAATTTTCTTGATTTATAAAAATGTATTTTTTTATAAATAACATTAATAAAAGAATTTTTATTTAATTTAGTATATTTGGTCTATAAAAATAAATAGTATTAATAATAATTATAGTAACTATAAATTATCAAAGAGAGTCGAAAAAATTTTGATTAGTAAGAATATGATTCTGTCACTTGTCTTTTATTTATCGTTTAATTAGTATAGAGAGATAATAGTTGTTCTAGTAACCATCACATTTATCGTTTAATTAGGATAGAGAGATAATAGTTGTCCTAGTAACCATCACTAGTTTATTAGATTTATATATTTTAAACAAATTCAGATATTTAAATATATTAAATTCTATCAAGTGACCTTTCTATATAAAATTAAAAATGGTGTTAAGCTTTTTCATAGATCAAACGAAGGGTATAATCGTACTAACCTTTACAACGGCTATATTTCTAAACTCACTAGCCGTTTCATCGTCACCCACAAAACACCAATCAAAACCCTAATTTCTCACATATATAAACCCCCAAAATCACTCTGTTTCATCACGCAATCTCTCTTACCCTCTTCAATCGCCATCAAAGCAACCAACGATCTCATCAATCTCTTCAATTTCACTCTTCTTTAATCCATTTTACATTCATTTATTGCTAACAAATCTCTCTTTTGCAGGCTTTTCAATCTTTATTTCTGTTTATACATTCATACATATACATATACATATATATATTCCTCTGTTACCACTAACATTATGGATGCAGGATCTGTAACTTCTTCACCCACAAAACCACACCCACGATCCCCACTTCAGGAACAATTCCTCCAACGAAAGAAATCGAAAGAAAACGTAATCCCAATTCCCCCAATTTCAAGATTCTAATTCGATCAATCGGTTACTGAATCATGAGTTTATTAAATCTTGCTGTTTGATTGATTATCTGCAGTTGGATCGGTTCATCCCCAACAGATCAGCAATGGACTTCGATTACGCGCATTACATGCTCACAACGGACCCCAAAAAAGGTAAGGAAAACCCCATTACAACCTCACCATCAAAGGAAGCATACAGGAAGCATCTAGCGGAGACGATGAACATGAACAGAACCAGAATTCTAGCCTTCAAGAACAAGCCCCCGACGCCGATCGACACCGTTGTAACAGATTGTTCTTCGGTCCAGCACGCGAAACCAGCGAAGGCCCGTAGATACATCCCTCAGGTAACCAACAAGCATCAAGATTCATTCGTTATTTGATTCAATTTTGATGCTCTGTTTTCATCCCCTGAAATTGAAATTAGGGCTTTTTTTATTACAGACTTCTGAAAGAACATTGGATGCTCCAGATCTTGTAGATGATTATTATTTGAACCTATTGGATTGGGGTAGCAGCAATGTGCTTGCGATTGCGTTGGGAAATACAGTTTATTTGTGGGATGCTGCAGATGGTAACACGTCGGAGCTCGTCACCGTCGACGATGAAATCGGTCCGGTGACGAGCGTCAAATGGGCGCCTGACGGGCGCCACATCTCCGTCGGAATGAACAATTCTGACGTCCAGCTTTGGGACTCTACATCTAACAAATTGGTACTAATTTGATCTTCAAATATCAAAACACTAATTTCATAATAAAAACCCTAGTGTTTAAAAATTAAAGGTTTGTGATTGAAACAGTTGAGGACAATGAGAGGATGCCATCGATCTCGGGTCGGGTCACTTGACTGGAACAACCACATTCTGACAACCGGAGGGATGGATGGTCGGATCGTGAACAACGACGTGCGAATAAGGTCGCACGTCGTTGAAACGTACTCTGGCCACCAGCAAGAGGTTTGCGGGTTGAAGTGGTCGGCTTCGGGCCAACAATTAGCTTCGGGTGGCAACGACAATGTTGTTCATATTTGGGACCGATCGATGGCTTCGGTGAACTCTCCGACCCAATGGCTTCATAGGCTCGAGGATCATACCGCAGCGGTAAAAGCACTCGCTTGGTGTCCGTTCCAAGGGAATCTTCTTGCGTCAGGTGGTGGTGGTGGTGACAAGTGTATAAAGTTCTGGAACACGCATACCGGTGCGTGTTTGAACTCGGTGGACACTGGGTCGCAGGTGTGTGCGTTGTTGTGGAACACGAATGAGCGTGAGTTGTTGAGCTCACATGGGTTCAGTCAGAACCAGTTGACGTTGTGGAAGTACCCGTCGATGGTTAAGATGGCCGAGCTTACTGGTCATACGTCGAGGGTTCTGTTTATGGCGCAAAGCCCTGACGGATGTACCGTGGCGTCGGCTGCTGGAGACGAGACGTTGAGGTTTTGGAATGTGTTTGGGAGCCCGGTGGCGGCTACTGCTAAAGCCACAGCAAAAGCCGCTACCGAGCCATTTGCTCACTTGAACCGTATTCGTTAAATTCATCGCGTTGACTTTTTTGACTATAAGAAATGATTTTGACTTGGGTTGTAAATTTTTTAACCTATGTAAACTGAATGGAGAAATTTCTTGTTGATCCACAAGTAGATATTTTGTAAAGTAATTGCTGTTAAGTTATAACATGTTTCAGTTCTTTTTATTTATCTCACATGCCCCCCCTTTGATTTATATGTATCATGAAGAATATTCAAAGTAATTTATGAAGTGGCTTTTACTGTATCCGAAGAGGTGTGTTTTCTATATATAATTGTTTTAATTAACAGTTAGAAAGTGCTGATGAAAAATTAATATATATTTTAGTTTGCTTTTGAATGAAAATCATGAAAATCCATTGATAAATGACTTTAAAGGTATATATCGAAAGGTTTTTGGATGATATTTAGGTATATATTTTAGTTTACATTTACATCCCATGTTAGGGCCGAACACCATGATTTCCGCTCCTTATTGATCATTTTAGATTGATGTTTTATCCATAGAAAACTCAAAGCTTTAATTGTTGGAAAATTATCCACATAATAATGGCCTTAGAACCATCCATTAATAATAATAGATTGTCCCTAACATTTATTTGATGGATGTAAATGTAAATACTGATAAGTAAAGAGGAACACTATGATTTTATTTAGATACTGACATAAGGATACAGGGAATTTAGAAGTCATTGTTCATTCACATGATTTCCCTGAAGAACACCATCAAAAATCTTCTCTATCATCTCTTAATCAAACTTATAGTATCATGACGGAATCATTCTCACAAGTAAGTGTTTTATTTTTTTCTTTTTAGATGATTACATGATTGGATTGATATTAGGGTTCTGAAATATTGATTCCTAAACTTGAATTAATCAACATTAATGTCTTCAATGGTTTTCGTAATAGATGGTTGTATTTTGTTGAAACATTGGTCGTTTTTGGCTAACCATATCACCCAACAAGCAATGATCGCAACCACATACGATGATTTTCCCATTGTGTACAACATAGGTGTGCCCAGACGTCCACTGCATAACTAGGGTCCATATAGTTCTCACGAATTGGCATTGGAAAAAAAAGATGATCTCTATCCTCTTGTATCCGATTTCATATTCCACACCGATCCGAACTCAATTGTAACCGCTTTCTTATGAGATTTTCTTTGGTGAAGCCTCAATATGTATGGATGGGCAGGATGGATATAACAAAAGGTGAAGCCTTGATATATACAAGAAATCCTTAAGAAGCTTGATATACCTCTATATTAAATATCATAATGTAATCATATCAAGTTATTTGATTTTTATTTATTTTAAAATAACATAAAAATAATCATTTTTTTATTCAATATCTTGTAATTTAAAAGTATGTGTTGTTTTGTAAAAAATATAGTTTTTAAAAAGATTTATTTTAAAATATTTCATACCTTAAAAAAAGTTTCGTTGTTTTAGAAAAAAGTTCATAGTTAAAAAAATTTTATTTTTGAAAAAGTGTATTATTAATCAAAATATTTAGCTCTTATGTAATAAAAAAATCTTTTAAAAATCATTGATTTAAGAAGGACTTAGATTTATAAACTAAAGAGAGAAATAAAAAGATTTGAAAATTAGTTATTTGACTGTTTAAAATAAAATAAATAGTTTAGACAAGAAAACAAATAAGAAAATAACTGTTGGAAGCTATGTGCCAAAAATTATAAAAGATTATTAGGATAGATGTTATACTAACTTTAGTAAATATACGAGTTGAATAAATAAAATATTAAATATAATAAAATTTTATTAATTATAAAATGATATTTTAATATAAGATATGATTAAAATTACGAATGAGTAAAATAATAGAAATAATAAAATAATGATATTAATTTTTTAAAATTTTGTTTTTAAACTTTTTTCGCTTTTTTCAAAAAAAAAAAGAATTAAACATTTTGTTTCAAAATAAACCATTTTAAAAATATTATTTTTTTAAACTTTCTTATTATAACTTCTAATTTTAATTATTTTTAGTTTATAAAAATCTTTTGTATTTTTAAAAAAGGTTGATGTTTTGGAAAACTTTCTTATGTTATAAAAATTTGATTATCTAAAAATAACATTTATAAAAAAATCTATTTTTTAAATTGTTAAAAAAACTATTTTTAATCTAAAAAAAACTAAATAATATTATTAATAATTAATATAATTATTTAATAGAAGTGGGAAACGAAAAATTTTTGGTAAGAATGAATATGGTGAGCATTTTAACTTTTGGGTTCAGGACCAAAAATGTTTTATTCTATGAGTATTTTAACTTTTTATGTTAATTTAAGTTTTGTTGGACTTTGTTTATGCCATAGTTTTTTGCCCATTTATGTTTTAAGACCCATTCGAAATTTGTCTTGGATTTTATATTTCTGTAAACCTTAGGAGATGTGTAGTGTTTGAAATATTTAAAAATCATTTTTTCTCCTTATTACAAGTGTGTGTTAGTGTTTGAAATTCCCGATTATCGATATTCTTTTATGAATCAACGATAATTAAAAGAGTTGTTCATGATATTCTTTGTAAATCAACAAGTTTAATTATTTATATTTTCTGTCTATATCTGTTAGACCAAGCTCAAAAACATTCTTCGGAATGATGTTTTAATATATCTATAACATATAATAAAAGAAGATTTTTTTAAAACTCGTGTCATCATTGTAACATATCAAATGATACGTGTCATTATTCTAGCATATCAAAAAAATTATTTCCCGCCTCTTTCTAATAATAAATACGAAAATTATAATAATCAATTTGACTTTCTTTTTTTACTAAAATATGTTAAAACAAACATATTTATATTTGTGTTTTTTGTCTCTCTCATAATAAATAATAATTATTTTAAATAAATAAATTAAATTATCAAACATCTAAAATATAAATATGTTTATTTTAATAACTTATTAATACATACTAAATTACATAATTTCAGACATATTTTATCTTTAAATATAATGTAATAACTTTTAATTTTATAATTTGTTATAATTTTTAGATATTTATTATATTTTTATTTCACCAATAGATAATAACATCTACAAAATAAAATATTTATAAAACTAATGGTTTTGACATGTTTTATTTTTTTCATAATATAATATATGGGCTCTAACCTAGTATATAATATAAACTAGCTTTAGTAAACCCGTGTATTACACGGGTTGAATAAAAAATATTAAATAGAATAAAAATTTATAATTTATAAATCGATATTATAAAATAAGATATGACTGAAAATTTTCTTATAATAAATAAAATAAAAGTTTTATTTCAACACAAAACGTTTTAAAAAATGTCATACTTAAAATTTTTTTTATTGTAACTCTCAATTTTAATTATTTTTTGTTTATTTAAAATTTACTTTTTAAAAACATTAATTATAAAATATTTTGTATTTTTAAAAATGTTTGATGTTCTAAAATTTTTTTTCATTTTATGAAAAATTATTTCATTAAAAATAACATTAGTAAAAAGATATTTGTCTTAATTTATTAAGAAACTATTTTGATCTAAAAAAAATAAATACTATTGTTAGTAATTAATGTGATTATTAAATTGGAGAGAGAAGCGAGAAAAAATTGTTAGGAAAAAATATAATGTTGACAAGTGTTCATCTTAAATATTTTTTTATTATAGTAGGAATCTAACTTAAAAAAACATATCATGTCTATGTTCAATGAATCAAGCTTGATTTAGAGCTCGTTATGAATAATAGAAGAAAGAGAAGGTGCCGTACACTATTTGGAAGGATGCCAATGATGCAATTGTGCTGGGGCCATTTGCATATCATTTGGATAAGGTCTGGACCATTACCAATTCATTAGTAGATTAGAAAATCGAATCAGCATATGCTAAACTTAAATAATTAAAATAATAATAAAAATAAGTCATCGGTAATTTGTAGTTTGAAATTATTAATAATATGTAAAAGATAGTTTTTCTTAATGTTGAATGGATGGTGTTCGTGTCAAACCGCTGATACAAGTGTTGTATTAAGGTTTATGTGTGTGATACAATTTTAGGTTTTATGTCATGTTCAAGTTTGTGTTGGTTTTAACCCGTCAGCCTATGAAAATGACCCGTATAAGAGTCCTACTAAATTGAATATTAACATGTGTTATCCGTTAAGAGAAAACATCTCCATGGGATGAGTTATGTCTTGTCATCTCTCTCTTGTTAATGAATACCATATTGTCTATAAATTCCTCAAAAATTCTTTCAAAATTTAAAATTTTCATCTAAAGTTCTTTTAATTTAACGAAGTCAAAGAGTATGCAACTATATTTTTGGAAAGATTGAAGACGTATTTATAATCAAAGTGAAAATTGTTAATACCTTAATATATAAATAAAAACATAAATTAAAAAAATTAAAATACATAGATATGTTAGTGATACATTTATTTACGAAAAGATATGTCAGCGATACAAGTTACTTAATCCACGTATCTAACGTGTTTGAATATTATTGGTTCTACTATCTTAAATAAGTAAAGGCATCTCTGATTTGACATAAAAAAAACGATACGTCAGAGATACGCGCTTGTTTACGAGACAATACATTTTGGTTGGTGTATCACAGAACATAAAAAAAAAGCCACGTGAATAATACCACATGAATTGATATTGTCAAATGACGATATGATGGCTAGATTATAAAATCTGTTGATCAACGGTTATTATCGTAAACTAATTTTGGTAATTTTCTCTTTGTTTGCTTGTGTTAGATGTCATGTCATCTTGATTTTGGGTCACCAACCAATCTACTGCCATCTGTTTAAGAGTTTGTGAAGATTTGGCTTTTAATTGTTATCTCATTATTATATATATTATATATATTAAAAACCAACTCATGTGCTACAGTAGATTTTATGGGTTTTAGTATTAGCCATCAATGTTTAAGAGTTTACAAATAACCCCTAGATTACTCATATGGTTTAAGTTTTTTGTCATATAGGTTTTTTTTTTTGTTTTTGTTTTTGTTTTTGGTATTCTGTTTTTTTGGTTAAAGGTGAAATGCCATTTTTTTTATCATTTTTTCTATAAAATATATAACACTTGGTGTTATATAATTATATAAATACATTATTTTAGCCCTTTCAGTTATATTATATTTTTAAGCATTATTATTATTACCGTGACGAAACGAACCAACTATGAGTGGAAAACATCGTTGCGACATTGATATTATTCTAACTGGTTTCGGTATTCACTTTTATGGTTTTCAAAGAGTTGAGAAGATAGCGACCAAACTCACGCCGCGTAGCTTGGGAGAACCCACCAAACTCCCGTCGCGTAGCGCGGAGGAAAAGAACTATTTAATCTAAAAACCAAAAACTTGCCTACACCAACTCCGTGGAGATTTGTAACTTGGGTGTATGGAAATTATCTATTACTATTATTTATTTATTATTTATTATTGTGTATATTTGGACTTATTACTTCTTCTCTACGTCATCAAACTTTTAAAACTTATCTTTTTAACATATCTAGTTTTTTATTCGCTGCGGGTTACAGCGGCATCAGATGCAGATAAAGTATAAATTAAAATTGATCCAACTCATTTACTAACTATATTTATGTCAAAATGTAAAATAACACGAATTTATACCGTTGAATAAAATCATATTATATTTCACTCAACTCTTTTTCAAATAAGTTTTATGTTGAAACGTATATCAACTCAAAACATATACAAAAGTAAACACAAAAAGGTTTTATATTTAACTCGACTCATTTCTAAATAAAATTTACATCAAGACGTTGATGAACATCGAAACCACCTAAACTCAATCCTTTGTTAACTTCTAGTAGTCTTAACAAAAAAATCATAAATTATTCATAAACTATTTTCATAATAAAAAAAATCATACAAGCCAAAATATTTATCCCCAAACAAGTCGTTTTAGGTTGTGTTTGGAATGTTTTTTTTAGTACCGTAATTAGCGGTTAGGCTTAAAAATAAAATGAATAATACTGTGAAATCTCTACATGCAATAACAAAGTGCATAAAGTTTGATACGTTTTCAATTCTAAATATTAGGAAAATTGTTAAAAGTGGTCGGGTAGACATTCCATTAGTGTGATGGGTCAAGTTGGCCTACAAACGCTTCTTTTTCAAATTTTTTCATAGTTAGTGCCGTAAATAGTAAATTACCATGATAAAAGCTATATGATAACAAATGTAACATAACCTTTTTATGAATTAAAAATACACATGAATACGACTACTTTTACCCAATTCTGGACACACTGGTTCTATAAAAACTTTTTGGCTCAAGTAATTAGGTTGATAAAGAACTCAAATTGATTCGTTTATAAGTTACTTCAGCATAAATTCTCACGTATAATTTTTGTTACATGCTAATAACACAATTCTTGTGCTATGTGTCTCGTTTTTTCAGGAAGTCACTTCAGATATCGTATGACAAAAACATAGATTATTAGATACGTCCATCATTGGTTTCAGAAGAAGCAGTTACTCGAACTAAACCCAAAAAGTACTGGGAACCACACTCGAAGACTGGGGTCTTTGGGCTAGTAGGTGAACAAAACCAAGGTGGTGCCTCTGGGTCTAAGCCACCAACAACGGATGGTTCGGTGTTGGAGGAGAAGACTTTCTTCGTCCACTTGAGGACTTGGAGAAACAGACTAACACTTGAGAGGGTTTAATTTGGTGTGGGGGTGGGGGGTTGGTTATGTAAGGTTTTCACCGCCATCGATCATCTTCATAAAAAATAGAACCGGACGAACTGATCCACCTTCCACTGTCCTTAGCTGTCGCCGGAGTAGCATGACAACATCGGAATGATAACCCCTCTCGCTCTCTCTTGTGATGTTGTCGATTGACAAGTTTATTAGGGTTCAGAGTTTTGAGGGTGAGTTTATAAGTGAAATAGGCTGTAAATGAGAAAGAAAATACTAACCACCTTCATGAAAGTTTAACCAAATTCAGCTTCAAAAATAAGTTATTTGAATTTTGACAGCTTATATGATCATATTCAGCTTCAGTATGGTCATATCAGAATCATTTTTCCTCTTGAACTGCTTCAAATCTTTGGTTTTCTTCACAAAAATCACCGAACTTCATCCAACAACTATAAAATTTAAATAAAACACAAATAAGTGTCTAAATTATAAATTTTATAACAAAAATTACTTAAAATGCAAAGAAATATACAATGTAAATATATATAATTATTAACATATCAAATTTCAATCAAAATTATCATCATAAGTATTAACAAATATAAAAGTATGCATAACAGGCTCAAAACTTGTAAAAACTGGTTAAATAAAAGGCTATAACTCACATTTTTGAAGATTACAACAAAAAACACATTTTCCCGAGAGCTTTTTGACGACAAACTACATAATCATGTACTTGTAGCCATCACTATCCATTCATTAATACATATACACATCATACAACATCAAATTCATACTCTAAAGACCACTTTGTCGTGCTTTCTCTCTCTAGCTTTTGCCTCTCTCTCGAAATTACACCAGCAACAGTTTTCGTATGAAGGGTAGGGGACAAGGGGCACCCTTACTCTTTTACTTGCCTCTTCTCACATGCCAGCATGTTCTCGCTCGAAAACATCCATGCATGCCCGAACTTTAAGCGAAAACATGTTGGGTGAAAACTCCATGCCCTCTTTGATTCTTTGGAAATTTTGAGGTGTTATACGGGTATACAATGCAATCCTATACTCGTCACATATCCGTAAAAATAAAATAAAAATTCATCTCATACCCGGTCCAATACCCGCTTATCCGATCTCATACCCGTCCCAGATGTCTCGGGTTTTGGGTATTTCGATCAGATTCACGTTTAACTGATATTCCTAACAACAATATTATTACAATTGACAAAAGTTTTAGTTCATGATTTCAGTAGCTAAAAAGATACTAAATTGACTTTCACAACATTAGATATCAATTGGCCATAAAGTACATTACAAAACAACACCCAACTAACAAACAAATTTATATAGGGCTTATGATTTCAATTTTCATTCTTCTATCAACTGCTTCCTGATTGCTAGTTGATTTTAGCTATCCAGAAATTATTTTAGTAGTTCTTGCACATAGAGGAGGATCTGCCCAAGTAGCAAAATCACATGTTTTATAAATTTAGTTTAAAGAAATTACAATGTATGAAAGAAAAATCAAAGTTCACTTACACAACAATAGAACAAACATCCTGGTCAATGTTGTTGACCCACATGAACAAATAACATTCATGGGTGATTGAAGGCATTACATTTAATAAGTCTTCGAATTGGTCGACTGAAATAAGGGAGGAGGTGAGAGAGGAATGCTAGCAGATTTTTAAAAAATTGATTGAAGAAATCCAAATTGAATAGATGAAATTACCCCTCACGTGAATTTGAGTTAACATGATAAATGGATGACGTCCTGCTGAATGACGAAAATTGTTAAAAAAAAAGTATACAATGATAGATGCTATAACTTAGAATGACACGTATATTGAGGCAGCGTTTGGTACGCAGGAATGAGTGACGGCATGGAATGAACCATTAAAAGTGAATGAATAAAGACATGTTTGGTTGATGAAGGTAATGAAATAAACCATTACATAGTTGATTCCATTCCCTCAAATTCATTCCGTCCATCCCCTCTTCTTTTTTTTTATTCTATCCCTTCTTTCATCATTAGTTACCAACACCACCCACTCACCCACCGCAATCGACCACCACCACCGCCAACGCCAACCACCGGCCACCACCGCCACTAACCGTCGCCGGCCACCACCATCGCCTGCCACCACCGCCGCCGGAAACCACCATCGTTGGAAACCACCGCCGGCCACCGCCGCCGGAAACCACCACCGGCCACCACCATCGCTGGCCGCCGCCGCCGCCGGAAACTACCATCACCGAAACCACCGTCGGCCGCCATCACCACCCGCCATCACCACCATAACTACTTTTATATTTCATTCCTTCGTTTTTTCATACCTAACAAACAACACAAAGTAATGATTCATTTATTAGGGTAACCAAACAGGATAATGGAATGTAATGATTCATTTCATGCCCTCATCCATTCCATTCTCTTATTCATTCCATTCCTTCGTCCATTCAATTCCCTTATACCAAACAGACCCTGAGATTGGGACTAAGGTTGTAAACGAGCCGAATGAAAATTTGTCAAACTTTATCACAAACTTAGCATAATTATCAAATACATACATGACATGATTATCATAAATATAATTAATACAAAGATTAAAAGGTTTGTTAAGTTAAACATAAACTAAAGTTGAAAATGATCAAAGAGAGGATATTGACAAAAACATATCGTATAACTAGGACTTCATATTTTTAAAAATTAAAACTAGTAAAATAAAAATATAAAATCTTTAAACAAACACCTATCAAACTTTCACCAACACAAATAAACAAACATGACATCTGTTCATATTCGTTCATTTAACTTACCAACACAATTTTCTTGTTCGTGTACGTTCGTTCCGTTTTGTTAAATGAATAAACATAAACAAACTTTCCACCAAACAACTTACGAACCGTTTATTAAACATTCAATTTGTTTACAGCCTAATCGAGACTAAACTCCAAATTTTGACATAAACAAAGAGACGAAAAGAAAACTTTAGACAAAAAAAGAAACCTAAGTCACTTGCCCACCATCGATGTATAATATCTTTATTCTAGAACACACGCATCACACCTACTTTTTTTTCTTCATATCTTCCCCTGTTTTCTCTTTTGCATCCACCATTTTCACCTTCTTCTTCACCGGCGAAAAACGATATTGTATGGCCACCAATCCACAAATCCGGCGAATCGCAAGCTCAGGGAAGCGATTTATCAGCCAGATCCGTACCTCATCTACCGTTGCTCCGATTCTCATTATCAGGTACACTTATTTCACTACTTTTCATCATCCGTACACAATTTTGGTTGATCGAATACGAGCTTAACGATCTGTATAATGCTGATTACGCCTTTTGTGAAGCGAATTGCTCCGAATTTGTTTACATGCAATCGTCGATAATGATGGTGGTTGTTTGATTGAATCTCTCAGTTAGGTAATAGGTGTATGCATCAGTATGATGTTAGATGAATTCATAGATCGTTTCGGAGGAGTGAATAACGAGCTACGTATGTTGATTTTATGTTTTTGAAGTGAAATTTCTCACACAAAACCTGTAATCGTCTTCAATTTGATTGAATCTATCATTTAGGTATATCTTAAGATGTTAGATAATATCATAGATTGGAAGCATCCTGCTGAAAATCGCTTCGTCTTGTAGATCGGGAGTTCCGTTAATCTGAGTGTAAATTTTGCTGAAACTGTAAAGGTTAGTTAACGGAGATTGAGGAACTGTGTAATATCTTCTATAAATCACTATAATGCTTTTGTCGCCTGAATTCTGGTTTGTGAAGAAGGAAGAAGATTGTAAGAAAATATATATGACTAGCTTTCGTAAACCCGTGTATTACACGAGTTGAATAAATAAAATATTAAATATATTGAAAATTTATTAATTATAAAACGATATTCTAAGATAAGATACTATTGAAATTACGTACGAGTAAAAACTACAAATAATAAAAAATATCAACTTTTTAAACTTTTTTTAAAAAAAGCTAAACATTTTGTTTCAAAACAAACCGTATTAAAAAAAAATACTATTTTAATTTTTTTTATTATAACTCTCAATTTTTTTGGTATATAAATATTTATTTACTAAAAACACTAACTTTAAAATATTTTGTATTTTTAAAAAGTTTGATGTTTAAGAAAATTCTTATTTTATAAAAATTTGTTTCTTTAGAAATAATATTAAAAAAAGATCTATTTTTTAATTTATTTAAAAATTATTTTTAATTCTAAAAAGTTAAATAATATTATTAGTAATTAAGGCAATTATTTAATAGGAGAGAGAGGCGGGAAAATTTTGATGAGAAAGAATGTGGTGCTGCCACGTGTCCTCCATAGTTACTATTTTATTAGAATAGGAAGATGTGGTTTTATTTATCTTCTACATTAGTTTTCCTGTCTTCAACCTATATCCCTAAAATTTAAGGAAAATAAATAGTGGTTTGTTAAATAACAAAGATTTACTATTTAATTTTTATTTATACAATTCTTTTAAACAAATATCTGAAATATCAAAAAGATTCAAAATTTTTAACTAATATTTATTATTTAATAGTTATATACAAAAATATTTGAATAATTAAATATAAAGAAAATTGCATAAATGTTTCTTGTGGTTTAACCAAATTGCATGTTCGATCCCCAAAATTTAAAAATTACAAAAATAGTCAAACTTTTGTGTAGTCATTGCATGTTTGGTACCTAAATTTTATAAAAGTACAAAGTTAGTCTAAAATTTTATGTGGGTGTTACACTTTTGCTCACTAATATTAAATTTAAAATCTAGTTTAAATTTTATAAATACATTAAAAATGAATAAATTTAGTGACATGGATCAAACATGCAATAATTACAAAAAAATTTATACTATGTTTGTAAATTTTAAAATTTAAAAACCAAACATGTAATTTGATTATCACAGGAATTATTTATAAATTTTCTCGAATTCGTATCCTTTGTCACACCAGTAACAAATATCTCTCTATCTGTCTTTTTCCTCTAATGTACGAATAGATGCCACGAAGCAATTAAGGCAAAACGTGGTAGATCCTAAAGAGAACAACAGAACTTGAGATTCAAACCGTAGATAATAAAACGGATGTCCCAGATTTTCATGTTTACTATTCATTTTCTTCTCTTTTAATATATAGAGTAATACTTACTACGATAGAAACTCGTGTGTTATATGGGTCGAAAATATGAAAATAATATAACTTATAAATGTATAAATACTTTTTATACTGAAGTTACGTATTACATATAATAATAAAAAATAAAAAGTTACCCTTATAACTTATAAATTTTCGAATACTTTTTTGGATTATATAACATGCAGATGCGTGTAAATATGACACACATTTGATCTATGTAAGATTAAAAAACGGTTTGTCTCAAAATTATAGTAACCCAAAATATATAAATATATCAATGGGTGTTTTTTTAAAACTTTTTAATCGAATCTTATTTTACTATCAAAGTATGTATATTCAAAATAATATGATTAAACAATTTAGTTGATAATAATAACAATTTAAATTCAAAAATCAATATATAAAAACTAAAAGTATTTATTAAGTTAGTTTCTTAAAATAAAAGAGTTGTTGAAAATCATATATGAATTTAGATGGGAAAATTTTTTCAAGTAGTAACAGAAAAGTGTCATGTGATATCCATATTTACTTTTTTATTATATGCTATAAATATAATTCGTTAGTGTGTATGAGTAAAAATGAAAAAAAATATTAATTTAAGAATAAACAAATATTATTTAGTTTAATTTAATTATATAAGAAGAATGAAATGCTAAAGGTTTTTAAAACTTCAATGAAATTTTAGAAAAAAATGTGTTATTAAACTAAATTGTAGGGACAAAGACGGGAAACTATTAATGGATAATAGATGTTAATATGGGGTTAGCTCATTTGATAAAGACTTTGTATTTTAAAACATAGATTTTGAGTTTAAACTCAAACAAGAACTAATTTAGTTTGGTATAGTTTAGAATTAGAAGTAAAATAGTTTTGTTGTTACAAAAAAAAAAAAAAAAAAAAAAAAAAAAAAGAATAAATAATTAATAAATAGTAGATGAAAGAGAAGGGGCCGTACACTATTTGGAAGGATGCAATGGTGATGGGGCTATTTGCATATCATTTGGATAAGGTCTGGACCATTAGCTTTTCAACTGCGGATTTTGTGTAGTCCTGTAGTCCAAAAGACAAGTAATCAATTCATTAGTAGATTAAAAAAAATCACATCAGCATATGTTAAAACTAAATAAAAATAATAATAATAAAAATAAGACATAAGT
Source organism: Flaveria robusta (assembly GCA_025506415.1). Lineage (NCBI taxonomy): Eukaryota > Viridiplantae > Streptophyta > Magnoliopsida > Asterales > Asteraceae > Flaveria > Flaveria robusta. The sequence goes on from CM046469.1 coordinate 42,741,005, forward strand.
AATCTTTAGTTTAAAATTTTTAAGTATATGTAAAAATAATAAATAAATTTTTTTAAAGTTAAAAATAAGACAAGCGTTATATAGGGTTTATGTGTGTAATACAACTTTAGGTTTCATGTCATTTTCAGGTTTGTGTCGGTTTTAACCCGCCAACCTATGAACATGACCCGTAAAAGAGTCCTACCAAATTGAACATTAACATATGTTATCCGTTAAGAGAAAGCATCTTCATGGGACGAGCTATGTTTTGTCATCCCTCTCCTGTTAATAAACAATATCATAATAGGTTCATATGTTTTGATGACCCGGAGTCTTTTCGGTGCACTATCTAGGATTTGTTATCTTTTTTAAAATATAAATCCTACTATTATTGAGTGAGATTTATTGTGTTTGTTTGCATATTTCATATGGGTCAGGTGTCTTGATTGTTGTGGATCACCAACTAATTCCACTACCATCTATTTAAGGGTTTGTGAAGATTTGACTTTTAATTCTTCTCTCATTAAACTAAACCAAAAAAATTGCCTATACTAAATCAAGAAACTAGCGGGCATCTCTTTCTCCGTGAAGATTTGTAACTTAGTTATATTGAAATACTAGGTTAGTACCCCGTGTATTACACGGATTGAATAAATAAAATACAAAATAATTAGAAATAAAATTTATAAATTATATAACCATATTTGAAGATAAAATATGATTATAATTGTACATCAATAGCTACTTTAAGTAAATAAACAATAATATATTTTTCTTAAACTTTTATTTTATAAAAAAATATGAGTTTTAAATATTTTGTTTTAAGAAAACTGAATTTATTTAAAAAAAAGTTTATTGTATTCTATATTTTATAAAATTTTTTTGTTTTTAATAAGTGTCTTTTAAAAAAATAGGTTTTAATTTATTAAATTATATAATTTTTAATTTGAAAATGGTATGAGTAATATTATTAGTATTCAATATTGTTAATAATAATAAAGAGAAATGAGAAAGTTATTATATAAAACTTACAAATGTGTCAAATCTTATTTTAGATTTTTTTTTGTTATAGATAGATACATATACAGATAAATAGATAGGCTAGAAACCCATTACTAAATGGATTATAGTTATTAATAAACATGAATAGTTATAGTACGATATTTTAATATAATATATGATTAAAATTATATATATGTAATAGTTCAAGAAATAAAACAATTATACTATTTTTTTTAACTCTCTTATCTAAATAGTTTCATTTGTAAACATTCATGTTAAGATTTTTTTAATAAAAAATTTATTATTTGTAAAAATCTTGTTTATTAAAAACTCGGGTTTCTAATTATTCTGGTTGTTTTAATAAAACTGGTTTTAGAAAATTTCATATTTTTTATAATTTTTTAAAAAAAATACCGATTTAAAATATTTCAAAAAGGTTTAGTGTTTTAAAAATTTCATAATATATAAAAATTATGTTTTTTTATCATTTCTATGTTAATAAAAAGATGTGATTTTTGATTTCCTTAATAAAGTTTAATTTTAAAAACAAAGCTTGATTTTAAAAAATCTAGATGAGAGAGAAATGTATCAATTAATAAAATTAATTTTTATTAAGAGGGAGAAGTTAGTTTGAGTTTTTAAATTACTATAATATCCTTTTGGAGGAAAAATGAAGTGAGGAGTGGCAAAAGAAAGCTTTTTTTATTAGATACTAGGTTAGTATCCCATGTATTATATGGCTGAATAAATAAAATACAAAATAATTAGTAATAAAAAATTAAAAATTATAAAACCATATTTGAAGATAAAATATGATTATAATTGCATATAAATAGCTATTTTAAGTAAATAAACAATAATATATTTTTCTTAAACTTTTATTTTATAAAAAAAATATGGGTTTTAAATATTTTGTTTTAAGAAAAATAAATTTATTTTAAAAAATTTTATTGCATTCTGTATTTTATAAAACTTTGTTTTTAAAAAGTGTGTTTTTAATAATAATATAGGTTTTAATTTATTAAATTATATAATTTTTAATTTGAAAAAAGGTATGAATAATATTATTAGTATTTAACATTATTAATAATAAAAAATGAAAATAAGAAAGTTAGTATGATAAAACTTACAATTGTGTCAAGTCTTATTTTAGATTTTTTTTGTTATAGATTGATAGATATACAAATAAATAGATAGGTTAGAAACTCATTTATTAAACGGATTATAGTTAGTAATAAACATGAAGAGTTATAGTACGATATTTTAATATAAGATAAGATTAAAATTATATACACGCAAAAGTTCAAGAAATAAAACAATTATACTATTTTTTAACTCTTATATCTAAATAGTTTTATTTTTAAACATTCGTGTTAAGATTTTTTTATAAAATTTATTGTTTGTAAAAATCTTGTTTATTAAAAACTCGGATTTCTAATTATTCTGCTTGTTTTAATAAAACTGCTTTTAGAAAATTTAATATTTTTTATAATTTTTTTAAAAAAAAGCCCAATTTAAAATAATTTGTTTCAAAAAGGTTTTGTGTTTTATAAAATTTCATATTATATAAAAATTTTGTTTTTTATTTCTATGTTAATAAAAAGATGTGATTTTTGATTTCCTTAATAAACTTTAATTTTAAAAGCATAGTTTGATTTCAAAAAATTTAGATGAGAGAGAAAAATGTATCAATTAATAAAATTAATATTTATTAAGAGAGAGAAATTAGTTTGGTGTTTAAATTACTATAATACATTTTTGGGGGGGAAATTAAGTGAGTAGTATTTAATAGAATGACAAGTGTCAAAATGGTGTTTTAAAAGAGTGACAACTGACCAAAAAAACCTTATTTTATTAAATACTATACACTATAGATATATATATCTATTACTAGCTTTAGTAACTCGTGCTGTATTAATGAAAAAAAATTAAATAGAGTAACTTTTTATTAATTATAAAATAAAATTTTAAATTAATATATAATAAAAATTACGTATGAGTAAGGATATAAGTTGAAAAGTTTTTTGTTTAAAATAACTAAATATTTTGTTTCAAAACAAACTGTTTTTAAATATTTCATTATTATAACTCTTAATTCTAATTATATTTTATTTATAAATATTCTACTTTTTATAAACACCAAATTTAAAAACCTCTAATGTTTAAAAAAATTTATTATTTTATAAAAATTTAATTTTCTTATAAATAACATTAATGAAAAGAACTTTTTTTAATCTACTAAAAAGTATTTTTGGTCTATAAAGAAATTAAATAATATTATCAATAATTAAAGTAACTACTAAATAAAAAAAAAAAAAAGAGAAAAATTTGGTGAGATGAATGTAGTATTATCACGTGTCCCCCTCATTTACTATTTTATTAAAGCAGAGAGATTTTATTATTATTTATTATTGTTTATATTTGGACTTATTATTACTTTTTTACGTCATTAATCTTTTAAAACTTACCTCTTTAACATAATGGGATTTTAAAACTTAATATTTTAATGTATTCTAATTTTAAAACTTTGTGCTAGTAAAGATATCTAGATTAACACCTTTTTACATCTTTTCATAAAAAGGTAAGTTTTAAAAGATGGTTTAGATCAAAAGAAACTTCTAAGTCTAATACGATACAATAAGAGTGTTTATAGAATTGTTTGAGATTTTAAAACTTCTTTTCAATTTTTTTTTCTAGTTAGTGCATTAAATAGTAAATTACTAATTCTGTGTGTATTAAAAATGCATGTGAATACATTTTACCCAAATTTTGTCACGCTAGTTTTATAAAATTATACTGGCTCATGCAATTAGGTTGACAAAAAACTCAATCAACAATCATCAGAAATTCTCACGCATAATTTATGCTACATGCTAATAATACGATTCCTGTGCTATGTGTCTTGTTTCTTCAGGAGGGCACTGCATGTATCGTATGACAAGAACATAGATTATCAGGTCTGTCCATCATTGGTTTCAGAAGAAGAAGTTACCCGAACTAAACCAGAAAAATACTGGGCACCACACCCGAAGACCGGGGTCTTTGGGCCAGTAGGTGAGCAAAACCAAGGTGGCACCTCTGGGTCTAAGCCAACACCAACGAATGGTTCGGTGTTGGAGGAGAAGACCTTCTTTCGTCCACTTGAGGACTTGGAGAAACCGACTAACCCTTGAGCGGGTTTGATTTGGTGTGGGGGTGGGGGGTTGGTTATGTAAGGTTTTGTGGTAGTATGTTACATATATGTGCATAAGGAATAGAAGAGGGTGGATGTTGCATGTGTACTTGTTACTTGTGATGCTGTGGCTATGGACTTATGGTATGTGTGATGTAATTAACCATGTTATTATGTAGCATTGAATATATGTGCATGAATGCTGAAAAAAAAATCTAGTTTAAACAATTTGTGGGTCACCAACCAATTCCACTTCCAACTGTTCAAGGGTTTGTGAAGGGTACGCTTTCAACTCTTTATCATTAAACTAAACTAAAAACATGCCTATTGTTAAAACTTGCATTTTAATCATAACTAGGGTTAATCATCTGTGCGCGTTGCATGTGTGATAATCGGGTCAAAGCAAGGCTCAGCTAATCACAAGTAATCCAATGATCATAATATGTCATAGTTTAACGTGTTATCATCATAGTTAGTGTTTTACTCATCACAGCCATCAACATTCAAGATATAAAGACACAGACTCAACCATGATCATAGGAGAGTTGCATGTATAAACTGACCATCCTCTGATCCTACCAAGACGTCATTTAATTTATCACCTCTTGCTAATACTCATCACTGGTTGTCAAAGCCTGGGACATAACCCGTAATAACAACAATTTGTATAACAATTGGCCAAGCAAATCATGTTAGAGGAGGGTAATCCTTAGAGAACCCAAGAACCAACTATGTCATCAAATGAACGCAAGTCCGTCATCATCGACTAAACCCGGACGACATTGCCTATGAGGTGGTCAGGTTGTACTAAACCCAGTAGCAAACGAACCCCAAAAGAGGTTCGATCAAAGCTAATACAAATGTAAAACACAAATTACAGCTACCAATGTGTGACATCCATTGTATTCGGGTCCGTCAATTAAATCTCATTATTAATCAATTAATTCGTTAAATAAATGCGAACCTAACTTAGTCGCGTTATATTCTATAATTGTAAATAATATTTTAGTCTAATATTATATATATATATATATATATATATAGCTCCAAGTTTTAGACCAGTCGAAATCTAGTTCCGTCATGTCTCTATTTGTATATCCAGTTTCATCAATATTGGTTCTTTGATGTATACATTAAAGAATTTTGATTAAACAAAAATAGAATTAATATTTTAGGAGTTAAAGTGTTATTTGAGTAAACATAAAGGAATCAATTAATATATATCAACTAAGCTCACGACAATACCCTAAACCCGTACAACCCTCCCTACTGTCGTCGCGACCACCACCCAAGCCACTATCATGTCGTCGGCCATCATCCGAGCACCTTTTCTCGCAAATCAACCGCTGAGAACCGCCGCGAAATATCTTCAACCATCACCGTCTCCCGTTAACGTGGTTTCGTTGGTAAGTTTCTTGTTTTCATATCGTTTCGTTTTGTTTTCACTATCGCTTGGTGACCGAGGTTGCTTGTGCGGGTGCATAGTGCTGGAATAACCAATTTGAACAAACCGAAAATATATGTAAACACACATATTTGAATGAACATACTTTGACTATTATATTATTATTGAACTTGATTAATAAAATTGAATACATAATCTTATATTTATACTAAACAAAAATAATTTTAATCCAATTCAAATACTACTTAAATAATCATATTAAGAAGACATATGGTAACATCATACCTCCTCACTAATCCGTTTCTCTCTTATATTAAATATTTACATTTATTACTAATAATAATATTTAATTATTTTTTAATTTAAAATTATTATTTTAAAAAATTTAAAAAGAGATCTTTTTGTTAATGTTATTTATAAAAATGTTAAAATAATAAATTTTTTTTGTAACATTAAACTTTTTTTAAAATATAAAATATTTTAAAATTAATGTTTTTAAAAAGTAAAATTTTAATTAAAAATATAGTTAAAATTAGGCGTTACAATAAGGAGATTTTAAGAAATGATATTTTTTAAATAGTTTATTTTGAAATAAAATGTTAAGTTAAAAAAAACAAAAACAGTTTTAAAAGTTGATATCATTATTATTTACTATTTTCTCATACGTAATTTTAGCCATGTCTTATCTTGAAATATCATTTTATAATTTATAAATTTTTATTATATTTAATACTAGCTTTAATAAATTCATGTATTATAGGGGTTGAATAAAAAAATATTAAATAGAATAAAATTTATTAATTATAAATAGATATTCTAAAATAAGTTATAATTGAAATGTTTTCTATAATAAATGAAATAAAATTTTTATTTCAAAACAAACATTTTAAAAAATGTCATACTTAAAACTTTTTTTCTTATAACTCTCAATAATTATTTTTTGTTTATAAAAATTTTACTTTTTAAAACACCAAATATAAAATATTTTATATTTTTTAAAAAGTTTGATGTTCTAAAAGTTTTCTAATATTATGAATAATTATTTTCTTAGAAATAACATTAGTAAAAATATCTTTTACTTAATTTATTAAAAACTATTTTAATCTAAGAAAAATAAATAATATTATTAGTAATTAATGTGATTATTAAATAGGAGAGAGAAGCAGAAAAAATTGTTAAGTAAGAATATGGTGTTAACAAGTGTCCCTCCTATATAACTTTTTATTAGAGTAGTAAGATTTTATTTATTTAACTCGTTTATTATACGAGTTTACTAAAACTAGTAGTACATTTATATGTAAAGAATAAAAAAGGTTTTGGTTATGTAGTTGTAAGGCACTAGTTATGGTATATGGGATGTAACCATGTCAATATATAGCATGGAATATTAGAATGTTTATGCATGCATGTTGCGGAAATCTATATTTTGTGCATTAAAATGGGTTAATTAATTCATAATCCAGTATATCGATTTATATACTAAGAGTTATTGAATTTTAATAATATTAATTTTTACAGACGCTTCTAACTTTTGAGTTTAATCCAACGATTATTTACTAGCTGAAGTTAACCTCGTTAATTTTTTTAACGACATGGATTGCATATGCAACCAAAACATTAAGCAGAAAGTTGAAATCTATCATCGAGTCCATCAATCTAAAACTTCTGCACTTTAAAACTCATCAATCTCCACCTCCTGATATAAATTATTTGATTTGTTGAAGATATATTTTAAGTAATGATAAATGCTAGACACCAAAAAATAGACCCAATGAAGACTGGGCGGCAACGAAGTTGAAAATAAGCATAAAGTTAATCATATTTTATGAAAAAACTAAAGGATGTTAACATTCTATTAGTAAGGGATCGATGTAGGAAAATAATCCAAAGTTGGAAATGTTAGTAAATATTTCCTGAGTTAAAACTAATTACAACCAATAAATAAATATTGAAATTATTAAAATCCAATATCCTATATATCAAAATGAAACTTATCAGCTAAATAAATGTCGATTTGTAAAATAGTCTCAACTAGAAGATTTTACGTGAACCCAAGTAACTTTATTTTATGTGAACCCAAGTCACTTTAAGGGTATTGATATATATTACAACTTAATATTTTACGACTGTCACACCCCAACCGATGACGGAATTATCGGGTAGATGAATATGGAATTGATTGTTCATAGCTCATTGTAATAATTAAATTGAAATAATATTAAATATTATTTTCAATAAATAATACTAATAAAACAATTCAATACAATCCAATAATAATCAGAATAAACATATCAAAAGCCTCTTTATTAAACTAGGTCCAAATCTTAAATGAGCATGAATGAATTCTCTAAACTGCATTTTCTTAAATCATGTGAAAAAACTACGAGTCAGCTAAAAATTAGCCAGCGAGTAAACACATGTTTAAATACATATATAAATTGTTTAAGATGATTGAAAACAATTAAATTCACATGGTAATATCAAGACTTATAATGTATTTGTGTAATATAAAAAACAAACTAGTACAATCAAACCTAATTACTAAATTGACTCGGTCCGCAGACGAATCCTTATATTTGATTGAAAATCCAGTTCCAATCACCACTTGAATAATCAAATGGTGTGGGTTTGTCAAATCAATAGATATCATTTTTACTGTAGTTGCACGAATTAATAATTGTGTTAACATCATGTTTATTTAACGATGAACACATAGTTACAAGTAATAACATAGCATGTATAGAATTGAATTTTGATTTACGATAACAATGAATAACAACGATTGAATAAATATCACATTATTTACCCAAATAATAAAACAAAAAATGGGCTATAAATACTCATTTTGATAATTAAGTGGTGTCTAAAATTAGAATAATAAGATTCAAGGACTAGATTTTGATTAGGGTTTTAATTTGGGATTTAGGGTTTACAAATGTTTTTAAATAATAAATTTAATTTATAGAACTTGAGTAAATGATTAAGTTCGAAAATAATAATACTTAATTTGTGAAATAAAGTTATTAAATATTATTTTAATAGTTAATCTATAATAATTGATTAAATAATGTTTGAACATTCAAGTTTAAAATATAATAAATATAGAAATATTTAATATAATAATTATTTGAAGGATTTGTAAAATATAGAGTTAAAATGATTTTGAATCATTTAAGTTTATTTATATTAATTTTTATAACATTTAAAACTTATAAATAATTTTATAACATTTAAAAATAATAAAATATGAAATTATAATTTCAGAAATTTATAAATAATTGCTAAATAACTTTTAATGAGCAAAAAAATTTTGTTTTAATATACTAATATATTAAAAATTTTCTGAAACTTAAAATGATTAAAATTTGAGTTTTAAAAAAAATTGAGGGTGCCCAGGGTCAAACCCAAGACCTTGTGTGCATATGTGTTTTGTGTTACAAGTGGGCAACAAGCCTATAACTATGTTTATTTTGTGGGTCAATTTATAAAACCGATTTTTAGGCGAAAGCCGTAATTACATAACCCCTAGAAATTTAATTGATCCAAATTGAACCCTAATTTGATATTGTTAATCAAATCAATTAGGGGGCTTTGATTTCCCACATGAAAACGAGTATGTGTGGGTTTTTAATTACCTGAATTAGAATCGGCTTGGTGATGATGTGAACGAGGAAGAATCTAAGGATGTTGGAGAACAATAAACCTCAATCAATTTCAATGAAGGGGGTCTCGAAGATGATGAACACAATAGTTGTAGGTCTCGATGCAGTCGAGTGATGAATTCGGGTTGTGTGTGTATAATAGATGGAATTGAGAGTACAGAAAGTGAAAAGGGATTGAGAATTGTGTTTACCCTTGAATATATAGTGCCAATTTTGTCTGTTTCATATAAGATAAGCTATGGACTTTGATTCGAGTGTTTCAGTTTTGATTCAAGTATTACATCCTAGTTTGAACACAATTACAGATGGGTTTGAAATCATAATGATCGATTAAGTGTTTCTAGTTGACTTATTGATTAATTTGTATAAACACTGAGCTGAAACAGATTCGATTTTGAACCGAGGCTTTGGTTTCGAGTGAAAGTGGTTTAACAGCTGGTTAATTAAAATTGTTTGGGGTTTAAGGTTGGAAACTGATGCGCAATAAATAAGGAATGATTTGATTGAATTTAATCGATGGATTTCAGTTGATTTGGGGGTTGTCGAAGACAGCTGGTGGTGGCCGGATGGGTTGGCCAGAGGGGAACCCATTCTTTCTTTTAAGTGGTTGATTGATCGATTGATATACTTTAACATGTTTAATATAATGAAATGGTGAATATAAGTGTATGGTTAACTCATTTAACATTCACGAAACAAATGTATTACTTGTTCATAACAAAAAATTGGTTTAAAAATGGTTTAATTTGTAAAACATATTTTTCCAAAAATTCTATCTTGATTTTAAAGGGTCATAAGTTGGTCAAAACCAAACCAAAATGGATGATTGTTGAGTCTAAAGTAAAGCTAAAAGAAGTAGCTATTCAATTATAGTAAATTCATAATTTTTCATTAAGATTTAGAATGGTTAAGGTTTTGACCCACAACCAACCAAAACATATTTGAAACTCCAGATATAGTTGCATATACTTTTGAAAGGAGATAATTATTTTTAGACCTAAAAGGATTCCATATAATATGGCATTTACTTTTATAGTAATTTAAAACCCATATATAAGTGTGCTAGAAATTACGTATTTTATGTAGTATATTTGGTTAATTAAAACCTTAGCACGAAATGACCCACAAAAACGCAAAAAACAAGCAAACAAATCTTAATTCATAAAATGTCATATAATAATATGTGAACCTATAATTAAGACAAAAATATACTTTTTCACTTAACATATATATATATATATATATATATATATATATATATATATATATATATATATATATATATATATTGTGACATCCGCCACCTTTCGGGTCCGTCACTTAACCTGAAACTCATTATGCAATTAATGCATTAAGATAGTTCATGAATACAATCCATTTATTATTTCGTTAAACTTGATCGCTGTTTAGTCGCGTTAAATTCTAAGATTATAAAATTTAATTTTTTTGGATAATATATATATATATATTCGCAAAACCTTATTGTTTGGGTTTGGGACGCAATGAACTTTGATGTGATATTATCTATTCGCATCACATCACAATTCGTTTGCCGTGTTCTATCATATTGGTTCGTTAATGTTACGTCAAAGATTTTGAATTAAATAGAAATAGAAATAATTAGTCGAGTGTCTAAAATAAATATTTGATAAACTATAAGGAATTAAATTCTAATTAGTCTGGGGACCAATCTGCAAATAACAAAACTATATATATATAACCCCTATGTTACGGCCGAGAACCCGAGCCCCCCTGCCGTCGACGCCACCGAGCACCGTCGTGACCCCCTCCTCCGGTGACCTTGACACCATCAATCGGACCCGTTCTACTAATAGTCTAACCACAGGTAAACATTATCATTCTCCGTCTCGTTTCGTTTTGTTTCGTTCAGTCGCAATATGTTATTCGATTGGGTTTCGGATCGACTTTTCGTGAGATGGTGCGTGTTCGGGGATCAGTGGTGATGTGTGTTGATTCTTGTTGAGTGACCGTGCGTGTGTATGTATGTATTGCTAAGTGCTACTGCGAGAATTCTTCTAATGACTTAGGTTGTTAAGCTAATCTTTATTCTGTGTGTTTGTCGATGTCACATTTGATATGATCACCCTTATTCAAAACTTGTTGGGTTGAATCTTGGTATACGAACGTGTTGGCTAATACGAAACCAGTAGACAAGAGACACGACGTACTCAGATCAGATGACCACTTCCTCGGATTTCGGATTATACTACATGGATTCCTTCGTTCGTTCCTTGACCAAGTGAATTCTTTTTCAATCGATTACTTTCTACAATATTGATTAACTAACCCTTGGTTAGTGATCATATCCTTGATTTCTCCAATCATGGATAGTACTCTGTACTTTATAAGATATGTTAACTCAGACAGGAGGAGCTGGGAGTGACCATGCAAAGCAAATTACCATTACGGGTGCACACGTAATTGCAATTTGCAGTGAATGTTAATCCTCGCAAATCTTGTCCTGAGATAACATACATAATTAGTACAAATCTTCCATTTTATACTATGGGACACTAGAGTCTCAGTCCTTATAAGGCTTTGTGAATGATGCGGAAACATCTATAACCTTTACTCTATTGTGAGTTCTAAACTACCTGGAGTCCACATGGGATTCATATTATGACACTAGTCCTATTCCTAGTGAGACGTTGTTTCTTCTCGCATTTTAGAAATTATGCAATTGATTGTTTGTTTAGAATGCACATGGCTTTGGAGAGTTGTAGTAGAATAATGATACTCCCTTCACATGTATTATCTTGTTCAATGGGTTGATTGTAAAATTTTGGAGCATTAGCAGTTTGAACATGTTAGCATTATGCCTTGATGGAGTAATCGGATATCATATGATCAGTTTAAGCACTATTCTCAGTATATCGTGGATGTGGTGGGAACGCTACGGGGAACCCTATATATAAGCATCACCGGTATACTAAGAATGTGCCTGAACTGGCTATGTGATGATCTTGATTAATTGAAGTAAGAAATGGTACTAAAGATAGGATTGGTTGTACATACAAGGAATTCTTGACGTGCTAGTCAAAAGGGTACAAGAAAGGGGAAGCAATAGGCATGATCCATTAGATTGACAAAAATGGAAACTATAATAGATATCAGCAACTATGATGAAAACCAGAAGATGAAGTATGTTGCTCGTTCACTAGTGGGTAATGCACTGCCATCATAGAACAACCAAGCTCAAGCCTGAGGTAAAAAGGCTGTGATAGTCATAACTTGGGATGAGCTCAAAGTTTTGGTGACTGAGGAATACCACCCAATAAATGGGATGCAAAAGTAAGATTGGAATTTTGGAATCGTGTAATGATAGGGGCAGGTAATGCTCCTTATACAGACAGACTCTATTAGTTAGCAAAGCTAGTGTCACACATTATGTCACCTGGATCAAAGAGGATTGAGAGGGACATTAGAAAAAAAAAATCTAGTGAGTAAAAGAAAGAAAGGGTCGAACAAGTAAGCTAGTGGTGTGGTAGACAAGAAGGCCAATGTTGTAAACCTAGCGATGTTGATTGGTGTGATTAAGCCAGCATGCATTAAAAGTGAATGCTATTAATGTAGGGTTCCTGACCATTACCATAATGTTGCCCTAGGCTTAGCCAGATATCAAGAGAAGTTGGAAACAATCAGAATTAGGTGATGGCTATAGCTGGGAATTAAGAACGTGAAATTATGGAAATAAAGATTATATGAATTAAGGTAATACAACACGCAGTCATACATTTGTGATCGGAGCAAACGACGCTCGTCAAGACCAAAATGATGTTATAGGCGCGTATCTTATCATCAATCAATACACGTGTGCTTGATATTAGGGTAGAAATAACTTCGATTCTTTCGAATTTACTCCATTACTTGACATGAACCCTAGTTTTGTAGAAATTAGCTACTCGATTGAGATGGAAATGGTAATAATTAGAGGTTGTACAGAAGTACAAAAAGATAATTTATTTGACATAAACTTAATATCGTTTGGATTGTTTATCGAAACATGAAGCCGAGATAGTCCGTCGGGAGAGGGTGGTATGTAATTCTCTATAAACGGCGAAGTGATTAAGATTCAAGGAGAACGACCTTGAAAGCATTTTAGACTCAGTTCTTGCATTAAGACTTGTCGATGCCTAAAGAAGCGGCATTGTGCATTTCTAGCACATGTGGTAGAAAAGAAGACAGAAAAAAAAGAGGTTGAAAATATATATATATATATATATATATATATATATATATATATATATATCCCTATTGTACAAGATTTTCCAAAGGATTTTCCTAATGACTTATCAAGAGTTCCCCCTCATCTTCAAGTACAATTCTAGAATTATCTGATCCCTTAGGCAAATCATGTTACAAAGACACCCTATCGTTTAAGACCATCGAAAATACGAGAATCATCAAGCCAATTGTAAGAATTGTTGGATAAGGGTTTTATCCGACGTAGTCACTTGCCGTATGGAGCACCAATATTGTTTGTTAAGAAAAAGATGGGTCGTTCCAAATGTGCATAGATTATCAGAAACCGAATAAGTTGACCATCACGAATCGATATTATTTTCCCAGAATCGATGACCTACTTGATCAGTTGTGGGGAGCAACGTACTTTTCAAAGATTGATCTTGGGTCAATTATCATCAGTTGAGGATTCACGAAAATAATATACCGAAGACAATTTTAGGACCCGTTGTGAGTTCTTAGTTATGTCGTTTGGTCTGACAAATGCTACAACAATATTTATGTACTTGATGAACCAAGTTTGAAAGCCCTACTTTAGCAAGTTTGTGGTTGTGTTTATAGATGATATTCTCATCTATTCTCGATCAAAAGAAGAACACGAGGAACACCTAAGGGTATACTAAAACTATTGGGAAAAGAGAAACTCCATACCAAATTCTGCAAACGTGAGTTCTGGTTGTGTGAATTGAAGTTCCTCAGTCACGTGATCAAAGAGGAGGAGATTCATGTTGGTCTAAGAAAGATTTAAGTAATAAAGAAGTGGCATACAACTAAGACGTCGTTGGAAATTTTTGGGATTGGCTGGATACTACCGATGGTTCAAGTCAAATTTCTCAAAGATTGCCCAGTCATTGACAATGTTAACCAAAAAGAAAAATTTGGGTAAGAGATTCGATGAGGCATCCAAGCGAGAAGAGGCTTTTCAAACATTAAAGGACAAGTTGAGTGATGCGCTAATATTGATTATTTCTGATGTGTCAAATAATTTGGTGGTATTTTATGATGCTCACCTCAAGAACTTGATTGTGTTTTAATGTAGAAATATAAGGTGATCGCTTATGCCTCTCGACAGCTAAAAAAATCAAGAAAGGAATTAGACGACACATTACTTGGAATTGGATGCTATAGTGTTGCACTAAAGATTTGGAGGTCCTCCCGAGATCAAAGTGTGTCATCTATACCGATTATAAGAGCCTTCAACACATATTTAATCAAAAGTAATTGAACATGTGTTAGAGGCAATTGGATGCTTATCAGTGTATATGTATGAGTACATACATATAGATATATAGTGTATGTGTATGAATATATATACATATATGTGATTGTGTGAGTAGTATATATACATATGTATGACAGTGTGTGTGAGTTATATATATGCATGTATGTGTGAGTTATATATATGTGAGTGAGTGAGTATGTCAAATGAAACATAAAATGAGCGTCGGTTGTATTCTCGAGCAATTTATGGTCAATAATTATGGGATTAGGATCAAAGGATAATGGTTGTATTTTTGACAGTTTGTTGTCTAGAAAAATAGGTCATTTTGTAATGTAGATAACTTGGTCATAAAAATTCCAAAATGGACGAATTTAAAGTCTAAAACTAAGTTTAACGAGTCTACTTTCCAACCCAATTGGCCTCGTAAAAAACCATGAAGTTTTGAGCCCCAAATATTGGATACAAAAACATTGATTAAAGCTGAATTTTCTGTCAAAATGTTTGGTCCGAATTTAGAAACATATATATCTCCCAATTTTAATCAAAATGACGTGATTTTCTCCAGAAACTTAATTTCATGTGTTATCTTTAAAATCCAATTGGTCTTGCGTAATTTCGTTATCGTTTGGACCTCCAAACTGATTTTACAAAATCTGTGTGAAAACAATGAGATATGCTAATTAATTTCGAAAGTTTCTAAATTGAGGATGATAATTAAAACAACTAAAATGAACTAATAATTAGAAATAAAGATTGATAATGCGAATAACTATTCTATGAGTGAGTGAGAAAATAGAAATGATAATAACATCATGTTATGATCGGGTTATTTAGTTATAAAAAGAAAAATATAAGTGTATAAATACTTTAGTGTGTGCTTATGAACTAATTATATATATATATATATATATATATACATGCTTGTGATTAATTATGCTAGTAATCTAATTATCATATATATAAATATATATATTTTGAACGAGTCGCTTGTTGAACCCGAACCAACACGTGAATGACCAGATATAATCTTAATATTCATTAAACATGTTTGAGATTCAAGTATCTTTAAATTATAGGTGCTTGATCGTTGGCATGCTCTCATTCTATAAGCTTTTAATTTCCTCATTTCCGTATCAAACAAGGTGAGTTTCGCGGCCCCTTTTTCATTTCAGTTATTTATATAACTTAGGGGGAAAAATATGCTCACCCTTTTTATGCTGTGAACTCTTTACATTTTGGGACTATTGTGTTTACTGTTGGTAAGTAGATATCTTGTACATGCATGAGTTTTCTGTGTGGTTATTTATTCACAACTATTTAACTCCGGTGTTGGAGCCGACAGACAGGTATTGATAGTACTATTGGGCTGACACCCCCACCCTTGTTTGTTAGTATACTAGTTGGGACTGACAGTGGCCACGGACAAGCCCTAGGGTGCATATGTTCCGACAAGATCTGTGTGGTACGTTATAGGTTTAGTCGTGAGGCTTATGTTTACATGTGATATTGCTTGCTTATAACTGTATGCAATTATGTCCTATCAAACTATCACACAGCATCAAGTTTATTTATTATTTAAACCTGTGAACTCACCAACAAAATGTTGACCTTTTTGAGCATATCTTTTCGGTTACATTAATCGAGGATAGCCAATTATGAGGCCTTAGTGATGGCCTTAGTGATGACCTAAGAAATTCAGGCTAGGCTTGCTTTGACATTATAAACAATGATTATTGACTAGTTTTCATCATTCTGAGTATTGTATTACTTAGACTTGTTCCCGGGTTGTGGGAATTCATCTGGATTATGTTCGTTTGACTATGTTGTCGTGAATTGACTAGCTACAACACAAGTCACTATTTGTGTCGGGTGACGTCATGACACGTTATTATATCATTTAATACTTTTCTATTAATTAACAATGAGTTATGACGATCCCGTTCGTTACATCCCCGTGTTTACGCTATAAGCGGGGGTGTGACATATATAGGGGGGTTAGGATCATTTCAGAACTCTTAAAGATCTTAAGAACCACAAGAACTAATATCAACCATTGATTTCAAATGATTTCATTATTTATTTATTTATTAATTAAGGGTATAATGTAATTCAACAAATTAAATTATTGTAACTACTATATTTGTTTTCTTTTAGTTAGGCAATTTAATCTTTTTCTTTAAATTAAAGCCTTGTTAATTCAAGAAAGATGATTTTCCAAATAAACAACAAGATGTTTTGGTTTCAAGGTCGATTTTCTTTTTTAAAGTTAACAGACCAATTACAAAATCAAGGCTCCTTAATTTTGATTACCTAGTTGCGTTTCACGATGAATTAAGGTCAATGAAATTGGATTTCACGAACAAATCCAACAAAGAACTGAAGTTTTAAATTGAATTTCATGGTCAAATGTTTTCTTCATTGAATCGCGCTTCGAGTTCACAATCAAAGTACAGAATCATATACAATGAAGGTATTTGAAAATCACGATTAATCAAGAAATATCATTTCATCATCTTCATCGTTAACGTTACGGGTTAGTATATCATTTGTTTATATTCAGATGTTTTTAATTTTTTTCGAGAACATATTAATATGGAATTCATATAGTCGAATCCTAACATTAAAATTTTCTATTTTTTCTTTATGCAATGGTGTCATCTTAGAAGCCTAATGATACTCAAGTTCATAGAAATATTGAGTCTATGAACAATCAGATGATGTATGTTGACATGTTAAATCTTGTACGTAAGTTAGTCGAGGAATGTTGATTATATTTAACTTGTTGTTATAAAGATGGTTAATCAAGTTAGTGTTGATCATGAAGATTGTAAGGTTTATAAAATAATGAAATAAGTTATTCCTATAAGTGGTGTTTTGGGTTACCATGATGCTAAGAATTGTCCTTTAAAACAAAGTCTTATTTGACGTTTTATATGATATATAATCATTTTGAATTGCATTACTATGTAATAAGTTCATGATGTTTTTTCATGATTTAATAATATCCACTTTCAAATATTTGATCCATTGGTGAAGCAATAAAGTTACATTTATGATTTATCATTTAATCAGATGCATTTATGTAGACATGTTCAATTACCTTATGAATCTCATGAACTGATCATGCTCCCTTTAATCGACAATGGTAGCAAATTTATACCAATGATGCATTAACATACATATTAACTTACATATACGTAAATCTAGGTGTTTAGTTTTCCATTAGCTTACACATATGTAAATCTAGATGTTGTTTTCTAACTAAAGACATTTCTTAAATGCAAGTGACTATGTGTTCAAGAAATCAGTTCAAACAAAATGATCATGATGCTTAAATGTTGATGAATTAGGTCAACAATATTCCTACTAAAGCTACACTATTGTTGTTAATTTGTTATATATACGGAGCAAAAATAACCACAAAATTGCTAGTTGCTTATAGATTTAATTTTGGTAAACTTAAACCGAAATACACTACCTTACATACATGTAACATACAAACTTATATTTCAATATGTATTAACTTACATATATATAAATTAATTAAAATTCATACAATATCCATAAGACTGGAACGTCTTTTTGAATACATTAACTTAAATATTTATAAATCAACTAAATTCGTACAATACAATATGTGTAACTTGTTAAAAAAAACACTACTTTTGTATGCTACGTATAAGTAAATTAAGCTATATTTTTTTCAACCGACAAACCCATACATTTTTTCAAGGATGTTATCATATGTGTAAGTTAAGCTACATTTTTATTCTTAATTTGTTACATACACCAAGCTAATATCACACAAAACAACTATAAAGATGTTATTTCGGATTTAATTTTGATGTTGCTACGATAAAATCTAAATAAACTAATTTATGTATATGCAACCAGTAATTGTAAACAAATATTTTTCAAAGTAGTCTAACTAACACAAATGTAAATCATGCACTTGAATTCTTACGCTTTTCACAAAATTTACGTTTATGTACCCAAGTCTCATCCATTGATTGAAAGTATTTATATTTAAACAAAGAATTTTTTTCATCTTTTGGAACTGATACGGAATGTTCCCCATATCTAGTGGGTTTCCAAAAATTAAATGCTATAATATTACTAATATACCCTTTATGTTTTAATCACACAAATTAAATGTTATATAAATTTACATTCTTACCCTTTTTAATCTTCACCATTGATTAGTATAATCAATGGTTAATAACAGTTCTGTGAGTTTTTATTTTGAAAGTGGTTCTGAAAAGAACCTAACCCTATATATAGAAATACTAAGTAATTAAATGGATCTAACTAATGGTTCGTAAATCATGCAAAATCAAACAATAATTTAAAAACTAAGGGGCCGTTTGTTTCGCAGAATGTTTTGCAAAGGAATTCGAATTGGAAATAGAATCGGAATTAAAATTGGAATCTTGTTAAAATTGATAACGTGTATGGTTGGTCAAATTTGAGTGGAATTGGAATGTTAGCTTTGAACATTTCATTGGATTGTAAAACATTCCATGGGTAAGTGAAAGGAATGTGAATTCCAATGAATGAGGGAAAATTTTTCAATACCAATTACATCCATTGACCAACCAAACATGATTTTAGATGAAAAATTTTCTAATTTCAATTTCAATTTCAATTCCTGAAAATTCTATGAACCAAACGGGCCTAAACTTGTGTTTTGGCTACTTTACATGAGTTTTTGATTCATACCTGACTTCATACTTTGCAACTATGTATTGAATATCAAAGTCTATGAGCTCACCAACCTTATTGTTGAATTATTTTTAAAATGTTTTTAAGGAGATGATCAAGGTTAGCATTTTAAACTTCACATAAATATAGCACAAATAGGACACAACAGAAGATTATTTTGTATAAGTTTAAGATGTTAGGCTCATATGTTCGAATCATTAAACACTTGTACCCTAATACTTTGTTTCTAAAGTTTATTTTAACTGCATGTATGAATTTAAGTTTTTATATGTACCATGTGTTTAAATATCTGATTTTGTCACATCCTTGTATTGTTGTCGCTGGCAAGGGGTGTAACAACCAACAAAAGTTATATTACAATGAAAGAATGAAAAAGTGAGAATAGGATCAATTGGACCAAGATAAAGTACACTTACCAGCCCTATGATTAATCCAATTAAACAAAGTTGTCTTGATATTGTCCATTGTTTTTTTGAAGGGGACAAGTTACAAGTACCTTATCGAAAGGAAAGTGTTTCACGGCTTTCAAATCCTTCAAAACACCAAATAAACGAGAGCACAAGAAAGCTCGTATCGTTTACCATGCACCAAAGAAACATTTAGTAAAGAAAGGTTCTATTTGTTTATCGAAATAAATTGACAGAAGACTTTCCAAGAGTAAAATCAATCCCATATGATTGCTTTGAAAATGATGAAATTATGTGTTAAACCAGCAACTATGATGACATATATACTTGATAAAGCTAAAAACTCAAATCGATTTCATGATTGTTTTGAACATTTCATGTTGTAAATATAAATAACGCAATTGCATACTCTATGTTTGAACACTTGGTAATAACAAGGTTATCTTGTAGTTGTGTGGTAATCAAGGTATCAAACTATATGCTAAAATTTTGGAAGTTTTAATGGAAATTTTCGGACCTAATTCCACAAACATTAATAAGCTACGTGTTTTGAAATCTGGGTGTTACAAGCCCACTATCTAGATGCGGGATTGATCATGACGATGTCCATATGACCATAGAGCTTTTATGACTTTATGAAAATTGCTTTTTCACTATTTTATAAGAAGAATCATCCAAGTTTAACTCATAGCCTTGCGTGTTAAAACCCTATTTTTCTTAATCATATAAGTGATTTTTTTTTTACTTCTTAAACAATTACATATGAAAAGTCACCAATTTACAAGAGAAGTGTTAGAAATTTCTTTCATATAATATTCGTTTGTACACTTTTATAAACCTCTCTCAGATATTTATTATTTTCTGAACTATTTGTTATTATCTTGCGACCTACTAGATGTATACAAGTTATATTTTATAAACAAGCAAAGGTTTATAAAGATGCTTGTGAATTAAAATAACATATTCACCTCCTTGGATTACTTATTATGAATATAACTTGTATACTTTTAGTAGGTTGCAAGATAATAACGACTTATAGGCGGCGATTTTTGATCATTAGCCGCGAAACATTAACGGCGACATGTCGCCGCTAATAGTAATAACGGCGATAAAGAGCATCTTTTGCAGCGATAGTAGTCGCTGCTAATAGTAGAATTCTTTGTATTGAATATTCTCTATAGATGTAGAAAAACTATGAAATGAGTTAAATTATTATTAGGTTTTAAAAGAAATTATTTAATAACAAAGATTTAAACATAATTCAAGATTATTCAAAAGAAAGAAAATATTAAAAAAAAAAGATTTTCGAAAAAAAGTGAATGCATAAAAAACAAATAAAGAACGTCACCTAAAAACATGACTTATCCTCCTACTCCTCTACAGTAATATAACACATTCAATATGTTGAATTAGTAGCCATTATTGAGTAGTATAACAATATTTAAATTAATTTGATTTGATTAAGTGGTTGATTGATCGATTGATATACTTACGAATATATTACTTGTACACTCAACCCCTACTAAAGAATGAAAACATTAATTTAAGAATTTATTTTATACATAACAAGTTACATTATTAATCTCAAACACGTACTCTATATATATATAATATATATATATATATATATATATATATATATATATCTAGATATATATATATATATATATATATATATATATATATTTTAACAGCAAACTAACAACTCATGAAACTCACTCTTTTTGTACATAAGAAAATTTAAATCTTTATCACTTAAAATGAATATTAATTTAACATCTTGTATCATTATACACCTTTTATATAATTCTTGTACTGATTATGTCAATCTCAATCCCGTAATCACAACTTAATTTGTAATAAATAAACATATTATTGCTGTGGATCACATACATAGAACAAAATGAAAACTAACAGTTTAATACGATTAAAATTTTTAAAAAAATAAAAACAAATCATGATAGGTTACACGTTGATATCTTAATGATTTTTAATTCATTTATAATATAGGATATAATTTATAATGGTTACGTATATTCAACTTTGATTATTAAAGGCAAACGAATATTCAACTTTGATTCTTATAATATAGTAAACTTTTAAAGTGGTTAAAAAAAAATTATCATTTCAAAGGTAGTTTTGGGTGATAAAAAAAACCAAATAATCAAACTGTAACCAAAATAACTAATCAAAATAACTGAACCGTTGAAGATCTTCAACGATGATTGATACGTATTAGAGTAGGTAGATGTATCGACACGTATTTCTAAAACTTGTCAAATTATTACAAAGTTTAAGCACGATATACTACGAGGTCATGCAAATGTTAATATCAACATTAAGATCATAATTGTTAAGATCACAAATGTTGAACATAAGAAATTACATAACCATAATCGAACAAGAAAATAAATATGCAAATTTTCCCTTAAAAAGACGATAAAGTGATAAAAACCCTAGATGACGACAAATATTCAGAATATAGCGTTCTTAACCAACTTATCATTGTAAAGCTCTAGAATAGTATCGTAGATTAGTCAATCGCCTTAATATCAATCAGTCCTCTAGTAAGTGTTTATAGCATTATCATACTATACATTACTTAAGTGTCGGTAAACTTTACCTTTAAACTAAAAAACAACCACGAAAAAATTCAAATAAATTTAAAGATAGGCGGACTCTTAGATATTGTTGAACACATGCTAACATAGATTAGAACTCGATAACATGCCTTTCACTACAAAAGATCCCAAAATCGATTGATTCAAACTTGAATGGCTTTGAGGAATCCAGTGCCACAAATAGACGTTCACAGATAGTACGCATGTGGATATGATTATGTACGACACAAAACCATCTATCATGACCAGTGGACCATAACAAACGTTTCTTGATGTTACACTCACCATACATCTTTTACTCCGGCTATCGTTTATGTATCATGTAATAGATATATATAGCTCATTATTCTAATATCATGTTTTTGACTTCACCTCCAAATGTCCACATATATTCACACTCGACCCCACAATGAACATCAACACATGATATTCAAATTGTGGACCATATGAACAAAAAATGAATAATTCTGATTGATTGAGCCACTGATTAACAGCAACACTAAACAACAATTGTTTGGATAATCGGATCAAACATGATCTGAATCTCAAGCACACACCTCCACTCATCTTCCTCATTTCTCTGATCAAGATTCTTGAACTATAAGCCCACAATATCTGCAAATCTTCTGTACCAATGTCGCGCTTTTTCGCAGATAAAAGCAGAGAAAGATTGTTGTTTCATAAAGGGTATTCGAATTCAGGCTATCATTCAGAATCTGGTAGCACGATTGAGCACGATGATTCGTCGGTTTTTGACCGATTCAAGAAATGGTGGATTGGTGTTCTCCTGGTGGTTGTTGATGGTTACAAAATGGGTCGATCCGACCCGAGAAAGTTCAAGTTTGGAGTGAAATCGGGTCTGGCATTTGGGATTGTTTCTATACTCACGTATGTTACAGAGCCTGTGCAGTTGATCAGTGAGAATATTATTTGGGCGATCCTCACAGTCATCCTCATCTTCGAGTTCAACGTTGGTAAGTGACTCTTACTTCATCTTTTTAATTGGTTCATTGATTAAATTTTAGAATATTCTTGCTAAGTCAAAGGAATTAAATGAATAATGATGAATTTCGGGTACCCGATGGGTGATACGCGTCCCAACAGGTTTGGGCGTGTTCGGAGTATTATAGGTGTCCGGACCACAACTGGTTCGGACACCGTAGAACATGCTAGTTGACGGGCAACGCCTCTCCGACAAGGTAGAATACATGTAGTTCTCGATAGGGGTGTAATAGTTTCGGGCCATAGGTTTTGACCATGGCGGATGTTAAAGGGATACGCTAGATGAGTCAAACCGTAAGCGGGGCCGAATGATATTAGTCTGGTCTAGACCATAGCAATGTAGGATAACATTTTAAGGGTCATGATCAACAATAACTCTATGACAACCATCGTGAAGATCTTAACATTAAACGTAACAAGAATGTTATAATCATCATTAAGCGTTAGTCCAATATTAATGTTGGATGATGCACTCATGGTCACGTCTAACAGTAACCTTGCCAGTCGTTTAATGGCATCATAGTCATTGTGAAAATATTAACGTTGAACGTGTCAAATGCTATAAACATCAAATAGAGAACTTTAGTACTCCACTGCTACCAAAGGTCGAAATCCTAGGTTTTGGTAGCAACAATTCCCATAAGACGAAGGCTCATGTAGCCTTCCCACTATTTTGGTCGAGTCAAACTTTATACAATCTATTTCAGTTATTATTTAGGAGATTCTTTATCTCGTGTGATGACAATGGATTGTGTATGAAACGAGTTTTGGTAATCTTAGTTCATACCTGATTATAAAATCATGTCAGATACCCAGCCTCATATTCATCATGTACGCACTACTATACAGGTTAGTTGTACGTGATGAATATGGTGAAATGGAATTATAGATTTGGGTTTTCATATTCTATTCTTTTCTCCAAAGAGAATAATCAAGAATTCAAGAAATGGGAGAAAGCGATGGTTATAAAGTTATAAACTGTAGTTCAGTAGTTGAATTAATTATTAGGTGGGCCTACATTACAGAAATGGGCCTGTTGAAAAATTGGGCTGAGAAGTTGGGTTATCCCCTCATAATAATGAAAGCTTTTTCCAAATAATAAAAGTTAAAAACCAATAGAGGGTAGTTAGACAAAGTGGTTTGGGAATATTGTAAGTTTATTGTTAGAAACATAAATAAATTATTATTTTTTTCTTTTTAAGATAGCATTCTGACGGTAAGTTGTGTGTTATTTTAGTATCTTATACAATGATTTAGTTTAGCAAATATGTTCAATCATAGCTAGAAAATCTATAATTAGGGTGCTAAGGGCACAATCCAAAGTACTTAAATTACTAAAGTGGAAACAACCAATGAGGGAGTGTCACCTCATTTTTAATTAGATTTATAAAAAGAATACCCAAATTAATAGATACAACTTAAATACATAAAAACAAACCAAACGACCCAAATTGAGTTACCGATGCTTCGAGCACTCCTATAAAAGAATACATAGAATTCTAACCTTTATGAGTTTATGATATGATTTTAGGATTGTAATTGATTTTTTCCATATGATTGAACTCTATTATCAAGATAACATATACGATGTAAATTGGTGAAGCCCTAAATTCATATGAACCTAATTTAGTAATTTAAGAACTTCATTAGAGTATCATTACTACAAATTTTCAACAAATTAGACGTAATATTATTATTTAGCTTGTCTTTTTTGTGGATTAATAAGAACGAAATCATATACATGTTTGAATTATTATAAAATGATTTTAATAGATAAAATCTTGCTAAAAAGTCTAATATCCAATATAATAATTGCATTTTTATTTTCATGTGAAGATTGTTACGTCTACACTTTAGTGATTGTTTTTTTCATGATTTTTTGATACTGTAATGGATTAAAACTTTAGCATTTGTTTTCATTTTTATGATTATCACATGTATTTTTATGATAGTTACTTCAAAAGGTAGTTATAAAAAAGACTAAAACAAAGTAATGCAAAAATAATAAAAAGAACGCAAAGAAACAAACTTCGTACACGTAAAAAAGAAAAGAAAAAAAAAGAGTTGGGAAACAAAAAGTCTTATTAGCGAAAATTAATAAAAAAAAATAGAAAAACCAATAAAAAGGTTAAAAAAACAGTTAAAAATGAATAAATATGAAATTTTACGAAATATTAAAATTTTAGAAAAAGGGGTAAAATAGTAATTTTATATACTTATTTTTAATAACGCAAGTCAAATGTATAAATTTGAAGTTACTTAATTAAATGAGGGTATGTATGTAATTTTAGTTTTACATCGGGTAAATATGTAATTAAAAAATTAAGAGAGGGGGTATGTAATTTTATTTTTAGATGGATAAATATACAATTAAATAAAATTTACTATGGGATATACACGATTGTTCTTAAACTAATAGTAGAGTTAATTACAAAAAAGGTCCCTATAGTTCATAGAAAATAAAATGTTTGGATACCAAGTATTTCAAGTAATAAGTTTGGGTTCTATTTTTTTTTATTTTATAATGAGTTTGGGCATTAAAGCTAACACACCTTAAGTTTTATGTTAATTTCAAGCGCATTGCAGTCGTTTCATTTTTGAGAGACTGATTATGTAACTTAAGTGAGGGGTTGTTTTTGTAATTTATGTTATCTTTGAATGACAAATTAGATCACTAAGTGTCAATAGCTCACCCGATTATCTCCATTACTCAAATACAAAACCTTGAGGCACTAGGCTGATATGTCTCCTAAGGAAGCTCGTACATCAGCTCGTCTCCATCAGTTCCGAACCTTAAGACCACACTCAGGAGGAAACCCAATGAGAAAGCACCCTGACCCAACCTTAATCTTTTTTATCGCTATAGGTGGAACTTGAAACCAAAAACTTTTTCAATTTTATTGAAGTTTTGAGACACATCACTTTAACCATTTAGGCTAAAGATCACTAATAAATATATAATAAATTATTATGTGTTTACTTAAATATATAATCATATATCTTTGTGTAAATATATAAAATGTATAACACTACTACCACACTCAAATGGCAAACACCCACTTAAAATTTTAATATGTATTTGAGTTAATATGTTGTTTTTGCTTTCATAAAACTAAACTAGTAAGGTCGATTCAATATGGAAGAGCGGTAGTTGTGGTGGTGGTGGACCGGTGGCTGAAGTGGGGGTTGTGGATTTGAATTCAATGGTGGTGGGGTAGGACATAATGAAATGACAAATGTTCCATTTGACCATAATGATATATTTGACAATTAATATGGGGATATGACATTTCTTGTAATTACTAAAGAGTAAGTTCGGAAATTTCACACACAATCAATAGAAAATTTAACACATTTTAGTCTTAATATCCGACCTTGTTGCAAAATAAAATCACAAAACACAAACATATTGCTTTAAACTTTTAATATTTAAACATGTTATTTTCTACAAATCACATAGTTCATTTATGTCATTAACTCTTAATAGTAAATAAGATAAGATAAAAACAAGTCGAGCTCAAACTTTATTAAATTAAACAAGTTGAACTAGGTTTTAATTGAACTCAGGCTTATTTGGTTCATCTACACCCCTCTATATGTTTCTAAAAGATTTTTTTCTTTTGTAATTGCATGATATCAAATTTATCAGTCTAAAGGGAGTTAACTTGTTATGTTGTTTTTCTTTTTATAGTTTTTAATATATAACTTTTAATAACAAAGTGACATGGTTTGGTCCCGTGTTTATTTTTATCCACATATAGTATAACTTTATAAAAAAAGGTTATATCAACTATCAAGTACAACAACTGAAAAGATTTATATTTTATATGTCTCTCTTTCATAAAAGATTTGTATCTAAATAAATGCATTGCAAGGTGATATTTGTTTTGTATGAAATATTATATATTAAATGATATAAATGAAAATTGAAATTACATGTTAATTAAATCATCTCAATTGATGCGATTGTATTTTCAAAGTTGCGATTTGACTATTGGTTATTTGATGTTTTGTTAAATTTGTAATTTGATGACGTCCAAGAGAAATTTTACTTTGAAACTATACTAAAATAAAAAAGTCAAAAGCATATTTTATTATAATTAAAGCTCTAATAAAATTGAAATAACGTTAATATAAACCGAATTTGATGGTCGAATTCAAATCCTTTATTCCAAATTTAACTTTAAAAGTTCAATATTCAAGTAACTAATTCACTTAAAGAACCTCAAGTTACATTTACCACGATCTTAGAATTCTTGGAGCATCCATAACCATTAGGTTCTTGATCTTTTAGATTCTATTCTTATTTTTCGGCCTCGAGCATACTTAACTCATAAGGGAAAGAGTGTGAGATGATTCCAAAGATTTTCTCCTTCTACTTTAATAGCTTTTAACTTACCAGATTAAACTTCTCTGCTTAGTCAATATGTTGCTTCCGTGAAAGAAATTATGATAGGAGAGGAGAGAGAGGGTGACCCAGTCCGTCTGGTTTAAGATTCATTAAAAATTTTAGCAAAAAAAACCTATGGTGGCATATCGCAACACGCGCAAATGCCGCTATACTCTTTTATTACTATGTTTATGTTAAATTTCTGTTTTAAGAACAACAAAAACACACCTATATAGCTATGCTGAAAAGAATGAATTCAATATCTATCCACAACCAAAAGAACCAAATCAAACTTTAGTTTTCGGTTCAGATCTTGACTTACTCACATAACTAAAGCGCATTCAATCAAATAAACCGAATAGTAACTTTTGTTTTATCGCCGATTCGAGTTCGTTTCAAGCCGATCCCGAGTAGTTTGTGAGCCGGCTTTACTTACACCCCTATTTATCATATAATAATACCGAATAAATCAGTTGAATTCAATTCGGTTCTCTTTCAGATCAATAAATTCATGATATTACCACACCCATATGTCTTCCTCCATTTAAATCAACAACATCAAGATGAATCCACCACACACGAGCCCTCGACTCACAGATACTCATCCATATGTCTTCCTCCATTTAAATCATGCACCCAACTCTCAATCTTCAAGATCAACCACACCCATCTCTCAATCTTCACAATTATCGAATCAATGTCGCTTAATTCCACCAACAGAGGCAAAGAAAGACTCTTATCTCGAAAAGGGTACTCCGAATTGGGGTTTTTCTCTGAACCCCACATCGTCAACAACAACGAGGATGCTTCTGTTCTTGATCGATTCAAGAAATGGTGGAATGATTTTCGATTCTTTGTTGTTGATGTTGTGGAAATGGGTCGTTCGGATCCTCTGCAGGTTATCTTTGCTGCTAAATCAGGGTTAGCACTTGCGATTGTTTGTGTGTTGGTGTTCTTTAAGGATTCCGTCAGTTATTTGAGTGAGTATGCCATTTGGGGTATCCTCACTGTCATCGTCGTCTTCGAGTTCACAGTTGGTAAGCTCTGTTAATCGCCATTGTTAGAAGTTAATTTGATTACTTCTTTTGGTACATGTGTTGAATGGTGATTTGAATTGATAAAAGCTTGCTAAAGAGTTTAATTATTCGGTGAACTCTTTATAATATCAGAGCATTCACATCAGGTTTCATATCTTTATTCTTATAATTACATTAAAAACACTATTATTTTCTTCTTCTTCTCAATTAAATAATATTTTTTTATACTTTTATCATTACTTTTTCTCTCTTTTCTACTCACAACCACTTTCAAAAATATTAAAAAATTTATAAGGGTTGAACAGTGATTCCCCAAATATACAAAATGAACAGTAACTTTTCTCTATTCTCCACTCACAACCATTTACAATTATTCCTTAAATTATAAGAAACATACTCACATAAATATACAAAACCTACTGTGAATGCTCTTAGTATTACCCGATTGAAAAGCTATATAAAATATATTGATTAATAATATAAATATATAATATATAATATATAATATATAATATAATTAAACTAATGATATTATATTAAACGTCCTTTACGTTTAAAAACTTTTATATGTTTTAACATTTGATCTAACGTCCGTTTATTTTTAACGTAAAATGGTGTCATGTGCCTCTCGCATGAAGGTAAAGTAGTCTTTTTTTACCTAATAACCTAAAACTTAAAATTAAAATTAAAAAGAAAACAGAATAAATCTATAGTATCTAATAAAATAAGATTTTTTTTGCCACTTGTCATTTTTTTAAACCATCTTTTTGACACTTGTCATTCTATTAAACACTCTCATTTTATTTGCCCTTCAAAAGGGTATTATAGTAATTTAAACACTCAAACTAATTTCTCTCTCTTAATAAAAATCAATTTTATTAATTAATACATTTATCTCTCTCATCTAGATTTTTTAAAATCAAGCTATTTTTTAAAAAATAAATTTTATTAAAAAAATTTAAAAATCACATCTTTTTATTAAAATAGAAATAATAAAAAAATTTATATAATATAAAATTTTATAAAACACTAAACCTTTTGAAACAAAATATTTTAAATCAGACCTTTTTTTTAAATTATAAAAATATGAAAATTTACAAAAGTAGTTTTATTAAAAAACCAGTATAATTAGAAATCCGAGTTTTTAATAAACAATATTTTTATATACAATAAAAAAATCTAAAAACGAATGATTAAAAATTAGACTATTTAGATAAGAGAATTAAAAAAACAGTATAATTATTTTATTTCTTGAACTATTACGTATATATAATTTTAATCATATCTTATATTAAAATATCGTACTGTAACTATTCGTATTTATTACCAACTATAATCTGTTTAATAAATTGTTTTAGACTATCTATTTCTCTATATATCTATCTATCTATAACAAAGAAAACTTGAAATAAACTTAACACAACTGTAAGTTTTATCATACTAACTTTTTTATTTCTTTTTATTATTATTAATAATATTAAATATTAATTTTACTCATACCATTTTTAAATTAAAAAGTATATTATTTAATAAATTAAAACCTATTTTTTTATTAAAAACACACTTAGTAAAAACAAAAGTTTTATAAAATACAAAATACAACAAACTTGTTTTAAAATAAATTCATTTTTTATAACAAAATATTTAAAACCCATATATCTTTTATAAAATAAAAGTTTAAGAAAAATATATTATTGTTTATTTACATAAATTAGCTATTCATATGTAATTATAATCATATTTTATCTTCAAACATGGTTTTATAATTTAATAAAATTTTATTACTACTTATTTAGTATTTTATTTATTCAACCCGTGTAATACACGGGATATAACCTAGTTATAAAATAAAATAACCCATCGCATCACTACTCGCTAACTTTGAAAGCCACATCGTCGGCGACCACCACCAACTCTAGCGACCACCATAGTTCCGGTGACCATCAACAACTCTAGCGACCATTTCCAGCACCATCACTACTCACCGCCACCTCTAATGATTGCTCTAATTGAACAACACCATCGCATATGAGTTCCTCATCTTCAAAAAATAACATTTCACAAAAAATAACCTTTGTGGCCAAAAGTAAAACCCCTGAAAAGCACTGGAGCACTAAGGTTGTTTTTAAATATATTATATAACTTACTTAAGTTTTAAATAGTAAACTTTATTACACATATCAGTATTTTTGTTATAATTTGTTACTCGTAAGATATCCATTTGTTATTATTTATTCAATAAAGGATGCTATGATGCATAAAGCAAACAAAAATGTGACGAGGCCCATAGGGGTGAGGAAGACTGACAATGTAAGAGATGAGGTGATGGTTTTATAAATCAGCGACACAGGATGTGGTTTTGGATGATGATCTTGGTATGTAAGATCTAAAAGTAAGGGATGTGTTTTGATAGATAAGCGGTAAAAGTTAACGACTTTGATCGAAGTTTAAGCTTGACACGAAAGAGATTAGAATTTGATAGAGTTTAAAAGTAGAGGTAAATGAGTAAAAGTAAACTAGTATATAATAATAGCAAGTGAATTTTAATAGTGTAGATTTGAATTCTTACAAGTATATGTTTATTATATTGTATTTAGAGTGGAAGAAAATTGTTGTTACATGGATAGTTCTTGTTGTTTATGCTTGTTACAGTTTGATCTCCAAAAATTTTTAAAAAAATTGTAATTTTTGAACCTAACACTTTTAATACTTAGAATATAAGTCGTTAAGTTTTCCGGTTAGAAAAAGCATAAAACACCTCTTATCATGAAAAAGACAATAAAAAATAAAACTAAATCATGGGTCCCCTATAAATTAATTACACAAACTTTTTATTTCTACATCTTTTTAACAGTTACACTCAAAATTTTATATGAAAAAAAAACATTATATCTTGTATCTTATTAGATATAATCTACAACTTTTTAGTTACAACTTGAGTGAATATAGACATGGTTTTCAATTTGTGATCTTGATTCTAGGTACCATTCCACCTCATGACAGGTCATAATGTAGAGGGTTTTCATGTGTAACAATACTCTAGGTAAATCTCTCGTAAGTTGTGGACAGAAGAGGTGTTAGATTTATAAAGAATTATTTAACTGAAATACCATTAATGCGTTTTTAGTTCAATGAATGTAAATAAAAAGAGAACTTCACATCATCTGGTATGTAATATTGTCTGTTTTACATATTGTCTGTTTTACATACAAGAAGCTTGTGTATTTGCTTTTCCTATTGAAATTTACGATTTAGGTTTTAACTTTTGTTGGTGTTAGTTCACATGTTTGTTTTATACGTAAAAGAAAAAAAAGTTAGTTTGAAGTTCATAGCATATTCTTAAATTATTATGCTTATTATATAAATGATCTATGAGACTTAACAAAGTATCATAAGAAAATATTAACTTTAAAAACTTATACCTTTGATATTTATAGATTTAGTTTTGTAAAAAACTACCCTAACTTCCGTCAATTTTCCTATTATTTTGCTTATTATGTTTACGTTGAGAATAGCATTCTTAGAGTATCCTCAAGTAACCTTGATTTTCTACAAATTTTGCATTACCGTTTTATTCTTACCTTTAACTATCCTCAAGTATTTTAATCAGTGGCATCATTCCTTTCAAGCACCCTAAATCATTTATCTTATTTTTAATTAATATTTAATATAATAAATTATATAATCTCATATTATTAACTAATCTATTAATAATGCACATTAAATAATATATTAATTAAACAAAATTTATAAATACAAGTAAAATAAAATATTACATAAAGTACTTATACTCTGTACTTAATAAATTATATTAGATGTCTTAAAGTTTAAAATAAAATAAAATTTGTGTCAAAGAGTTGTATCAAGTGTAGATAAAGCAAATAAATAAAGAAAACAGATAAACAGATTAATAAAATCATGAACTAATGGTGGGTGTTTTACGTCTTAAAACAAAAGATTACACAAGATTAAGGTGAATCCACCACACATTCACCCTTAGATCAGAGATCTGAAAGTCAGAGATACTCATCCATTTAGATCATGCTCCCCCACTACTCCCTTTCCATCACTATCCCCTTCAAATCCCTCCACCCATCTCTCATTCTTCACCATTCTTCAATCCAATGGCCACCAATCTTGGATCAATGACGCGTAATTTCGCTGACAGAAGCAAAGAAAGACTCTTGTCTCGAAAAGGGTATTCTGAATCAGGGCTTTTTCATGAATCTTACAGCCTCACCAGCAACGAAGATGCTTCGGTTCTTGATCGATTCAAGAAATGGTGGACTGATGTTCCGTTGTTTCTTGTTAATGTTTTTGAAATGGGTCGGTCTGATCCCCGACAGTTCGTCTTTGCTGCTAAATCGGGTTGGCACTTGCGATTGTCTCTGTGTTGATATTCTTTAAAGAACCCTTGAGTTATATGAGTCAGTATTCCATCTGGGGTATACTTACTGTCATCGTCGTCTTTGAATTCAGCGTTGGTATGTTCTGTTTAATCGCTATTGTTGTCAATTTGGAAGTTTTTTTGTTTCTTTTGGTAGATGTGTTGAATGGTGATCTGAATTGGGAAAGTTACTTGAATTACAAACATGTATTAAGCTTAATTGATCATAATGGTGATCAATTAAGTATTGGGCTTTATGTATCATGATGGGTGTCATTGAGTTTGAGTTTTAAGTTTGATCTTGATCTTGATGTTGAATCTTTTTAGGGGCAACACTAAGCAAAGGATTTAATCGCGCATTGGGGACGTTTTCTGCTGGCATTCTTGCATTGGGTATTGCTCAATTATCCTTATGGGCTGGCCAGTGGCAAGAGGTTGTAATTGTGGTCAGCATCTTTATGGCAGGTGAACATTAGAACCTCTTTCATAATATGCTTTCGGTCATTGTATTTTAAAAGTAATCATCTTTATGTTGTAGATAAGTATTTGGGTGTACTGAAATGGAGTTTGATCATCTGATTATTTTGGGTCAATTAATCAGTTTACATGTGAATCTTTAAATGATCAGAATTTTGTAAACAGCAAACGATTAATTATTGCAATTTTGCGGTTTTAACATTGGAATCACATCCAAACACTATCTTTGCATTTTGTTTTGTTGATCATCCAAACATGATTTAAATATTCTATGCTGAAAATTGGGATGTTGTTTACAGGTTCTATTTCAAGTTATGTGAAACTATACCCATCAATGAAGGCGTATGAATACGGGTTCAGGGTCTTTATGTTGACCTTTTGTATAGTACTTGTATCGGGCACTTCACATTTTGTTGAAACAGCAGTCTCTCGATTGTTGTTAATTGCAGTTGGTGCCGGTGTGTGTTTAGTTGTAAATATATTTGTTTATCCAATTTGGGCTGGAGAAGATCTCCATAAATTGGTTGTCAAGAATTTTAGGGGCGTTGCTACTTCTTTAGAAGGTAAGATATCGTCTTTGTATCTGAACATCCACATTATGCTATAGTTTCCTTAATAATCTTAATTCTTTTTATAGGTTGTGTTAATAATTACCTTCAGCATTTTGGATATGAAAGGATACCTTCAAAAATACTTGTATATCAAGCGGCTGATGACCCTCTTTATAGTGGTTATAGATCCGCTGTACAGTCAACTAGTCAAGAAGATGCGCTAGTATGCTTTCGTTTTTCCTTTTGTTTTAATACATGATATTATTATACAGA
Organism: Flaveria robusta; assembly: GCA_025506415.1. Classification (NCBI taxonomy): domain Eukaryota; kingdom Viridiplantae; phylum Streptophyta; class Magnoliopsida; order Asterales; family Asteraceae; genus Flaveria; species Flaveria robusta. The sequence goes on from CM046469.1 coordinate 42,775,577, forward strand.
CATATGTCACTAAATAGTAATCAACTTCAGCGGTTTTCTTTCTTGATCACGTATACTAGCTTCTTTTAGGAGGTTTAACCACCCAAGTCTCATTTTGTTTAAATGTTGGAACGATTGTTCTAAATATTGAATAAGAATGAATGCTCATTTTGTAAAATAGTTGACGGGATGCCACAATCAATTTTGTACAACCGGGACGACTTGTCAGCTAGTATGGGCAATTGGCACGTGATGCCAACATATGTAACCGGTGATATATGTTGCACGCCAATTTTCTGCTGAAAAACATTTCAAATAACTAGAATAAAATTCAAACTTTTGTGGTTAAACTTCTTAAAAACATGCTAGCTATTCTAAACAATTGGCATGTCATGTCAGCATATGCAGTTCTTCAGAAAATATTGAAACATAGTTAGAAACATGAGTGGTTTTACCTCTTCTAAACAGTTTGAGTGATGTAGCTGGAACCATTATGAAACTTGGGTACGAATTAGTGACAATTTTGGTATAGTATATAAACAGTTTTGGGTTAATTAGGAGATGTTACTAATGGGTACCTAATGATCTTAACTTTAATGTTGCAGTTGGGATTTGCTGTTTGGGAACCGCCACATGGGCGTTATAAAATGTTAAACTATCCTTGGAGTAATTATGTGAAAGTTAGTGGTGCACTTAGGCATTGTGCTTTTATGGTCATGGCAATGCATGGTTGTATACTTGCAGAAATACAGGTATTAACTTTTTTAGTTTTTTATCTTATGGATTTCCAACTTTATTGTTTCATCGGGCATAAGTAATATTCTGCAGTAGATTTTTGCTGATGTGGCTCTAGTTTTGGTGTGGTGGAGTGCCACATCACTTTTACCTTTTGTAGAAGATTACTTATACATGTTAGATAAAATGACAGAAAGTTGAAATATGCTGGTAGAATCTTTATTTGATATTCATGTAAAAGCATATGAATTTTTATTTTTCAATGTCAATAGGCACCAGCAGAACTAAGAAACATGTTCAAAAACGAGATCCAAAAAGTTGGTACCGAAGGCGCGAAAATATTACGCGAGCTAGGAAACAAAGTAGAGAAATTAGAAAAACTAGACCCTGAAGTCGACTTGCTTGAAAAAGTACACGAGGCTGCAGAAGAGTTACAAATGATGATTGACCAAAAGTCATACCACTTGGTCAACTCCGAGAAATGGGCTGCTGGTAGACATCCAAAAGATTTTGAAGACGCTGAACGTCTTCAAGAACTTAAAGAAGAAGAGATTAAACCGAACGTTATCAATTCTTTAAGTGAAGCAAATCTAAAACCACCACTTCCAGGTAAAAACGCCCTTGATCGTCACATCACCACTTTGTCAAACCACCCTTCAATGGTGCATTGGGGTTCATCTGAAGATATATTGAAACAACAAACACATTGGCCTTCAAGATTATCGATTCTTGGTGATACAATTTTAAATGTCCGAGAAGTTAAAACTTATGAAAGTGCCAGTGCTTTATCTCTTGCTAATTTTACTTCTTCGTTGATTGAATTTGTCGCAAGACTTCAGAATCTTGTGAGTGCATTTCAAGAGCTTAGTGAGAAGGCTAAGTTTTCTGACCCTGCAAATGTACTTGAACAAAAGGAGGCGGTCGGTTTTTGGACAAGACTGCTCAAGTGCATTGGGATCAAGTGATCACTTCGGGTACCAAGATACTCTCTTTTTTCTTAAGAATTTGTAATTGTTTGTGTGATTTTGGTGATTTGTGTTGTATGTTTAGTTTTTTATATCCTCATTTGTTTGGTGTAGAGATGGAGATAGCGCAAGGAGTAAACTTTGTAAATTCGCTTATAAACTGCATTTGTGTTTTTGAAAATAATAAATTTATCCTGCCGAAAAGGCTAAAATAGTACTTTCAGCTGCAAATCTATTGTGAGAAATTGTTGTTTGTCTATGTTTGAAGGTCCTTGCTTTAGTTTTCAACAAACTGATTCATAATGCAAGGCTAAGAGCTTTATTGATAAAGCAATATTATGAACATTCTAATTTACAGTTTATCATCTTTAAGAATACTTCACTTTATAAATAATGACAAATTCAACGTTTACTATATTGGTATTGGTTCATTTTTAACTATTACCAAAGATAGAATAAAATGTTAAAAGATGTCAAACTATGGGTCAAAACTTCTAATGTCGGGTTGTGTTCAAAGTCAAATTGAAGGGTAGTGATCAAAGTCAAACAACGGCTCAAAACTGTAAATGATTTAGATCAATGGATTCAACATATGGTGTTTTAAAATGGGTCATGTGTTTCATACACCAGCCTCACCATAAACTGTCGTTTAAAAGCAGTAACTATAGTTTACACTTTACACTTTACAGCCTGCATTTGTGTGTCAATGATGTAGATGGTGTAATCATCTTTTTGACTGAACTTAAAAATATTTATAATCTTCAAAGCATGGCAATGGGAACTGTACTCGTTTACCATTACTTACATACATTTTAAATGTATCGGTTTAAATATAAATCAGATCGAAAGTTTTTGTCCTGCGGTCATGTTTTGTGTTACTGAGCTAGTCGGTTTATAGGGATGTCAATGAGCTTAGAAGTACCAAAAGTCAACATAAAAAAACTATGATTTTTAGCTTAATTAATAAAAGAAACCACAATAAGTAAAACACAACAAGAACCACTGCCAAAATTTCATTCATTGAACAACTGTATCAACTACTAACGGCTCAAAATGCCAAAGCATCCATGTCTGCTAAAGATTCATCAGGTTTAAGATAACAAATAGAAACTTAAACTCAACAATGGAGTAATCAAATATCTTAGAACCCTATAGCATTCATCTTGTATTTCAACTGTCACCAGGGAGAGACTTGATGATATCAGAATCACCTGTAATGGTAACAATTTAATAATGTCAAATGTCATGTTCATATACAAATAGAATAAAGTAATATCAGTTTTGAAAGAATCAGAATTTATACCTGCGTCAATGATGCTAAGGCATGACACACGGAAATACTTTCCACATGCGGTACCAAGATCAACATTGTCTGCGCACATATAAAACAAAAAATAGTTTAATTCACAATTGTAAGGATTTTGATCCTCTGTAATAAGTACATATGCTGGTTTAAATAAATCGTAACAGGGGACAAGATTTTGTAATTACCAAAAGAGTTATATTTGTTACCCATTTTTCAAGGTTCTCCTGGTGAGACCTAATAAACTTTAGCAACAAATGTTGGCAAAAGACAATATCCATAGCCAAAAATAATCATAAAACGATATACTTTCCTACAATTACATAGATTAATGTTTCATAAAGATAACAATATTCTGTTTGTAACGTTCACTTTAAGTATCTAATCAAATTTCTTGGCACTGTTGGTGCATTTATCCCACCATTGAACGTTGCGTAAAAAAACAAAATAGTACATAAATGATGAAGAAACACAATCCTCAAGCCACTCGCAAAGCGAAAGCAAGAATTAAAGATGAATAATGAAACGTACTTCCGTTGTAATGGTGAACCCCGACTTTGGCAAGCATAGCATAGTACTCAATTTCAGACTTCCTCAAAGGAGGACAATTGTTCGAAATGATAATCAGCTTGCCTGCAAATTACAATCAAAACCATATTATATTACACACAAAAAATGCTTCATAAGCACAAAAGTTATTCCATCTGTCTGACAGCAGATATTTTTTGCATATTCCAATTTCTTATAAATTTTTAGTATTATATTTCTATGTGTTTACTAAGGTATGAACTATAACCATTAACCATCTGTTTAAGTATGTCAAATTCCAGAAATTATAGTTCAACTGTCAAACAAAAAGCTATCAATACAAAATCTTTTTCACAATATGTTGCAAGAACAAGGATCATGTATATGATATAATGATATATAGAATGTGTGAGGAAGCCATTTAAAAAAAGTGTGTATAAAAAATGCCCCCCCCCCCTCCTCAAATAGCTCAGGGTTCTAATCCATGATGGGCATTGCCATAGATTTAGGAATAGGCTTATAAAATGTGTGAGGTAGCCATTTAACAAAAATAACAAGATTACATTAACTTAAACACATGATGAAAATCTACACATACATATAACCATAAGTATGATCATCTGTATCCATGTATAGCATAGATGAAATAAACAAAATATGATCAAACTTATAAACTCCTTTGCCTCTACATTACTGCAATATAAGGTACCATTAAATTGATTTGTTTCCATTCCATTTCTTCCAAGAGTTCAATGTTGATGAAACAAGTACATGAGTTAAACGATTTCCAGTAAAACATACTAACATTTACCTTGATTTACACATTTCAAACACGATCCGCAATCAACACATCAAAACCTCAAGTTCACACAGCCAAATACTAAATCAAACATTTTTAATTACCTTTTGAGCTCCTGAGAGACTCTAGCACGGTCTTGTACCCAAGAGTGTACTTTCCACTCTTCATAACAAGAGCCAGCCTGTTGTTGATGCTCTCATGAGTCTTCTTCTGCAATAACACAAAAACACACACATCAAAATCAACAAACTCCACAATCAACACACAAACTCACATACATATAACGATAAAGATGTGTATGTATTACCGTCTTCTTTCCTGACACCATTTTTGCTCCTGCAACAGCGAAATCGTCTCTCTGTGAAGAACAAATTAACAACAGAAGTTAGCTTCAATTCAACAATGGTGGATTTGTGTTCGAAATTAGGGTTTGCTCTTACCCGCAGCGGCGAACGAAATGACGGAGATCGATTATGTTAGGTATTTATATCGACCCATGAACGACTGAGGGTTTTAAGTGAGCTTGTAACTATTGGGCCTTTTTGGGTTTTGTTTTAAATCTGGATTTATGATTTTGAAGCCCATTGAGAAATATCAAGTGGTCGATTGGGCTAGTTTATTTGCCCAACTTATAACGTTCACAATGAAATTTTTATTTTTATTCGTATAGTTATATTTAAAATTATAATTTTTTTCACTTCTTTACAATTAAATAATAGTTTTTATACCTTTATCATTACTTTTTTCTCTTTTCTCCACTCATAGCCACTTTAAGAAAGTATTAAAATATTTATAAGGATTGAATAGTGTTTTCACAAATATATAGATTAATAGTAATATTTTCTATTTCATACACTCACAACCACTCAAATACATTTCTTATAATATAATAAACACAATCACATACTTTTAAAGATTTCACTATGAATGCTCGTAAGTATTACTTTTGAGTGTTAAAGAAACAAATCCAAATATTGTTATGGTAATTGTCATTTGTCAGTATGTCATAACGTATGAGGTTATTTTGTATTTGATGTTTTTTTGGCATAGTAGCATCTATTGTTTATACACATCAAATTAATATGGGTTTGGGTTGTATAAAATGGACAATATGTGAATTTTAAAGTAGATTTTAAGGTGAATTGTGTTCGCTGCTAAAAAAATAGCAACTTATCATTGGTTTTATATAAGTTGAATTGGCGGGAGAGGATATCCCTTGGTCAGAATAGTTTAAAACAAAAAAAAAAAAAAAAAAAAAAGAAGGATTAAATGGGCGGTACACATTGAACGTCTTTCCTATTGTTCTTCAACGCTAGCAAATTTCAGGGTTGCTTATTTTTTCATCGTCTTCTACTCAAGCATATTACTAGTGCAGTTGTGTTCAGCACCAGCAGATGCTTTTCTGATTCCATTAGCCAACGAACAAGTACGTATACTGATATCTTGCTTGTATGTGACTTCTTATTTATTTTTGCTTTCAAAGATTTTGTGAAAATATGATTAAGCCTATAATTTAAGGATTGCAAGTCGTGAAAGTTTGTTACTTGGACTTGTTCTTCATGGAGAATAATGGTTATAATTTGTTGGGATGATTTTTTAAAAAAAATTGGTAAGTTGATGTGTTAAAATTGTTACTCCTGCCATTAGTTCTAGTACTAGTGGAGTACACTACGCTTCACCGATGTTGGATTTTGAACTTACACGAGAACATCACAATGACGGTTTCAATGTTATTTTGGTTTTGGTGAGATCAGTGATATACGTACTCAGATTATCATGGATATGCACATATCCTTTAACTATTCGTTATCATACCATCACGATATTATTACTAAAAATATGGTATTCTATAGGTTGTGGTTATCAATTAAAAATACTTTATAAGCGTTTGAATAAAAACTTTTATATGTAGAACATTGTATTATGATTAACGAAATAACTTGACAAAAACACGCTATTAAAATTTTATTGATAGAATACCAAAATGTTTTTGTTGTTATAATAATAATAATAATAATAATAATAATAATAATAATAATAATAATAATAATAATAATAATAATATAAATAATAATAATAATAGTAATAATAATAATAATAACAATAATAATAAGAATAATAACAACAATAATAATAATAGTAATTATAATAATAATAATACTAATAATAATAATAATACTAATAATACTAATAATAATAATAATAATAATAATAATAATAATAATAATAATAATAATAATAATCATAATAGTAATAATAATAATAATACTAATAATAACAATAATATAATACTAATAATAATAATAGTAATAATAATAATAATAATAATGATAATAATAATAATAATAATAAAAATAATAATAATAATAATAATAATATAATAATAATAATTATTATTTATTATTATTATTATTATTATTATTATTTTAATAATATTATTATTATTATTATTTTATTATAATTAATTAATATTTATATACTTAAATATTTATATAAAATAATATTTAAATAATATATAGTTACGAGAATATAGATAGTAAAAATAAATTTAAATATAAATTTAAAGTATTATAAATAAGATAATATTTAATATTGTAAATTAAATAATCTTAAATTATTAAATAATATAATAATATGAATAAATAATGTGATAATTAGAAAAAAAAAAACGTTTATTAAATTATTGCACAGACCCCTGTAACATACACTTGATAAATTGTGTTAGATGTTTTATAATTTCGAGTAAATTGACAGTCTCTCGCTCACTTTTATATACATAGTATTACATAATAGTTACTAGTTGATTTTGGTGTTGAACTATGTGATCATCAAACACAATATTGACTTGTTCTTATTATTGCAAATTTAACACCAGAACACTATAAAGCTACAATGTTATTAACTATACTTTAAAAACCAAAATTTGCTCAAACGTTTGCAAGTTAGTATGCAATGGTGGTTTGGTAATTTGCTTAAAACTTTTAGGGTATATTACACTTTATAACTCATACTTATATATTTGTTTTTAACACACATTTTTTCTTCTCATAACTTTTAAAAAGTTTATCATTATTATATGTTTATTTTTATCTGCCTTCGATCTAAATTCCATCCAGAAAGCAACATGAATTATACAAGTCAATAACGCATAAACATCAAGTTGTTAAAAGCTATACAACTTTTTTATTTTCTTATAGTTTCTACTTTTTTTTTCATACTAACTCTAAAAATATAATGTTTCAAACAATCCAAATTTGTAAATGCTTATTTTTATCGACGATTTTTTTTCCGTTGTCAGTCGTGCTTTTTTATCAACGTTTTAACGTAATTTTTAAATTTTTTTACATAAAATTCAAAATATTATCAGTGGTGTTGCCGTAATGCATCAGTTTGTGACGTGTTTGTTTTTCATATAAAATTTTGAATGTTATCAACGATATCTGTGTTTTGGTTTTCACGTATGAAATTACATATATTATCAACACCCCCATCAACACGCGAGTTCTTGACGACATTTCGACGTGTTAAATAAAGTTATGTATTTTACCAACGTCTTCTTGAATGCCCAAGTTCGCGACAACATCACGGTGTTAGTTTTTCTTTTACAACTTAACACCTCGTTGCAACGCGAGGTCTTAATACTAGTTACCTTCTAATTCTTCTTAAATTCAAATGAAATTACTATTCATCTTAAAGTCTCAAATTAAATAAACTGCGATTTTTTTTCTTCTAAATATTTATATCCTCAACACCCATATTATTTTACTAAGCATGTAATGAGAATGAATTAGTACGTCATGTCATGACTTGATAAATTATAGAACTTATTATTTCATGTAAAGCGTTCAAGAAACCGAGTTCATTAAAAAAAATGGATGGACACTTGATGTAGTTTTTGACTTTTTAATTTTAAATTTTCTATTTTCTTTATTAAATTATTACATTAATTATCAATGATATTATTTTAATTTTTTAAGATTAAAAATAAATTTTAATAAGTTATGAAAAATTTCTTTTTATAAATGCAATTTTTAATTTTAAAGAAATAAATTTTATAAAATAAAAAAATAAAATATAAATCTTTTTTAAAAATAAGAAATATTTTAAAATCGGTGTCTTTTTTAAATAAAATTTTTATAAACCAAATTAGTTAAAATTCGGAGTTATAATAAGAAAATTTTGAAAAGAACGTTTTCTAAAACATTTTTAGATTAAAATATTTATATTTTTTTAAAATACAAATAAGTTTAAAAATAAAAATTTTAAAAAAATTATATCATTATCATATGAATAATACGTAATTTCAATCATATATTATCTAAAGTTATCGTTTTATAATTAACAAATTTTTTTTATTAATTATTTAATAATTTATTTATTCAACATTTGTGACACCAGGTAATAAGCTAGTGATAAACTGATAACATATAAAAGCAGCACACAACGTTCTCAAATAGAAAGACGAGTCTTATTATAATAATAATATTTGATCTTTTAATAATATTAAGGTCGGTGTTATTATAATAATAATTTTTATTATTTTACTAATGTATTTTGACTTCCAAAGAATTAAGGTCGGTATTATAATAATAATAATAATAATAATTAAATCTTTGACTAATTTATTTTGACTTTCGAAGAAAATTTAATTACACAGTTTGTTCGTCATTTATGTGGTATGCTTATACTATATGATTGTTATTAATTTTTAAAAATAATATTATTGGTTTTCAATGTTTATTGAACCGTAATATCATAGGTCCTAAGAGTAAATGACCGTTAGTTTTGAGCATTAAATTTTTAAAATGATCATTATACCCCTTTTAACTTTTCTACTGTAATAAAAGGTATATATATATGAGAGACACGTGACAACGCTACTTTAATTTTTATCAAAACTTTCCCGTTTATATCTTTTATTAAATACTTACACTAATTACTAATAATATTATTTAATTATTTTTAGATCTAAAATAGTTTTGTAAATAAATTAAGAAAGAAATCTTTTTATTAGTGTTATTTCTAAATAAACAAGTTTTATGAAATAAGAAACTTTTCAAAAACATCAAACTTTTTAAAATATATTTTTTTATAATGGCTTGTTTTGAAACAAGATATTTATTTTATTTTATTTTTGGAAAAAACAAAAAAAAAGTTTTAAAATAAAAGTTTAAAAAGTTAATATAATTTTTATTACTAATAGTCCTTAATCATATACTATATTAGAATATAACTTGGTTTATTACCCGTCGCGCGTTGCCGCGACATTATACGTGACGTGATAAAGTATATACTACAATCGACCCAACTCGTTTCCAAACTAATTTTACGTCAATACGTAGAGTGACTCGAATTTATACCGTTGAACAAAAACGTTTAATATTTGACCTGACTCGTTTTCAAACAAAATTAATGTCGAAACATAGACTTACAATCACTCCATATATGTTTTAGTAAATATACCTGCATGTTGCAGCGGCGGCGTATGCGGCGTATACTACAATCGTCCCAACTCGTTTCTGGACTAATTTTTTTTTGTCATAACGTAGAGTTACACGAATTTATATCATCGAACAAAATATATTATATTTGACCTCACTTGTTTTCAAATAAAATATACGTTGAAAAGTAGACCAATTTAAAATGTACATAACAATTAGCATGAAAACGTTTTATATTTGACCCAGTTTGTGTTCGAACAAAATTTATGTCAAACATAAGCGAACTCGAATTTAGACCAACATGTACATGAAAATAAAAACGTAAGAAATTAGGTTTGTGAAGTAAAAATATACAAAAAGTAAACTTGAGGCTTTAAAAACTTAAGAGGGTTATAGTGATATTTTTCAAAGTCTTAGAAAAAGTTTAAAGATAAAAAGTGTAAATTTAAGAAACTTAAGTAGTGTTTCTTAGGAATAAAAACAAAAAGAAAAAAAAAACAATCATGTTACTAGCAAGTTTCGAACCCAGGTCTAGTGTGCAAAGTAATGATTCAAAAACCAGTGAACCAAAAGAAGACTTATGATTTTATTTTGCAAAACATAACATATATCCAGAAGTTAGTATTGAATATAAAATTAAATACAACCACCAACCTTTGCAAATGTGTATATATACAATGTTATAATTAATAAATTTTTATTTATTATATATATTATTTGATCAACCCGTGTAATACATGAGTTTATTAAATCTAGTTTTAAATAATAGATAAACAAAATAAACAAATCAATATTAATTATGGTATTAAATCTAGTTTTTTGACGTGTACTCGCCTTGAAGTGTTGTGTGTGGTATAGTGGTTTGGTATGGTGTGACAACACCACAGCCATCAAATTTGAGTTTGTGTTTTAGTGTGGTGTGGCGTGACGCGACAAAATGTGATTGGTGGGCAGGGACGAATGGGGTCAAGTGTCCCCATTGATTTTTGAGTCGATAGTGTAACGTATAATACCGAATTTTTGAGTGAACCCATAGTTTTTCGGGAGGTAAACCCATTACTATTTTAAAGTTCACATGAAAATTTAAATCTGATCATGGTTCACTGGTTAGCACGCGCGCATGTGGAGGCCAATTGTGTCCTCAGCTTTTGGTTGGTTTTCAAGCTTTTAAGTTGGAATGTTAGTTTTATAAATTATTTATTCAAACCCTGCATTTGTTTTTGTGATTTTAGTTTTTTATTGTTGTTATTTCACTTAGTTGTAATTAATGAGTTTAGTGATTATGGTATTTAAAAATCTAGAATCTAGATTGTGTTCAAGCACTAATTTTAAATTTATTAGTTATTTAGTTTATCATTATTCATAATATATGTATGATACATTTTAGAAATACAGATCATTTTGTTGTGAAAAGAAAACCATCGTATGGGTGATTAATATATGAGCGACTCTTGTATATATTACATTGTGAAGGAGCTTTTTGTTAAGGTTTCGTTTGTAGATGTAATGGAACAATTTCAGAAGATGAAGATACATAAAAAAAACAACACAAAATGTAAGTTTTTTGATATTTTTGATATTATAGTTTTCATAACATTCTCAATGCTATTTAATTATGTATGTTCCGATCCGACCCGACCCGATGGGACCACCCGAAAAATTATATGTTATTTCGTTGCAAATCAAATCACTAAAAAATAGTGACCCCCTACAAAAAATTTCTTAGTTCCGCCACTGTTGGTGGGAGCGTGATGTGATGTGGTGTGTATGGTGTGAGCACCCTTCCCGATCTAATATTGCTTTCTAATCTCTTTTATTATATGTACACTAGCTTGAAGACAAGGTTGTTTGTCAACTTTTTTGTTGTTGCACGTTCGATTCTTACCAAAAAAAAATATTTTGTTGAATTTTTAATATTATATATAAATCATTCAAAAGTGTCATACTGTCACGCTGCAATACGTGGGTAACATATTCGTTGCAACTTCATACGTTTTTTTTTAATCATATCGCTCCGTCGTAACGCGTGGGTAAAAAATCGTTATTGTTCATAGTGCATACTAGGGATGAGCTCGGTACCGGTACCGTACCGAACCGAATGTACCGATCCCGAAATTTCCCAAACTTGGGTACCGGTACCAAAAACGTTTGGTACGGTACGGTACCATTACGATAGTTGAAGGTAACAATCGATAAAATACCGGTAACGGTACCGATCCCAAAATTACCAAAAAGTAGGTACCGAAAATGATTCGTTACGGGAAATTCTGTATCGGTACCAATACGGTACCGGTTCATTTCGATACTCGATATTCATTTTCTCATCCCTGTTGCTCATCCTAGGGGTGTTCTTCGGTTTTTTTAATCGGATTTCGGGTAGATCGGGTCGGGTTATTCGGGTTTTTCAAGTTTAATGTCCTACCCGATAACCGATCCGTAAGTTTGTTCGGATAATCGGGTTCGGGTTGTTCGGTTTTCGGTTATCATCGGGTCGGGTAGTTTGGTTTTCGGGTTTTTCGGATATTCAACAGTCGAGTCGGGTTAATAAGTTTTTGGCCCGTCGAAGTGTTGAACTAATGAAATATTCACTTGGATTCTTTAACATAGGTTTTTTTCAGAAAGATATTAATTTATTGCCTTATTGAAGTTTGAGACTTGACAACTCATCAAACATGACAAGATTAATAAATAATAAATAAAATTTAAAGTTTATAATTGTACACAAATGATGTTCATGATATACCATCGTACAAATTGCAAACATCATCCACAAACTATAAATAATTAGCATACCTAAAACATTATAATAGTTAAGTCTTCAAAACAAGCCAATAAACTAATAAAGTAACATTCTAAATTCAAAATGCAACGTTCCAAAAGAAAAGATGCAAGTTTTAAAATATAAATATTATCAAAATCAAAACATGTTAGTCAAAATGCATTCTTCTTCCATCTTCATTCTTCACGTTGCCATCTTTCATATCCATCTTCACGTCACCACATTCAAGTATATATCAAGTCTGATTTTCACTAGCCATATCAAATTCTATAAAAAAATTCAAATAAAATAAGAATTAAGAGTAAGATTTAACATGTACAAATATTAAAATAATATCGATATGAAAAGTACCTTTATCAATTTCCTGTATCGTTTCCCAATCTTCATCAAACTCGGGTTTGCCACTTGAGCTACCACGAAGCCAATCTTATGTGCAAATTAAACTTTCAACGATCCTAGGAGTTAAAGAACTTCTAAATGGGTCCAAAACCCTTCCACTAGTGCTAAAAACCGATTCTGAAGCCACAGTTGACACGGGAATGGCGAATAAATCTCTAGCCATTAAGCATAAAATTGGAAATCTAGGACTATTCACCTTCCACCATTCTAAAATATTGAACATTGACGAGTCCTCTTCAACACTTTCGTTAACATACCTTTCTAACTCACCGACCGATTCAACAACGTTTGTTTTCATTTTTTCTCTTAGCTTATTCTCAATGGTGGCTTTGGTGCCATAGCATCCGGGCTTTTACGCTTTCCTACGATTGACGATGAAGTGGTAAACTCGGTAGTACTAGAAGTAGAACTTGGAGAATGAATTCTAATATAATCATTATATAATTCATACATCGAATCCATTATGACAGTCTTTTTCGACTCCACCCCATTTGCCCCATAACGGTCTTCAAGTAGTATAACCAAATATTTTACTTTATTTCTTGGGTCAAGAATCAAAGCAAAATATAACAATAAATTCATTTGGTTCAAGTCTCCAAAATACTTATCAAACTTCACTTTCATTGCCTTAGCAATATCACAAAGATTAGCATCAAGAATAGCATCTTCTAACACGATACGAATAGAATAAATATCTTCAATGCATGTGTTTGATGTCACGTAGAGTGTCCCGGAAATCCTTAAAGTAACATCGTAAAAAGATTTTAAACAATGACATAAATGTCTAACCTTTTGCCAATCGGATGGTGAAGGTAATGAAAAACCCGTATTTTTGAAGTCGGTTCTAAAATTGCATTCTTCAAGATCATATCTCTCAAATGTTTGTTCATAAGCTTGGGCAATTTCCAACATATGATAGGTGGAGTTCCATCTTGTTGGGACATCTCTAATCAAATGCTTTGTTGTATCACAATTAACAAACTCCGCAAACTTGTTGAATTTGTCAATTCTAGAAGGTGATTGCCTAATCCACCTTACCGCCCATCGAACTATCTCACCGACCTATCAACTTTTTTGATACCATCTTGCACCACTAAGTTTAATATATGAGCAACACATCGAATATGGGTCCATTTACCATTCAAGAGACATTTGTTAGAATTTTGAAATCTTCTTTTCAAGAAGTCAATCGCCACATCATTAGCACTAGCATTGTCAACCGAAATTGTGAAAACATTTTCTATTCCCCAATCTATTAAACATTTTTCAATTGTTTTTCCAATATCAACCCCACGATGATTCTCTTGTGGACAAAAACTCAACACTTTTTTTTTCAATTTCCATTCATTATCTACAAAGTGGGCGATAAGGCACATATAACTAGATTGTTGACTAGAAGTCCATGTATCGGTTGTCAAACAAATCCTACCAATGTTCTTTTTAATAAAATTACCAAGCTTTTCTTTTTCTTCTACAAACATTCGGTAGATATCCTTTGTGATTGTACTTCTACATGGAACTTTAAACAATGGTTGACATACACTCATGTAATACCTAAAGCCCACACCCTCCACAAAGCTAAATGGAAGCTCATCGACTATTATCATATGGGCTAAAGCCTTCTTAATTGCTTTTTGATCAAATTTCCAAGATGCCAATTTGTTTTCATCCCCATATTGAAAAGCTAATTGTGTTTGACCACCACTAATTGTAGCTAAGTAAGCAGTGCATTTCTTTAAGTGGAGATTAAGATTACTCGTACCATGAGATTTCGATTCACACTTGTAGGTGTTAGCACAATGTTTACATCTCGCTCTTAGAACACCTTCATTGTCCGTAAACTTTTCGAAATGTGACCAAACTTTTGATCTTGGTTGGTATATTTTAGCTTTCTTCTCTTTTGTTTGTATAGTTTCTTCATTGCTTTCAAGATCAATCGTATCTTCTTCAACTGAATTGTTTGTTGCTGACATCTATCAATTAAAGACATATTCAACATCTAACATAAAAGATTATTATATAAAATTATATCACATTTAGAGTTTGAACACTAATAAAAGGCATAAATTGATTCAATCAAAATCATGCCAATAATTTATAACAAACTTAAGTGAACACAAAACTTTGTATCAGAATAGTTCAGTTCAAAAGGAAAAAAAGAAATATAACACTTTTATTTAAATTCATGACTAAAGGAAATAAGAAATGATACAATAACAATATAAAAGTTCAATAAACTTGATGGATGCCTAATAATAAATAATCTGGACTCACATTCCAATGAACATTAATAAAATTATACCAAAAAATCCATGGCTTATTCTTGATTCAAATGAAACTATTAAAGAAAGCATTACATAGCTTGTGGATAAACATAAAACCTAGAATTTCTCAATTGCATGCAAATCGATGAACTCAAAACAAAAACAAACATATTTTGTGAATGAGATGTGTTTATCGGTGTACTCAAAATCAAACTAAAGTACTAAACGTCTAAACCTAAGTGAACATAAAACTTAAAAAACTGTAAATACAAACCTGTTAGTAAACGATTGTGGGAATTCAGTGGATTATCTTGATCAACTTTTGGGAATGATGAAGATGCTAATGCTTGAGGGTTGCCGTTTTATGGGTTTTCTAGGGTTAAACTTCAAAGATTGCTTCAAGCCTTCAACTAAAGATTGGGTAGTAGGAATTCAGAAAGACGTGAAGTATAAATAGTAAATCATAGGAGTATAGGCATTAGGCAGTAGGCACTATTTATATTTGAATTTTAATAGTAAGGGTATTTAATTTTTATACGGGTTAATCGGGTTACCCGAACTGTGATTTACCTATCCGTCAATCGACCCGATAAACTTCGGATTACCCGAATACCCGAATATGATCTACCCGATAACCGTTCTACCCGAACCGTTCTACCCAATTTTGATTCGGATCGGTCGGTTTAATCGGGTACGGATATTTTCAACAGGCCTAGCTCATCCCTAGTGCATACAAGCTTACCATGTGGTCATTAAGCAACACATCTAATAAGGTTAACATTTTATTATACTAATATTATAATTTGTTATTTTATTTTTGTTTATCACCTTTAAAATATAATATTTAACACAAATTACAAACATATCACTCTAACGTATTTATTTTTATTTACGTTTCGACTTAAGTTTGTTTGAAATTGATTTAGGCCACACATAATATATTTTTAATATTTTGCACAATGTAACATTAACTCTTTTAAATTTTAATACACCATTGTAAACATGATTATTTCTAAGTTTCCGTATAAGTTTTATTCACCCACGATGCGTGCTAAAACCCAAGCGTTATATATAATAAATTTTTAGTTTTTTCAACAACTAGGCAATGTAATTTTAATTTCCGATTACACGGCTTGCGGCATTTTATATCTACCTACGTTTCAATATATATTTTATTTAATATTAACTCGCTATAACGTACGGGCAAAAAACACTAGTTGTATTCCATTAATCATTGCATTAGGGTCGGTTTTATAAACAAATGTCTCAGTGATCGAGTTATGAACGGTACTTAGAAATTTTGTTTATTTATTTGTATGGTAGATCATAATTCTTGTACTTAAAAGTAAGGTCATGTTTGGGATTGTTTATTTTGATTGAAAAGTACTTTTGATAAAAAAAACTTATTAACTTATGATTTTTCAGAATGAGTTTTTTAAAAAATGTTTGGATTAGCTTATAAACTAAAATTGTAAAATGACCAAAAAAGACATGATTTTAAAAACGATAGGAGTTAATAGGAGATACTAAAGGGGTATAACAAAAAATTGGATCAAAAAAAGTTTTCAAAAGTTAATAAGTAACCCCCTACTTACTTCTCAAAACCTCTTTTTACCCTATATAAAAAGTCAGTTTGAGAAGTAATTTTGGATTTGTCAAACACTTTTTTTAACTTATTAACTTCTGAAAAATTAATAAGTCAAAATTTGGAATAAAATAAGCAATCCCTGTAAGTTTCTGTATTTTCCTCTGCCTCAAGAATACACCATAAGTCAACATATATAGGAAAACCTAACTAACACATCCTATAAGCATGGAAACCATATCTCTTTATAATAGGCAAATATATCTCGTAAATATATTCTCTAATAATCCCAAACATGCATTAATTCTTGGTAAATATGTTGAGCAACTCCAAATTTATATAAGTTAATTTAAGTTATAAACCTTGTTGAGCCACGGTCCACCAAAAACAAAAAATGCGCTCGTTTAGATAAACAATGTATATCGAGAAATTAGCTTGTTTTATCATTAAGGTGGTGTTTGTTTGTGAAGAGGTAAAATGTCTGCAGTCTACGGATCAGATCTGCAAACATCTGTAGCTAAAGAGGTAGACCAAACCTCTGCAGTCTGCAAGAAGAATATTGTTTGTTTTTTAACGTCTGCAGATTATTAAAATAAACTACTGGTTGTGTACGGATGGTGGTGATGGTGGTGGACGGCGGCACTGGATGGTGGTGGTGGGTGGTGGTGGACGGTGGATGGTGGTGGTGGTGGGTGGTGGCGGACGGTGGCTGGTGGCGGAGGTGGACGGGGGTGGCGGCGGACGGTGGTGGTGGGTGTTGGTTGGTGTTGGTGTTTAAGAAGAGGTCTGCAGACCTTAGAAGTGTCTGGACCAAGTCTGCACCAAAAAGAGGTCGCGCAGATGTTTTTTAATGAAATTTCTTCGAAAAAACAAACAGTCTGCAGATGGCAATATCTGCGAGTGGTCTACGCGGCGCAGACAAAACAGCCTGCGCAGACATTTTTCAGAAAAACAAACACCCCCTAATTAAACACAACCACCCTCTATATTATGTTTAACATAAGTGAACGAGAAATTTTAATAAGTTTTTATATTTTGATGTGAATCTCATAAGAAGAAATATTGTTTTAAACTACACACTATAGTGACCCAACCCAATTATTATTCTTTAAAAAAATATTCTTTTTTTTTTTTCATCTCAACGATTCAAACTGATTTAAATTTTCACTCACATTCACAATCCAACTCAACCCAATGTTTTTAGTGAATAGATATGGTTTATGCTTAAATCTAATATATAAAACAAATAAATAATTTAATTTAAAATAAATAAATAATAATTTTTAATATAAAAATAAATGACAAGTGAAAATATAAAGAAACTTTATATTATGTTCATCAAACATGCTTAGTACATTTTTATCAAAAAATAAGTCCGACAAACTATTATTATATTGACATGTAATAGATAAGATAAAAAATAAACTTTCTATGTTAAAAAATACAATTTTTTGAACAAGTCCGTTTTTAGTCAAAGAAAAAAAAATTAAAATATTATAAATTATTAAAGAAAATTTAAATTGGGGAAAAATTAATTATAACAAAAAAGATAAATTTTATTAAATGAAAGCATTTACATTTCTAACATGTGGAATGGTGTTGGTTGCAACCTAGTTGCCTCACTAATCAGGTTGTGGTAAAAATCATAATTTTTTTTATTGGTAATTCTTTTCATGACCAAACTCATTGAGAGGGTTATCACAGTGAGTGGTTTTAAATAGATATGATAAACAAATGGACTCTTAACACAAAGTTGTAAAAAGTAATTAGTAAAATATGCTTGAGTTTTATCAAAACAGAGGATTTATGGCATTGAAAATTTTAAGAAACTAAATTTTTATATAAAAATCATTAATTTTAATTTTGATAACGATAAAGATTAATAACATGTGTTATTATTTGCTTAATGCAAATGGATCGCATGTCACATACATAACATTCAAGTAATCACATTCATACGAACATCATTCTTAATGAAAAAACTGCAAGTGATACACCCAAATCAAGACCACAACCGACAAATGCAAAAATGAGAAAGATTAAAAGAATATGATATTGAGATTAAAAATGTATTTTTTATAAAAACACAAGTCATTTCCCCTGAGATATAACATGTCATTCAAAACCTAATAAAGTATTATAATTTGAATATGAATTTGAAATGATAGCATCTTTCGTAAGTGGAAATAATCCAATACTCGCAAGTCACAATCCCTGTTGGTTGATGATTGTCAACACCACTTTCTTATCCTCAACAATTCTTATTGCTACCACCACATATTGATAATTGTATACATTCTTCTCTTTGTGCTTTTAGTGATATTTCTTTAAAGGTATCACTTTCCTATTTCTAATGATCTTAATATTTGATTTCAGTCTTTAACTCTCTATTATGATGTTTCTGAATATGTTTATTAAATAATAAGAAGTAAATTACTATTTTGGCCCCTGGGGTTAGGATCATTTAACCCTATCGGTCCAAAAAAAAATCTTTTGACATATCAACTTCTAACGTTTCGTTTCATAACTATTTTGGCCCCTGACACTAACTTTGTTAACTTTTTTCTGTTAACTGTAAGGGTATTTTAGTTATTTTCACCATAAGGACTTTTTATGTAAATTTTAAAGCTTTATGGTTATTGATTCACATTTTTACAGCTGTAGGGTCATTTTCCACCGTCCAATGCTACGGCGGTCGTCCGATGGTGTCACAGTGTTCATATACAGCTTCAACTCCTCACATCTCATCACGATATCTTCCGACCCACGGGAAATATGCTGAATATACGATTGCAAAATCCTTCGTTTATCTTTCTTCTTCAATTTCAGCACAAATGCTTTCTTACAAATGCTTTTTTCATCAATTCTCTCGACTCTATTCGTCCAGGAAACCCTAACACCAAGGAGGGTGTCGTGAATCGTCTGCTCGTCATCGAGGCAAAGGACGACGTCGTTTGGCTTCTTACCGGAGATGAGGTTCGGGGAATCGGAATCTTCAATCGTCGATACCGAATTCAGGTACGTAAGCACCTTCCGATAGAACAGATTCTCTTGATTGTTTTCGTTAAGTTCAGGCACTTTAAGCGATTGATGAACATGAACTTGATCCTCAATCCAATTCCCCCATTTCTTCAACCGATAAACCAAAGTTGTTCGATACAAAACAACCGAACACATACGAACACACATATAATAACAAACAGCAGTAGGAAAACCCCCATCAGAATGATTGAATTGGGGAGATTAATCAAAGAACCTTGTATACAAACCCCTTGAACATTAGTAGAAAACGTAATGGAGATTGGAGTTTCGATGTTGTACAGTAAGAATGTTTATGAATGTGAAACAATAACCCTAAAGCTTTAAAATTTACATAAACAATTTTTATGTTGAAAATGACTAAAATACCCTTACACTTAACAGAAAAAAGTTAACAGAGTTATTGTTAGAGGTCAAAAGAGTTAAGAAACAAAACATTAGAGGTTGATATGCCAAAAGATTATTTTTTAGGCCGATAGGGTTAAATGGCCCTAACCCCAAGGGTCAAAATAGTAATTTACTCAATAATAGGTATATATGCCATTAGAAAGGAATGTGATAATATAACGTTAGGAAGTATATAATTCTACATAGAATAGATGTTTTGTGTATTTTTTTAACGGTGGAAATATTATAACTCAAAACCTATCAAGAAGATAGGAGCGAGGGAAACCAATTACAAATTTAAGAATATAGGTTTGCAACCAACTCTCCCATCTAATGTTACTTTTGAGTTTTTTTATCAAAATGACGTAGATGCAAAACTTATTTACCAAAATAATATAGTTGAAAAAATATTTATTAAAATAGTATAGTTTTGAATTTTTAATATTTCTCACTCTTATTCTTATAGGTTACACAAAAGATTATATTTTAATGCTTTTTAAAAACTTTAGGAATAATATTTTTAAATTTCTAGAAACGTTTTAAAATAGTTTTTTTAGTTTTCCAAAAAATATTTATTAATGCTCTTAAAATGTTTTATAGGAATGATTGTTTAAAATGTTTAATAATGGTATTAAAAAGAAATATTTTAGATTTCTTTTAACTTTTTGAAATCAAAATGATTTTTTATTTATTTACAAGGCTTTTAGATAGATATGCTCTTATTTCAGCAACTTGTTTTAGAATATGTTTTAGAGTGTTACAAAAAGTTTTAGAGATGTGTTTTAGATATGTTCTTTATTTAAAAATATTACAAACTATTTTTCTAACTAAGAAAAAAAATAAAATTAACAAAGAAAACGTTTTCAAAAGTTAAAGAAAAAAAGGTTTTAGAAAAATTAATAAATATTGACGTGATATTTTATAAAAGTTTTTTCAAATTGGATATAATTATTTTAGGAATATTACTTTAACTTTACAAAAAAAAGTTTTTTTAATTATTTAAAAATATAGATACCATTTGAATTCCATAGAAGTTAATGAAAGTAAAAAAGCATATCTATTTTAATACAAGGACTAAACATTTAAAAAGTCGTACGTTCTAATAAAGCATTTTTGAAAGAAATTAAAAAAAAAATTCTAGAAAACTATAAAAAAACATTTTTGAAAGAAATTTAAAAAATATTTCTAGAAAACTATAAAAAAAACATTTTTGAAAGAAATTAAAAAAATATTTCTAGAAAACTATAAAAAAAAGGTTCCATTTAAAAAAATATTTCAAAGTTTTTAAAGATATTCTCCTTAAATGGTTAAGAAAATTATTATAAAAAGCTTTTATAAGTAGTCAATGAGAGTAGGGATGAGATGCAATAAAGTTCCAAAATTACACTATTTTGATAAATATTTTTCAAAGTACACCATTTTAATAAATAAAATTTTCAACTACACAACTTTAAGAAAAAACATTATTCCTAAACTGTCAAATAACCCATCATTAAGACATAATAATAGCCTCTTACATAATTTTCTTTGCCTTAGAAAATGGTGTCGAATCGACTCATAACACCAAATCATGATGTAACGTAGAAGATGGGAGTGCCACATCTAGCCATTTTTTGAACTGATTTTCATGCATTCAAGACAATATCACATAAAAAAACATGCCCTATCGATTCAGGATGGTTCCTTAAAACGGGTGTAGATGTGTCAAGGGCATAAATATGATGGCACATCTACACCTTTATCAATGAGCTTTATTCACGTTTAAATACGATCTATTATAGTTATTCAAGCCAAAATATTTACTTTTCTTGTGACGAATCTATTCATCTTTGTAGCAACATTATTATCTCGTAACAATATCCTATCAATATGCTTGCGCATCTTATTAACCAAGAAAGTATCATCACCTTCCAAACATCATTTCAAAAAATGTATAATTTTCGTTTCCCGCCTTTTTTCTTAAAGAATAACTAAATAATACCACCATCATTTTATTTTATAACAAATACCATAATATGATTCACTATATTCGTGGACTACCCAATTACCACACGATCATATCTCTATGAATGAATTTAATAATCTTTACTCACAAAGGATAATGGCAAAAAGCTAGTCTCCATCTCCACTTTTGAAGCAAAGCTTTATTAAAACCATCTAGACTACCAATCCCTAAACCTCCTTTTCTTTTCTCAACTATAAACAAGTCCATTTTACCTGATGAATATTTTTATCACTTCCCACACCACCATAAAATATTTTGTAACATAAAGATTCCAAAAGATTGTTTACTTGAACCGACGACATCTTGAAGATACGCATGAAATACCAAGAGAGCCTAAAAGATGAAAAGCATATTAGTCGTTCATTTTAGCTTCATACGAAACTTGCCAATTATAAGCCGCGACCCTTGTGATCGAGCCATATTCGATCCAATCAGAATCCCCAAGTAGGTATAAAAAAACTTACTTGAACAACAGCCCGAGTGCGAGCAAAGGACTCAACTTCAAGAAGTTCCACCCGGACACCAAATAAACTTGGCTTTTGCAAATTTATTTTCAAAACAGAATCAAAATTGAAGCAGTTAAGAATCTACATCAATAATGTCTTCAAAAGCTACATGTAGTCCCTTTATAGCTAAAACAAATAGAAGTGAGGAAAAAGGATCTCCCTGGCGAAGTGCTCAACTTGAAATTCCAAAAAAGGGGCTACAATTAACCAATGTAGAAGATCTAGCCGACCTTAGACACACATTAATCCATCTGATCCACCTCCCACCATACCTCATAAAAGCCATAATACTCTCTATGTAATCTCAACTAAGGGAGTCATAAGCCTTTTTTCAAAATTAATTTAAAACAACTACTGGGTATGAACCGCGCCATGCAACGGGAGTTATAACTTATAAAAGTTGAAAATTTTTATTCTGATGATTTATATGTTATTACTAACCACACAAAAAAAAATTTACGTGCGAAACTCTAATAAAAAAATATAACAGAAAAAATAATATAAAAAATAAATACCTCAAAACAGAGAAGGAAAAATAACGAATACGTAAATGATAACTTTATTATGATTAACGAGCTATACTGTAAATTGATTAAAAGAAAATTTGATTTAACTCGAAGGCTTAAGTATAAAACTTAAAAAAAAGTTCATGTGATAAAATGTAAATTTAACATGACTCGAATGCTTAATTATAAAATCTAAAAAAAAGTTCAGGTGATTAAATGTAAATTTTATATAACTTGAAGTGTTAAGCATAAAATTAAAAAAAAAAACAAAATGACTAGGTATCAATTTAAAAAAAAAAAACAAAGAGAGAGAAAATATTATGGCTAGTTTCAAAAAATCCTTAGATGTTTAAATGTAAAATTATAAAAAACAAAATAGATTTTTTATTAGTTTGAAAAAAAAAATTATTATGATAACATTAAGAAAAACTACACATTCACTACTCATAATTTTTTCTATTTGTTATATATAATGATGCGACGAATGTTATCGAGTCCATTTTCCGACCTACATTAAACATTGATATATTTGAGTATTAGTATTATTATAACTGTGTAAATATTTAGGGATTATATATTTAAATGTTTAAATAAAATAATACTTAAATCAAATAGTATTTAATTATAAATATATAAATAATAAATGTATATATTTTAATATTATTTTAAAGTATTATAAATAAGATAATACTAAGAATAAATATATAATAATAATAACAACAAAAACAACAACAACAATAATAACAAAAGTATTTAGTAATTATATAGTTAAGTATCAAATAAGATAATACGTACTTATAAATTTAATTATTATCATAATTTTTATATAAAAGTATTTAGTTAAGTATTTAAATAAGATAATACTTATTTATAAATTTAAAATGTTAATTTTTAATATTATAAATTATATATACTTAATATAATGAATTAAATAATCTTATATTATTAAATAATATATAATTAATGTATTAACTAAAAGAAGTTTATTAAACGAGGGCAAAATAGGAATGCTTGTATAAAACACTTGTATCTAATTGTTAATAAGTTGTATTAGGTGTTTTGATTTTGACTAAATTACAAGTTTTATCCATTATATTTATTAAAACTATGGAATGGGTTCTTTAATTTTTAGATTTTCACCCTTTGTCTTTATTTGAAAACTCGATTTATTTTTTGTCCTTTAACCGAAGGTCTATCCATTCTTTGATCTAACGGATTTAATGGATGGATGTTTGACTAAAGGACAAAAAATAAATCAAGTTTTCAAATAAAGGTCAAAGAGTGAAAGACTAAAAATTAAATGATTAATTTCATAATTTTAATAAATATAAAGGACAAAACTTGTAATTTAATCTTTAATTTTTTTATACAATTACATTTGTGTCCTAAACTATTTTAATACTCTAATAAAATAGTAACTATAATGGACACATGGTACCATCACATTTCATCTAACCAAAATTTTCGTTTCTCTCTCATATTAATATCATACTGATTACTAATAACAAATTAAGAAATATATATTTTTATAAATATTGTTTCTAAAGAAATAAATATTTATAAATTAAGAAAATTTTTCAAAACAACAAACTTTTTAAAAAATTTCAAATATTCTAAAATTGATGTTTTAGGTAAAATTTTTATAAACAAAAACTAATTAAAATTAGTTTACTAAAGCTAGTTGTTTTATACAATAGTATAGATAAAAGTTTTTTTTCCACCAATTGACAATCTCATTTAGCAGTTAAGAATCTGACATCCTTTACTAAATGCCGATAGTTTCACACTAACAATAGAGTCTATCACCCAAGCCAATCTATTAGCTAATATTTTGACAAATAACACAAACATCTATATCGCTTACACTGAAAAATATAATTTTACTTCATAATAAAATTTTAACTATATGATATTATTGAGTATTTTCTTAAGGGAAAATTACGAAAATACACATTTGACCAACTCAAATTAGAAACTAACCACTGACCTTTTTTGATATGAAAATAACCAAAGCATATTGACCATCACTTTTGGCAAGGAAAACACATAAATCCTCGCCCACGTAGGCAATCTTTTCCTCGCTGACGTGGCATTTCTCTCGCCCACGTATTTGTCATATACCAGCCAACTCAGCGAGGGACACGAGGAACGAGGCGAGGGATCTGACCCCCTCCTCGCCAAGTCAGGGGGATATGACCCTCTCCTCGCCTAGTCAGCGAGTGACACGATCCTCAAGGCGAGGAAGACGGCTTGAGGGGTGAGGAACACATCCAACGAGGCGAGGAAGACAGCTCGAGGAGCGAGGAACACATCCAACAGGCGAGGATCACGGTTGACGAGGCGAGGAAATACTTTTACACAATTTTAAAGTTGGTGGGTTATCCACTTATTTTTTCACTACTGATACATCCTAGCCTAGTGGTTAAATCCTCTTCTTCTACGCAACAGGTTCGGGTTCGACTCTATATTTTCTATTTTTAGGTTTTGCCTTTTTTATTATATATTTTAATAATATTTGTAAGTATGTACCACTAATTCATCTACCTTAGTTGGGGCATGTTTGACAATGACTTTTGAGAAGTTACTTTTAACTTATTAACTTTTGAAAAGTTAATAAGTTAAAAAAGTGTTTGTTAAACCCAAAATTAGTTTTCAAAATGACTTTTCATATAATGTAAAAAGTAGGTTTTTAAAAGTAAGTAATGGGTTACTTATTGACTTCTCAAAACTATTTTTTGTTTAATTTTCCATTATACCCCTCTACTATCTTCTATTAACTACTCTAATATTTAAATTATGTCTTTTTTGGTCATTTTATAACTTTTAGTTTATAAGCTAATACAAACACTTTTTTTTAAACTATTTTTCAAAAGTTATAAATCAATAAGTCATTTTCCTCAAAAGTCCTTTTCAACAAAATAAGCAATCCAAAACGTGGCCTTGGTAATCACAATCATAGTACTACCTAAAAAGAAAAGTCATGTTTTAAGACTAATGACGTTTTGACATACGTTTATGTTTTAACGTAACTTTTGTTTAGAGATTAGTTGGGTCAAATATAAAAGTTTCGTGATTATTTTTATGTTCGCTTTAATTTGTTTTATGTTTCGACATAAATTTTATTTGAAAATGCGTCTGGTTAGATATAATATATTTTCATTTACTCTACGTTTCGACATAAATTAATTCGGAAATGAGTCGGACCGATTGTAAGTCTATGTTTCGACATAAGTTTTGTTTGGAAAACACCAGGTCAAATATAATACGTTTTCAACTTTTCATTCAACGGTATAAATTCAAGTCACTCTACCTATTGACTTAAATTTAGTTCGTAAACATACTTTATCATGTCGCATATAGTGTCGCGGTAAAGCGCGGCGGAAAAAAAACTAGTTTATAATAATTACGAAATTACAAAAATAATATAAAAATTATGAAATTTTATTAAAATTAGACACTACATTGTACGCATAACAAAATACTATTTTATAAAATACAACATTACATTGTATTTTATAAGATAATCATATAGAAGTTTGAATTCTCAGTTTTTTAAAAATAATATTCATTAAATCATCATATATAATATTAGTAGATAAACTAAAAATATGTCTAAGATATTTACCTTTTAATGGTAGATACTATTCAACGTGGTTTACAAATTGTCACTTATCCCCAATGTATACTATGTTATTAACTGATATTTGTTTATTTGATAGAATTTAAGAGGATGGTTGGAAGAAGTTTGTTAAGAAAAATATAAGATTGGATAAGATTTTAAGGAGAAATTTTGTATTATATAGGGGAAAACCACATTAAATTATAATTTTAAGTCTTTAAAAAACAATTAATAATTTTTTTAATAAAACTAGGGATTTTTAATAATACTTTTTTTTTAAAAAAAGTTATATTAAAAAAATAAAAATAATGCGAGGAGTGGCATTTTGGTAATTATGGGCGAGGAAAACCCATGATTCCTCGGCCAGTCAGCGAGAGATGGTACACGTCAGCGAGGAAGCCATGATTTTTCGCCACGTCGGCGTGGAATTATGTAATTTTCTCGCCCAGGCACCTTTTCAACGAGGGAGTATGAATTTTTCTCGCCCACGGACGAGGAATGAACATGTGACTCGTTTTTATTGGTATTTTTTGTGTATTATTTATTTTTTAGTGATTATATTGATAATTTAGATCAGTCAAATGTCTAATTTGATTATTTTTCTTTTTCTTAATCCATCTTGTTTTTATCCAACCACTTATCGCATCAAACATTGATTGCTATGATGTTTTTGGAATATGGCTTATCACATCACATACATATTGATCGTTGGTGATGCTTTGGAATATGACTTTATCACATCACCACATTGATTAGTGCTTATGAACGGTTAACATCTTGGAATAAAACCGTTTTCAAGAAGTTATAATTGCTGCATAATTATACTTAGGCCCATCTAATATAACACTATAACATGTACGATCTAAAACTTGTCTAGTACGGGAAAACAAGTATTTTTTTGGCATGCTTGAAACATGTTTTAATACACTACTTCATTATCTACTTTTTACAATCTCATCAATTACTTTTCAATTAGTACAAGTATATGAGAACGGATATCAATTATACCGGCAACAACGCCCCGTAGAATCATGCGAATACGTTCACTAGTATAACGTTAAATTACATGAAAGAGTACATTATTTTACATCAAGTGATGTTCTAACCATTTGATTTTGAAACTTTTATTTTAATATATTAAAATACAAGTATCATTATTTTTTATAACAGATAACTCGCATACTCTTTAACTTGCTCTTATACGTTAATATTTACTATGCGACTAGACCCTCAACTGACTAAAAAGAAACATTTGCTACATTACGTTATGTATTACTTGGATTGAAGAAATTCTACATATTAAAATATTTAGGTTTTATTAATATTTTGTATGTTACATATCTTTAGTCATTCTTGAAATAATAACTAAAGAAATTTTAAAAAAATTATAAATAACACATTATAAAAATTGTAAAATTAGATTTTAAGATAAAATATAATTAAATTTTTGTATGTTAGTATGTTTTAATAATTTATTAGAATAACTAGATTTATATTTTGGTTATTTAGTTATTTATTTTATTTGTTTAAAATCATTTTCATTTAATATGTTAGAGGCAGGAAACAAAAGTTTAGTATTTACCGGAAGTTGACACGCATCCCTTAAAAAGCTTCTTTTATCTATACTACTATATAATACATATTAGAGAATATAATGGTAATTTCATTCAAAGTGTAAGACACCTATACAATATTCTAAACATAAAGCACAAGTGCTTTATGCAATAGTTTTATTTTTACCCATATTTAATTAACTTCTTCTAATTATTGTATTATTTAATACACATTATTAATATATTATTTAATAATGTAATATTATTTAATTCACTTCATTAAATTTTATTTTATTTATAATAATATAAATTGACATTTAAATTTATAGTTACTAATCATATTTTTATAACTAAATACTATTTAAATTAAGTATTATTTATTTAAATACTTATATCTATACTATTATATAATACATCTCTTTGGATAGAAATGTAATTTTGCCAAGCAACAAGTTTTGAAACAACATATACAAAGAAGTGCAAGATATTTAAAAGTGATATAATAAGGACTTGGTTAAGATTTTAAGATACTTTAGAGGTAATATGATAAATTTATCCATTAAAATATATATACCTTGATATTTTTACTCTTGTCTCTTTCATTTATTTAATAAACATTATTAATACATTATTCAATAACATGATATTATTTAATTCACTTTATTAAATTTTATTTTATTTATGATACTATAAATTGACATTTAAATTTAAATTTAAATTTACTAATTTATATTTTTATAACTAAATACTATTTAAATTAAGTATTATTTTATTTAAATATTTAAGTATATGACTTATATATATCTTCATATTTATAATAAATATAATACTAATATTTTTTTAGAGGCATATTGTGTGTTTAATAATTTTAATATTTTATTTATATCTTTTATAATAAAAGTGAAAGAATGATAGAATGATAATTTTGTATATGAATTAAGACACTTATATGAAAAGTCATGCTTAAATTTTAAAAAATTAACTATTTTATTTATTTATACCCTTACAATATAGTATAACATATGATGTTTATAATACAAATGATAAAACATATACACTTGGCCAAACAAAACCACCATTTACTTTAAATACAGTTCATTCGTTGCGATTGAGTACTAATCTCTCTTCTCCTTTCTCTTGCCAGTTGTTAACAACTCAATAACAATCAAAAAGGTAATTTGTGGTGACAATTTCTTCATTAACTTACTATGGTCTATGCAAATCATCACCGAAAGCTGCATCCGATGATAATAAAACTCTAATCTACATTTATAAAATGAAATCCCCCCTAAAATCTAGGTAATAAGTGATTTACGACCACAAATACCACCAATGTTTTCGCTAATTTTGTTGGGATAATATAGTTGTGTTAAAGACTTTTGTAATATACGTAATTGTTTTCTTTCATTCAATTTTTTCAATAATTATAATTTGATTTTTTAATTTACGTCATACAGCACCGAGCCGATATTGGCTAAATCGAATTCCTAAAAAATCGTGCAACAGACGTACCGTTGCAACGCGCGGACATTTCTACTAGTTATATAATATAGATATAGATATAGATATTAATAAGTAATAAGCCTTTTTACAATCATCAATATCTGATACGTATTCTTTTAACGGTAAATACATAATTCTGCTTTGAAATATATATATTATTTTAATTGAGCCTATCTATTTGTTTCTAATCGAGATCATCGGTGGCATCCGTCACTCATGACTCTAACAAGTAACAAAACATCAATGTTGCTAAACTGAAACAGGTAATTTACTTCAAAAAAATTTAATTATATGAGATTATTTAATACTTTCTTGATTCAACTGATATTGATCGATCCAACAACTTATCACATCACACATCGAGTGGTATGATGTTTTTGGAATATGTAGTCATCACATCACCCATTTATGGGTGATTATGAACTATTAAATCATCGAATCATAACGCTTTAGCTTAACCCATTTTTCAAAGCCAAAATCATTGCTTTTGCATATGGTCTTCGATAAGGAACTAAAATAAACCGTAAACATACAAATATAATTCATTGTACAAATCATAAGAATATGCACTAGTAATTCGCATTCGGCATCTTTATATATTGGGTTAGTGGATTTTAACAATTCATATTTTTATTTATTAGTCGAGATTAATTCAAATACAATAATTTTTTACATACACTCTCAAGGTTGTCTTATTTTCCTAGAACGATTCCTTATTAACTGAGAGTTAACACCGTTAGTTTTTTATGAAGTTGACAACTTATATGACCAAAATACTAAACAAAAAGTTGAAATCAACCATTAGGTCCGTCAATCTAAACTTCTATACCCTGAAACCCGTCAATCTTTACGTTCTAATCTGTATCACTTGACTTGTTGGAGGTGGATTTCAGATGATGATAGAGGCTAGACATTAAAAAATAGACCTAATGGAGGCTGAGCGATGACGTAATTGAAAAATAACTCAAAATTGACCACATTTCATCAAAAAACTAACACTGGTTAACTCTCAGTTGGTAAAAACTTGTTTGAGGAAAATAAATTAAACGTTAGAAATATCTATAAACATTTTTTGAACTGGGATTAATCACAGTTAATAAATAAAAGTTGGGTTTATTAAAATCTAATAAGCCTTATGTATTAGAACATAAATAGAAGTCTTGTAAGAACTTAAAACTAAAATAACAAATTATGAAAAGTGGTATGTTATTGATATACCCAATTTATTTTATCATCTCTATATCTTTCTATACATACATATAGATACATTGAGAGAGATAGAGACAATAGGATGCCTTAATAACATAAACGGGTGTTTGTATAACCCAACCCTTATGAAAAATGGGATTTTAAATGACTTTTTAATTATCGTACTCTTCAGAGATTGCAGATCTAAATCCGGGTTATTTTTGGTTTCTTGTTGTCTTGCAAATAATTTACTGGGAGGAGGTTTTCAAACCACTAATATCATTTTAAGCTTTTATAGATCAAAAAAAGTTGTTGTGAAATTAAAAAAAGAATCAAACCAAAGTGTGTGTATAGTTTGATTTCATGATTGAGACAATTGAACATAGCTTGTACCGATCTTGAACAAAATCATGTAAGAGTCATTATTTTTTATTTATATATCTCTCTTAGTCTAATAAAAAACAAAAAAATTAAAAAAAATAAAGATTAAAGTTTGAAAAGAAAAAAAAAATGGAGAAGAACAAATTAAATCAAAACATAAAGTTAACTTGATTTTTTGTCTAGGTTCTCTCTTGAACAAAGTACGTTAATGTGACAATAAACAATAGATAATAATTTATATTTATATATACTAATATACACACATATATGGAGAGGTTTTTAGTTAAACCATGAACTAAATTGTTCGGTTCTTTTTGAAACAGTTTAAACCTAGGCTTTGAGGAAAAAGAAAATTACATCAAAACCTAAGTGATTGTTAACTCATTGGGATGGTTTTATCATTAACTAGGTTAGTATCCCGTGTATTACACGGGTTGTATAAATAAATATTAAATAGTTAGCAGCAAAAATTTATGAATTATAAAACAATATTTTGAGATATGATATTATTAAAATTATGTACGAGTAATGACTTTAAATAATAAAACAACGATATCATTTTTTAAACTTTTATTTTAATTTTTTGAAAGTTTTTTTGTTTCAAAACAAAATGTTTTTAAAAATGCTATTTTTAAAATTTTTCTTATAAAAAGTTTGAATTTTAATCATTTTTGTTTCATAAAAAATTTTATTTTTTAAAGACACAAGTTTTAAAATATTACATATATTTAAAAAAGTTTAATCTTTTAGTAAAATTTCTTATTTTATAAAAAATTGTTTATTTAGAAATTACATTTATAAATGATCTCTTTTTTTAATTTATAAAAAAATGTTTTTAATCTTAAATGAATTAAATAAAATTATTAGTAGTTAATGCAGTTATTAATTAGGAGAGAGAAGCGGGAAAATAAGATTTAGAAGCTTTATAATTGTGTCATGTGTCATCAAAAAACCTTCTTTTATTAGTATTGATAGATAAGTTTATTAAGTATATTTGTTATAGAAGCAGTATTTGATAGTATATACCGTTAAACATGAAAAAGTATTTATATAACTCTACATCATTAATGTTGTATGCATTTGATTTTAAACTTTCAATTCAATGTATTAAAATTACAGTTATCAATTTATCATTATTTAATGTATATGTTTTATTTTTTTAATTTTGTCGTGACATGACGTCAACTTACGACAAGTAGCACGAGCACTTGATACCGTCAACTGAAATGTAGTTTTATTCTTTTTTTTTTAATAGCGAATTCTTTTTATTAATTTTACATAGCAAGGAGACAGATACTTAAAAAGACTTGAAAGTACACGTTTTAAAAGAAATAGTTATTAGATTTTAATAATTCTAACTTTTATTTATCGGCTAGTATTAATCATAAATCAGAAAATATTTATACACTTTCAACATTAAATTTATTTTCTTTTAACGATCCCTTACTAACTGAGAGTCAACCACCGTTAGTTATATTGATGAAATGGGGCAGAATGTTTTTAAAAAATAGGGTAGGTTTGAACAAGTACATCACAAGTGGGTCTGCATAGAGATATTTTTCATTTATGGGGTTATCGTACTTCCTATGTGCGATTTCTTTTTTTTTCCTGACATGATTTCATTGTATCTGACGCATCCTGACAAAAACCTAAGAAATCGTACTTATTACGTGTGATATATCCGAAACATCAAATCCACCTTTTTACCTTTTGAGACATCACACTTAGCAAGTGTGATTTCTCACAAAACTCCAAATAAAATACACAGTAAAGTATACAGGCACGGTACATCATTCATGTCTTGCTTCAGACATCACACTTGGTAAGTGTGATTTCTCAATAAATTCCAAATTACCTTCTGCTTATTTACGCATTCATTTCTCACCAACTTCAACGTTCAATATAAACCAAGTATTTTATCTAACACATCTAACACTTCACTTATATATAAGGTTGGAGGTGTAATGTTTCAACTCTCATTCGTTTAACAATTATCAATTCAATACCACTTTCAAAAATCTCAGGTTGTTGGGGTTTTTAGTTTGATATTTTCACCAGAAATTTCTACACCTCTTTCAAAAATATAAATTTGTTTGAGTTTTCTTAACTTTAAAAAAATGAACTCTCATTTCACATCTGGTCCTCTTATTAACGATTGTTATTTTTAAGCGGAGATCACAAAACGGATCACTATTTTCAAAAACAAAATTGTGATAAAGGAACGTTAAGCATAAGACATGGAGATCAAGCATTTTGGAAATATATCCAAACAAATGGCATCCCCGAGAGTGTTTTGTACTTCATAAGAGTAGCGGGTTTTGCATGTATTATAGAATGTGGGTGGCGCAGACTTGATCATGGTTTGATCTCCGCACTGATCGAGAGATGGCGTCTAGAGACTCACACTTTTCACCTACCGATTGGAGAAGCCACGGTTACCCTACAAGATGTACAAGTTTTGTGGGGTCTACTAGTAGAGGGTAATATAGTGTCTGGAGTTGATAAACCTATGACACCCGAACAAATATCATTATGGTTTTACAATCTTATGGGTGTTCCACTACCTCCAAACTCTTTAAAAGGGTTTAAGTTAAACCTGCCTCATATTCTAGATTTAATTAAGTTGGACTTTCCTAAAAATCTAACAGAGCTACAATGTATTCAACGTACTAGGTTAATAATATTTTTTATGATTGGCGCGGTTTTATTTCCTGATGTAGCTTCCAACTTAGTCCACATGAATTATTTAAACCATCTTGAAGATCTAAATGCTTGTGGTGGACTAAGTTGGGGAAGTGTTGTATTGGCATGTCTATACCGACAGCTATGTAGGGCCACAGACGTATCATATGTTGAGGCTGGTGGTCCTATGTTTTTACTGCAGTTATAGGCATGGGAAAGATTTCATGACCTAGATTTCACGTAATATAGTTCCATTTTCATAAGAAACAGAACCACCCAATATAGTTAGGCCTGTAAATGAACTGAACGAACACGAAGATGAAAAAAATTAACCGAACGTTCACGTAATATAGTTGAACAAATATTGGAGAAAGCATGTTGAAAAAAAATTAATTGTAGATTGGGTATGGGTATGAAGATGAAGATAGAAGTGTGGATATATATATGGGTTTTTTTTTTTATATATATGTAGTTTAAAAAAAAAAAAAAAACTTTCACGAGCTGTTGGAGTTTATGATGTCTCAAGTATTCATTTGGAGTTTATTGAGAAATCACACTTAGTAAGTGTGATGTCTCATGTATTCAAAGTGACTATGTCTGACAACAATACTTTTGGAGTTTTGTGAGAAATCACACTTGCTAATTGTGATGTCTCAAAAGGTAAAAAGGTGGGTTTGATGTTTCGGAGATATCGCACATAATAAGTGTGATTTCTTAGGTTTTTGTCAGGATGTGTCAGATTCAGTAAAATCATGTTAGGAACAAAAGAGAAATCGCACATAGGAAGTGCGATAACCCCATAAATGAAAAATATCTCCATGCAGACTCACTTGTGATGTACTTGTTTAAATCTATCCTATTTTAAAAAAAAAATTCAATGGGGCATACTTTGATCCATTATTCAACTCAGCTGCCGCCCAACTTCTATCAGGTCTATTTTTCGATGTGTAACTTCAATCGTCACCTGAAATTTACCTCCAACGAGTCAAGTGATTCAAATCAGCATGTGAAAATTGACGTGTTTCAGTATCCGTAAGTTTCAGATTAACTGACCAGATAATTGATTTTAACTTTTGATTAGTGTTTTGGCCATATAAATAGTCCACGTCATCAAAAAACTAACAGTGTTAACTTTCAGTTAGTAAGGGATCATTGAAGAAAAATAAGTTTAAAATTAATAGTGTTTGTAAATATTTCTTGAGTTTGGATTAATCCCGATTAACAAATAAAATTTAAGATTATTAAAATTCAATAACTGTAAAAGAAATTTAGATTGTAAGTTGTATTTTTTCCAATTAAAAACATGAAAACTTAAATTCTACAAGATACAAATATATATATATATATATATATATATATATATATATATATATTATATATATATAATTAATAAAAATAGATTAAAAGTTGTCTTTAAAAATCCTAAAAGTACAACATCAAGCACTAAGTGAAGTTTGGAATATTAAAATTACACCAACGGATTCAATTAAACCAAACTAACAAGTTGAGGTTTATTCTAATATTTCATCTAGAGACAACCAATTACATTGACATCTTACAATTATTAAGGAGGGGCATATACTTTTATTCGATAAAAAAAAAAGGTTTCCACTATGCTTTCTTAATCAACTCGTTTTCATCCCACTATTTATCAAAGCACACATTGATTGTTGTGATGCTTTTGGAACATACACTTTATTAGACACATATTTAGCGGTGCCTATTAACCATTAAAAGTTAAAACCGTCGAACCAAACCATTTTAACCAGACCAATCAACCCAATCAGTTTGATTTGTCGTTTTTCAAAACTAAAACTTCGTTTTAAAACCAATTAAAACAGACTGTCAACCAAAAGGGTTGGTTAAAGATTCATATGCCTATAAATAACCCAACCAAATAACCACCACCACATCACTCTAACCTTTAACAATGGAAGAACTAAAGAGGAGAAATGAAGAACTCAAGAGAGAACTAACAAAAAGCCTCCAAAGGGAAGAAAACATGAAGATTGAGCTGCAAAGATTGCGTGAAAGGGTGCGTGTAGCAGAGGATGCAGAGGAGCACCTATGCTCACAGCTCGGTGATCTTGAGGCCGAGACAGTAGATCAGGCGCATGAATATCGCGCCCATCTGGTGGCGTTGATGGAACAACTCGAAGCTGCTCACAAGTTCATTGAATCAGCATCCTCTAATCCTTAATAAGCGCATGTTTTGTGATTTGCAAATGATATTAATAAGTGTTTTTCCATGACTGATGTCATGATGGTAGTGTGTGATCAATGTAAATCATGTTTGTATGATCTATGATAACAAATCTACCTTTAAAGAGTATTGATTTCATGTATCATATATTTTTAATTATTGCATAATAAAAAAGCACCATATGGTCATGCATATCATTACATAAAAGATAAAATTGCTACCAAATCATAAGGTAGCGTTTGGTATGCGAGAACGAGGGTCGAAATGAAATAAACATTACAAAGGTAATCTCATTACTTTTAAACACATCAAATTTATTTCCACCCCTTTTCTTTTCTTTTTTTTTTTCATTCCATCACTGGTCACCACCACCCACCCATGACCCACCCACCCCACCGGCCACCACCGACTGCCACCACCGCCACCGCCAACGACCGCCACCACTGTTACTGACATACCACTTTTTGATCGTCAACAGTTCTTATCACTGCCACCACATAGTTGTATACATCCTCCTCTTCATGCTTTTAGTGATATATATTTTCTGTATAGGTATCGCTTTTTCTATGATTAATCTTTGATTTTGGTCTTTAAATCTCTAGTGTGATGTTTCTAAATATGTTTATTAAATATATATGCCGTACGTTAGAAAGGTATTTGATGATATAACATTAGAAAGTACATAATTCTACATCAGTGGATGCAATATGCATCTGATTTTGAAACTTTAGTTTAATGTATTAAAATTACAATTATCATTATTTTTTAAAGCGGATAATAACTTATATATTCTCTAAATGTACGCCTAATCACCTACACAATTTTTATTTACTCACGTGCTGTATGACTAGAACTCTCATCT
The DNA here is from genome assembly GCA_025506415.1 of Flaveria robusta. Classification (NCBI taxonomy): domain Eukaryota; kingdom Viridiplantae; phylum Streptophyta; class Magnoliopsida; order Asterales; family Asteraceae; genus Flaveria; species Flaveria robusta. The sequence goes on from CM046469.1 coordinate 42,812,788, forward strand.
ACTTGCATAGAAACTCATTTAATGCATACAATAATATCACTACGCTACAAACCTTTTGGTACGATTATCATAAATTTATGTTCGTAAATGTTCGATAATGTGTTCGTTAACGTTCGTTTGTGTTCGTTCATTTAAAACTTTTATATGTTTGAGATAATTATGTTAAGTACTTATTTGATGGATATTACATAATGTTTATGATTTTAATTATAAAATCAATATATGATGGTTTGTATTTGTTTGTTTTAGAAAATTTTATTTGTGTTTATTAATGTTCATGAATATTTGTGTGCGTTTGTTTGCTTGAGTTTGCATTCATTTATGTTCGTTAACAATTCATAAACAAATTCATTTCCTTATTGAACGAACATGAACAACAAATCTCGTTCGGAAGTGTTCGTGAACAATTCATAAACAAGTTATTTTCTTAATGAACGAACATTTCTTAATGAACGAACATGAACAAGGCTCCGTTTGTGTTCGTTCGGTTCGTTTACAGCCCTAGTTGTGATGTTTTTGTAATATGCCTTTATTGCATAACACTTAGGCCTGTAAACGAAGCAAATATTCATGAACTTTTCGACGGGAAGTTCGTTTATGTTCGTTCATTTAACTAAACGAACAAACATGAACAAAATTTTTTTTCGTTTAGTTAAACGAACGAACATGAACACTTGTTTTGTTCGTTCATTTATGTTCATGAACATTCGTTTATGTTCGTTCATATAAGTTTGTTTATTTATGTTTGTTTATTTAGACCACTAATTTAGATATGTTTTTAAATAAATTATGATGTATTAGACTTGTTTATATGTGTTCATTAGCGTTCATGTATGTTTGTCTATGTTCGTTTATGATTGTTCAATTATGTTCATTTATTTATGTTCGTTTACGTTCATGAACTGTTCATTTAGCTTATTAACAAACGAACACGAACACTTTCGTTTCTTAATGAACGAACATGAACAAAAAAAGTGTGTTCGATTATGTGTTCGTGTTCGTGTTCGTGTAAAGCTAAATGAACGAACACGAACATTCTAATGTTTGTGTTCGTTCGGTTCATTTACAGACCTAATAACACGTTGATGCGTGATTATGAATGGTTGAAATCGTCAAATCAAAACACTTGGCTCAACCAAATTTTCAAAGCTAACAACACTTCGGCTGAAATTCTTTACTAAAACCAATCAAAATAGACCATAAACATGGTTCGCCCAAAAACATACAAATTTAATTAAAAGTTAATTATATGAAAGGTTCTTATTCTTAGGTCTATTTTCATTTTTGCAACCCAGATTTAAAAAACTACAAGATCCATCCAAATGTCCGAAAACACACAACACAAATAGTCCCCGTCATGAATGATCGTTATCTTTTTATGGTATAACAAAATGATTAAGTGTTGGTTCGGTGACGGGCAATGAGTGGCAATGATGGTCTGTGGTGATGGTGGTGTTTAATGGCACAATGGTGGTGGGTTAGAAAAGAAAATAAGAAAAAGATGGTGGGGGTGGGTCCCACTTTTATTATTTATTTATTTTCTAATTTTAATACTTAATGGTAATTTGGTCACAGAAATTTAACGGAAAAGTCTTCATCCATGACGGAGACCATTTGTGTTACGTTTTTTTAAACGTTTGAAAAAACTTTTCTCATATGCTAGTATTTTATTAAAAAATTTCATCATCATTGGAAAAAAGAGAATTTCAATGGACTTGTCTTAAGTATGATATTGGTACCGTTTTTTTAGCTGTACGTTAAAAAGGTTTTAAGTTTAAACTTAAACATGATGTAACATGAAATGGTTTAAACATAAAAGTTGAATATTTTTGCTTTTAAAAAATATACTGTATTAAAATTTAAGTTATCAATTTATCATTATATAATGTATCTGATTTTTTATAATTTGTGCGTGGCATGTCGTCAGCTTACGACAAGTAGCACAAGCACTTACATTATTACATAGTCAAGTCAACTCTACTTTTTTTCTTCTTTTTAATAGCATAAACATGAAATTTCGGTTAACTTAAGCACACAAAGGAGATATATTTTTATATTTTATAACTTAAGCATAGCAAGTAGATATATGCCTGAAAGTACAACTCTCAAAAGCACATCGATGTCATTCATATATTCAAGAGTTAAAGGAGAGAGATACATGAAAATCATGTTTATAATTAAAAACCATGAAAACTATAGGTTACGTAAATGTAACTACGTGTATCACGTGTACCACTATGGGTTATGTATATGTAACTCGTTTCGTGATTATTCTCGTTCCTTGGGGATTAAATTATATATATATATATATATATATATATATATATATATATATATATATATATATATGGGAAGGATCAAATGAGAACTACCTTTTTTTTTAGAACTCTAGGAACCAATGTGAGCCACAGTTTTCAATAGCAAAATGGTAAATAATATAAACATAATATAAAAAATTATAAAATAAAAAATAAGATGAAAATGAAAAAAATAAATACACAAAAACGTTTCTCTCGTTTCCCTCTTTCATAAAAAAATTGAAATTTTTTTTAAAAAAAATAAAAAAAAACTCGTTTCTTTTTCCCGAAATTCGTTTTACACATGTGTAAAACCAGATTTATACATGTGTCAAACCGGATTTACACATGTGTATAACAGGATTTACACATGTGTAAATAATAGGTAGGCGTTGGAAAGATAAAAAAAATACTGAATTTTATGGTATAATTTTTTTGAAAAAACAATATCGTGAAAAAAAGTTATGAACGTTTTAAAAAAAAAGATGGAAATGGCATATGAGTTGCATGTGACTTAATTTGTATGGCTGAGATTGGTTCCTAGAGTTCTCACAAAATAGGGTGGATATCAAGATAACCCTACCCTATATATATATATATACTTATTAATAAAAGAAGAACTTTAGTGCCACATGTCATTCTATTAAGCCTTTATTTTTTTTATTTCCCGCCTAAATATGTATCTGTTCTTAGTCTTAGTCTAAGTTCATTTGACTAAAAGTCAACTTCTGATACAAGAGATATTTAGAGAAATTTAAAAAATTTAATCCTAAATTAGAGCAGATCTTTTTTTGAAAATTAAATCATACCCGATATTTTTTCTTTCTTCAAATAATTCATCAACAAAAACTATAGAAATCTTTCTACTTTAATAAAATAATATCTTGAGGTGACAAATGAAATCACCACATTCATCCTCACTAAAATTTTACCACTTCTCTCTCCGATTAAATAATTAACTTAATCACCAATTATATTATTTAACATTTTTTAGAATAAAAATAGTTTTTTAATAAATTTAGAAAAAGATCTTATTTATGTTATTTCTAAAAAATAATTTTTATAAAATAAGAAATTTTATAAATCATCAAACTTTTTTAAAATTAGTGTTTTTAAAAAGTAAATTTTTTATAAACAAAAAATAATTAAAATTAAAAATTATAATAATTTTTCTAAAATTATATTTTTTAATACGGATTGTTTTAAAACAAAATATTTATTTTTTTTTAACAAAAAAGTTTTATAACAAAAGTTTAAAAAGTTGATATAATTATTTTATTATATATTGTTCTTACTCATACGTAATTTCAATCAAATTTTATCGTAAAATATCAATATATACTTAATAAATTTTTATTATATTTAATTTTTTTTGTTTAACCCGTGTAATACACGGGTTTACTAAACTAGTATATATATATATATATATAAATAAGGTTCTTAAATTATAATATTGAAGTTTATTCAAATACATTTTAAAACATAAAATAATTAAATAATTTATAAATTATTAGGTTAGTGACCCGTGTACTATACGGGTTGAGAAAAAAAATACTTAAATAAGTTTTTTGATAATGTAATATAATTTATGGGTGGAATAAAGGATTTAATTGTCAAGACAAAAAAGATATTTATAATATGATTAAAATAATATCTAGAAAATTATTATTAAAATTAAAACTAAAATATAATATTTATAATATAATTATAAAAATTATTATTAAACATTGTAGTTTAGAAAATTATTATCAAACTAAATTATATGGTATGTAAACTTTAAAAAGATTTTTCATTTTCCTATCTATTAATTTAGCAAGCATATGAACAATGATTTACTATTTTCTTTGCGTTTAGTATAGCCTCATGAAGCGTAACCTTACTGCTTATAAGTGGGGACTCAGTTCATTCTGTGTGTGTGATGGTTCATAGAGAGAGAAAGAGAGGGAGAGGGGGAGGGGGGGGGGTGGGGACGCCGATTCTGTCGTATCGTCACCACTGCCGGTAGGCTTTGGTAGGCCGGTGATTTACCTTTCCTTTGCATTTTGTACCCCCACATGAAGCCTCCTCTTTCCCCTTCTAAATGGGGTTTCATTATTTAAAAAAAATAATATTTTGACCATCAGGATATTATGTTAAAAATAAAATTTTATTTATTTCAAATATGTTAATAAAATATTAAAGTTTAGAAAGTTGAATTAAATTTAGAAAGTTTGACAAGATTAATTTTTATTTAAACTAGTAGGTTTATTATGGTAATGAAATATGAAAAAATCATAGATGAACATCCTAAAAAGATATAATGTGACATTCAATTTAATCTTTTATTAATATGTATAGATGTATAAATAGATAGGGTTGACTAGAAATGTTTTTATGATTTTCAATTATAAATATAATTTTCTTTTGATCTCTTGGACATTGTCAATTATTTTGAAGTACAAGAATTTTTATTCTATAAAATAACTTTATGCTTTCTTAATACAACTCGTTTTTGACCCCACTACTCATCACATCACATATTGTTGTGATGTTTTTGGAATGTGCACTTTATTAAATCACTCATTAATTGATTGCACACTCATTGGTGCCTATCAACCGTTAAAACCATCAAATCAAACCATTTTAACCGAACCAACCAACCAAACCAGTTTAATTTATCATTTTTCAGAAATATAATTAACGCTTTGGCCTAGAGTCCTCGTTAAAACCAACTAAGACAAACCCTCAACTAGAAGGGGATGACACCGTTGCCGGAGAAAGGTGGTGCGAGCTTCGCGATGAACAATGCAAGAAGTTTGTAAGACTCATAAGCTACCTACTTAAAGATTTACTGCAACAAGAAGCAAGGTTTCTATTCCAAACTGAAAACATCAGGGCAAGACTAAAGAAGATAAGATACATTGAACATGGACATTGTAAATCTATGCCTATAAATAACCCAACCAAGTGATCAATACCACATCTTCCTAGCCTCTAACAATGGAGGAACTAAAAAGGAGAAATGAAGAACTCAAGAGAGAACTAACAAAAAGCCTCCAAAGGGAAGAAAACATGAAGATCGAGCTGCAAAGATTGCGTGAAAGGGTGCGTATTGCAGAGGATGCAGAGGAGCGCCTATGCTCACAGCTCGGTGATCTTGAGGCTGAGACAGTAAATCAGGCGCAAGAATATCGCGCCCATCTAATGGCGCTGATGGAACAGCTCGAAGCAGCTCACAAGTTCATTGAATCAGCATCCTCTAATTCATAATAAGCGCGTGTTCTTGTAGTTTGTGGATAATAATGGCTGTTTTTCCATGACTGATGTCATGATGGTTGTGTGTGATCTTTGTAATCCTGTTTGTATGATCTATGATAACAAATCTACCTTTAGAGAGTATTGATTTCATATATCAATAAAATATTTTTAATTATTGCATAATAAAAAAGCACCATATGGTCATGCATATCATTACATAAAAGATAAATTTGCTACCAAACCATAAGTCTCATGTCATATTCTTCTTGTGCATAAGCATCCTGCATTCGAATCACCCTATGATCTCCTACCACCTCCCTTCGCCGCCTTGTTCCTGCATAACCGAATGTGACGTTTTCAAACAACATAAGAACATCCAAACACCATCTCTTACTATCCCTTTCGTTATAGTTGACTACGTTATCTATTAATATTGAACATGATCAATATTGCCTTTTCAGAGTACCAAGGGGCAAGTTTCATACCTTTGAACATGATCAAGAATCATAAGTCTTGGTCCAGGTGGGATTCTTACATCTCGCAGAGCACTGATTCATATATTACACAGACAGTAATGAAAAGTTAAATTAACGAGAAATTAAAAACTGCCAAATGAGTGGGTAAAATGTGTCGGGTAACGATTTTGGATCAAAATGGATAAGTTTCCGTATTGGTTGGGTCGGGTTGACCTAAAACATTTTTTTCATAAATTCTAAGTTTCTTATAAATGATTAATGTCGGCTATGATTGAATATATTTACTTCAATAACAATACAATCTATAATAGAATCAGGAAGTTTTATTGATTCAAAATGCAATCAGGGCAACTGTTGACCTCTTGCCTTTTATGTTATCTTTTCACAATTTTACCTATTTGACCCATTAGAGATAAAAAAAAACCATACCCAAATCAACCCATTCATAGGTAAACCGCTCGAAATTGTAAATTGTAACATTATTTTCCTTAAAGTTATAAACTTGCCTGTCGGTAAGCAGGGGCAAAGTGTTGTCGGTTAACAAGCCTTTTTTAAAGTTTTTCTCATAACTCTCAAGACCAAGCTTAGACAACATGGATTTAGTTTCAATGTACATCACATCTTCAACCGGCGGCTTTGAGAACTTTTCCCCTAACTGCACGATGGGCATATACATAATTTAGTTATACTGTTAGATAATCAGTTTCCCTGCAGTAATGCAACTGTTGTATAGCTAATATGAAATAATAATCCTTTTGGCCCCTTTATAATTAGATAATCTGAAGCAAAACATGTTTATACAAACATTAAATAATAACATTGCGCCTACACAATCACCTTGAAGAGTCCACCCTGAGCAAGTGCAAAGAAAACACCAGACGTGATTACATTAGCAGCTGGATTAGGACCCCCCATGCCACTAACCAAAGAAAACATCACCCCAGACCCAAAAGCCGCTACCATACTGCAGTCATACATTAATAACATCAAAAAGGGGTTTCGTGTTAAGACAAAACAAACTTGAAAACTTAGCATACAGTTACCATATCTTCCATGATAACAAACTTAATAACTACTTACCTCGTCTGGACATCTTCCTTTCCTCTTAATCGTTTCATAACACACGATATGCCCGCATTAACACCAGTCATAACTGCAAAATTACGAGCCTGTATCAAGGGCCCACCTGCAAGAGCCTGCAATACAACAATTTTCTTAAGAAGACCTACTTGAAAGAACTCACAATATGCCAGTTCCAAGTACATGATTTTAGAACAACTCATCTTCCATTACACGAAAAACTCTCACCACTTGAGCTTGATATGTGAAGCTCGAGTTCGAGCTTTTATCAAATGAGCCGTAATATGAGCTCGAGTTCAGGCAACTTTTATCGAGCAGATCCAGAGTAGCTCACGAGCTAACTTGACTAGGTTACACCCCTACTAGTACCTTTTGTTTTGATTTTCAGTGTCACACTGTATGTTATATGTTATATATTATCTGTTACCATGCTATTTGATACCAAATTTGACATGTCAAGGGATAGTGTTTGAGGCAGAGGTCTCAACGGGAGCAGCCTCTTTATTTTGTATCTCAATAGATGGAGGAAAGGTATGCCTCCATCCTACCCTCCCGGATCTCACCGGGTACGTTTGTTTATTCTTTTTTCATCTTATAGAGTGTAATTATAAATTCTTAAAAAAAGATAACACAATCTGTAACACAAAGTTATCAATAGCGAATAGCGGTAAATAGCGACAAGCCCCTATATGCTATGTAGCGAATAGCGGTAAATAGCAACCGCTATTTTGTGTTTAGCGATTAAGTAGAATAGTATGTAAGAATGTTTTATATTCAATAGATAAGCATGTTTAGCAATAAAGTAGCAGGAAATCTAAGCAAAGACCCCCAAAATAGCTAAAATACTCGATTTCTAATCATCTAAATCTCATATTTACCAAAAAAAATTAAAACAAATTAAAAAATAAATAAAAAATTCCGCTACACAGTCGCTATTTACAAATAGCGAGGGAGGGGTGTCACGCTACATAGCGCGCTATAGCGGTCGCTATAGCCACTATTCACAACAGGGCTGTAACATTAATCTAGTTCTTCAAAAAATGTTCATCCTAACATACCCAAATATCAAATCACACTATCAATCTACAAATAAAACACAAACGTGCATACAATACGATTCAATAATTAACGGAGAATAAGATTCTTCATCAAATCCCCAAATTCTAAACCCCATAACAATTGAGAGTCAAAAGATTAGGATAAAACTTATAGAAATAAGTCATCTTACAGAGTTTATTATAAATTCTTAAACAAGATAACACAATCTCTAACACTAATCAACTTCTTCAAACAATGTTCATCCTAACACAACCGATTACCAAATCACAGCATCAACCCACAAATAAACCACAAATGTGTACACAATTCAATTCCATATTCACATCAAACACAATTCTAAACCCCATAAAGATTAAGAGTCAAAAGATTAGGGTAAAACTTATAAAGTAAGTCATCTTATACAGCTTAATAATGAATTTATAAACAAGACAACACACTCTCAAACATTAATCTACTTCTTCAAACAATGTTCATCCTAACACACCCAATTACCAAATTACACCATCAACCCACAAACAAACCACAATTCAATTCCATATTCACATCAAACCCCCAAATTCTACCAACACAAAAGCAAAACAATTAGGACAAAATCGACACCTGTGCTTGCTGGAACGACGCCATAGTCTGCGGATTAACGGAGGCGCCGGCGGCGGGGCCGCCGGAAAACTGGCGGCAGCGTCATGAGTGAGTGAACCCATCAGCCCACCGATGGCGGCACCCTGGGCGGCGCTGGTGACGGTGACGACGGCAGCCTCCACCGGTAAAGATTGCTTCGCGAGCCACCCCTTAAACCCATGTTCCAATTCTTTGTATTTGGATTGAAACTGTGTGATTGGGTTGTTGAACAAATCTTTTGGCGTATGAACTGTTAATTGGTCTTGCTTTCCGGCCACCATTGTTGGGGTGAATGAAGATGATGAAAGCTCAAAGCTTTTTTGGTTATGGATTGGGTTTCGATAGAAGAGAGAGGAGAAATAGGTTTGTTTAGGGTTTTAATATTGTGAACTAACACGTTTGTGTTAAAAGGGAAAAAAGATTATTGTGTATCCATCTAGTTATATGTTTTAGTGTTTTATAGAAGCAAGTGATATTTGTAGTGTTTGAGGAATTGGGAATTAGGGATTTGAGATTTTTAATTTAGATACGGAGATAGGAGGTGTTTACGGTTCAATTAAGTTTGTTTTGATATTGTTTTAACGATAAATATTGATTGAAAATGGTTTTGAAAAATGGTAAAGTAAATCAACCAGATCGACTAGACTGGTTAATTTTAGTCAAAGTGTGGGTTGAGGATTTGTATTTACGGTTTGAACCATTTTTTTGTAAAGCATTAGTTTGTATTAAAGTTTTAAAAATAACAAAAAGTTTGAGTAACCAAATAATACTTCGAAATGAAATGAATGAATAATGAAAAATGCTGAATACATAAATAATCAATTGTTTATATGGAGGGTTTCAAGTTGCAAACCATCGATTGAATTGTTAAACTATTAAACAGTGGACCATAAAACTCTCAAATCCGAGGAGTGAGTCGATTTTCTTTGGTTCAAAACAATATGATATTTTGATGTATAATTTGATTGTTATTAATATAAACAGCTTTAAAAAGTTATCGAGCTTGACGAAATAATCCATTTGCAATAAGTTGATTAGTTACTCATGCTTATACACATAAGCATGTACTACTTAAACAAGAAAACCCCAACATTACCATCTAAAACAAAGTGGGTAGCACACATGATAGTTTCTGATATTATGTGTTAAGGCTCAGACTCGGTTAGACTCGATTCGGATAGATCATATTTATTGTGTTACCAATACATATAAACACATATCTTTCACTATAAAACATAACAGATATGTATCTGTATTCTATTAGACTAGATCGAACATAAATATTAGCATACGCATATATATATATATATATATATATATATATATATATATATATATATATATATATATATATATGTATGTATATGTGTGTGTGTAACTGCTCTCAATGTGTTCATCATATTTCGACATCTTGATGCATACTTTGGTGTGAAACCATGAGAAAACTAAATAACAAGCATTACACATGTACGAGGTACAACGATAGAAATGAAACTACAAAGAGACATGTTGATATGTAAACTCGTAAAATGGCGTTTGATGACGTATCTGTGTGCGTAGACCCTCCCGTTCTGCCATTTCTCATATGAGGAGCTATCAATGGGTCAGGTTCAGGTGTTTGTCCCATGCTACATTACAAATCAACAAACAAAGATTTAGATAATCGATAACAAATGTAAAAATTTCGATTAAATTTACTTATTAACGAGTTGCTCCATCTAATAAGTTAAATATTGCTCAAATATAGTATATTTTTGGTGCAAACAACCTAATAAATCGTTTTTATTTATGGATACTTATATTTTATTAAAAATTTTCAAGATTATTATTGTAATGATATCAAATATATATGTGACAGCTAGTGCTTTGGGTTTGACTTGACCAATGCATAGAAAAAAAATATTGTGTCAGCTTGATCCGTTTTAATCCGTCAACTATTTTACCGCCTATATGTTAACTAGTGTGTGATGCATAGCAGTTACCCATTGTTACCACCATTGGGGCAAAAGATAATGTTGTATTCATAGGCGTTACAAGTAAATGTGCTGGTTCCATCATCAAACGCATAGCTATAAGCTCGTGGACATGCTCTTTTGAAGATACTAGAATAGTAAGATGGTCTACAAGTGTTTGGATTTGCATACTGCCCACTACAACAATATTGATCGATGCCAAAAGCACCACAAGCACTATTGCACGCAATAACTCCACCTACACCACCACCATCGCTGCCCACCACTTGAAGCTCTTTTGGGCATCCTGCAAATAAACTTTTTGTTATATGAACCGAGGTTAATGTCTGAACCATGTGTGCATATGACTCAAAGAGTCATGACTCACCCCTATTAATGTCTGATGCACAACCTGTGGCGTTACACGGACTTGCTGTGGACCGTGGCACAACAATAAGTGGTAGATTGTAACCATCTACAAAACTAACATCATAATAATCCAAATTGTTGTAACCACCAATTGTTATCTCAAAGAGGGATGCGGGCGGCGTCGCGCCCATGCCACTACATTCCATCTTGCCACCACAGTCTGCAGTTTCACATTTACCTACAACAACAAAACTAGTGCCACTTAGTAGCGCCGTCTTCGAAAATCCTCGACAACATTTTGGCACTGGACGAGTAGAAAAAAAAAACACATTCCTATAATATTTAGTTAATAATTCATATACAAAAAGTTTAAAATTGGCTTAAAAAAATACTAACAGCCAATCAAATAAAAAGCATTTAAATTATACTAATGAGTAATCCGCTAGAATATTAAAAATTAATGGGTTTGTTAACAACCTAATGGGTTAAGTATTTAACAAAGTATATATATAATTTTAAAAACTTTTGGAGTCCTAGGGTGATCAAACCCTGGGCCGTTGCCCGCCCCTCCCGAGGGCCGGCCTTGTCACTTAGGATAACAAATCAAAAACCTATCAACATAGTGTGACCCTGACTCTGATCCTAACCTACACCAGACGGATCAAACGTGCAGCTGGTTCGTGCCCATACTCTCCCAGACCACTTCGGGGTCGTGGGGATCTGCGCGCTTTGGCCCGAATTCAATTGAAACCCTGTAGTCGGAAGGGGTGTCGATCCAGCACCCGAAAGCGTGGCTGGCCATATTGTAAACGGGCAGTTGTTGGTTATGGTGAAGACAGTAGCCGAAGAACACACGAATAACGACACAAAACAGGTTAATATGATGAATCTATAGGCTGATAATGATGTTGCAAGCATGTTAAACTGTTGAATGCTTGTCTTATTATGTTTTGTATTCAAGAATGGTGATTGGTTCGTTAATATATGATCTATGCACCATGAAAGCTAGCCGACCTAAGGTTGCTTTGAACAAAAGGGTCTGTAACGGTGGCCTTTGAAGTAAGTGATTCTTTTCTTTAAGAATTGTGTGAGATACAATCAGAAATTTAACTCATGAAGGATGTGTTAACGATGGAAAATGTATAATAATGGCGAGTTGAATCGGGTGAGTTGACTCAGTGTCCTAAAGTGGGGTGTAGGTTGCAAAAAGAGGGTTGTGAAAAGGGTAATCTAAAGATTCCTAAATCCTAATATGTAGATCTAAAAAGACACTATTTTGGGACGAAAGCAAGCTTAATTCCGTCTTACAATTAATGTCACTTTAAGTTCTAAAATAACCCAAAATAGTAGATTTATAGGCATCTACAAAAGGGTTTTATTCTTCGACTCATGCCATGAAACCTTGGTATCACACAATCATGAAATAATAAAATAAAATAATAATAATAATTAAAAAATAGACAAAAAAGTCAAATAAAAATTAAACCTATATTTAGTTTATTCTTAAACAATTAGTTTTAATAAACCTGTGCATTACACGGGTTGAATAAATAAAATAAAAAATTATTAATTTTAAAATAATTTTCAAAGATAAAATATGATTAAAATTAATTATAAATTATGGTTGTGACAGCAAGTCACAAAAAGTTAACATCAGTTGTCGAGGGACTTTTAGCCTTGTTGTCAAATCGACTACAATACATATTGTTCTAAGCATTACTCTTGCTCATTCATGTTCGAATTACTAGTTAGATGTAAAAAATGCTTTTCTTCATGGTTGTTATCTGAGACAACTTATATGCATCAACCAATGGGTTTCCGGGGTCTAGCTTACCTGAATCACACGTCTTTTAAAAAACCATTTATGGTCTCAAACTAGTTATGGGCAAAAAAACCGGTTCGAAAACCGGTTCGGGAACCAGTTCGGTTGGAAAAACCGGAACCGGTTTCAAAGAAAAACCGGTTTGGCCCAAACCGGTCCCGAACCGACCCAAACCGCCGGTTTCTATACCGGTTTGGTAGCCCCGAACTCAAAACCGGTTTAAAAGTTAAAAACCGGTTAAACCGGTAAGAAAAACCGGTTTCAGTAAAAAAACCGGTTTCAAACCGGTCCGAATCGGTTTGACAGGTTCGAGTATTCGGTGAGCCAAACCGATTTGTAACCCGAACCGGTTTGAAGAAAAACCGGTTTGACTCTACCACAAAAAAACCGGTTCGGTTTTGAACCCGAACCGGTTTGGCCGGAAAAACCGGTTTGAACACCTCTATCTCAACACAGGTAACATGGTCATGATACTAAAAATTCATTCATATACACATTAGGGTTCTCACATGGTAAATGTAACCACTCACTTTTTATTTATAAATGTGGCACTAGCATGACTTTTATTCTTCTATATGTTGATGATATTATGCTTATCACATCATCTGATTCTTTTCGGATGTATCTTATGTCCCAACTTGCTTGTGAATTTGCATGATAGACCTCAGATAATTGAGTTATTTTCTAGATATTTCGGTATAACATATAGCTGAAGGTTTAGCGCGGTTTCATATGTGCTCTTCGCGTATCATCCAGATATCAAACAGTTTCGGCTATAGAGCCATAATAGATAATATATTTCCAAGAATATATTGTTTTATATGTAATATATTATCCCTTAATAGTTGGCACCCTTTGTAATATGCACCGAATTATAATGAGAGACAATCATCTTTAAACCAATTATATTACTTTTGTCTAAACTAGTGACGTTTATATCTAGATCTAACTGTCACTATCCTATTGAGATCCAATGAAAATTATGTGCCTTTACATCAGTTCGATGGCTCAACTCGATCAACACAATAACCAGTCAGTTAAATCGTAAGGGTTCATTTGTATAGATATTAAATAACATGATGGACTATATCTATACGTAATAATAAGTAAATATTAGCATCATATGTTATAATTCTGTGAAACCACTATAATTTTTTTCTCTACCCTCTCATTATTAGATAACATGCATAAATTAATATGTAGTTATTTACTTATTTAAATTTTATATTTATAAGTAATATTTTTATTATTTATTTAAACTTTAATATTACTCTTGATTATTTGTATTATGCTTTACCTGTGTATATATGTTTATCGCATTGAGTTTAAGATTAAAAAATTATAATGTTTGTGTGTTTATCGCATATTGAAAATCAAATAAAAAACTTGACTTTGTTTAAGATTGAAAAAATTATAATATTTTCTTAAATATCATTTTCATCTATTTATTATAGTCTAGTTTGTAGGTATAAAACAATAATATCTCTTAGACAAATCGAAGTAGTTCCGGTAGGAAGATTGGGAAGAAACAAGGAAATTAAGCGAGGTGATGATGAGTGATGAAGAAACGATAAAACACAGTGAATATTCATCAGATCATAAGAAATAATAAAACAGAAAAGAGAGGGTGATCGGGGAAAACCGAAAACACCACCCATCCGGTTTAAAAGAAAATAGAAAAACTTAAAAACTCAATTCCCACACTCATCCGGTTTAAGAGAAAATAGAAAAACTCAAAAACTCAATTGTCAATTCCAATATACTACTCAGGTTAAATGATCAAGAAATCCACATCCAAAGAAGATAAAATAAAAAATAAAAACTCACAGCAGTAGATTTGTATGTAAAAAGCTACACCGTATCCAAGAGCAGCAGTAACTGAAAATTGGTCATCATCACTGGTGAAATCACTACTTCCATTCAAAACCCTAGATTTCCCCTAAATCCACCATTATCATACCCTCATACTTCATGATTCTGCAGCGTCTCCTTCTCTTCCTCTTCATCTTCCTCTACATTTTCTACGACAATTGGCTCCCCACACCCTCCTGCACCCTCGTCCCCAGTGCCAACAATCAAGAAACCCACCCCTCACAGGTGGTGGAACAAGATGACCTCAAAGTAATCATGGTTGCTGATTTGATGTTATCGGGTCGCGATTCTGGATCCGGGTCCTTGGATCTACACTTCAAAGACTTCTACTTTTCAAGATTCTTCAGAGTAAGTCGTTTGTTGAGTTGCACGCCAAGTGTTTGATTAAATGTTTAAATGAAGATTTTGAATGGTTTGATGAAAAATTGGCTACCCTTTTGGTTTTTGAACTTGATTAGCAATTGGGAATGTTGATGTTCTGATAATATTGATGTTTTCCTTTGAAGGATTCTGACATTAAAGCTTCATAATCTGATCCTTCACATGTTGATATTTCAACCAGAAATCATTTGAGTTGTTGAAGCCTGATATGCTGATTGTATTAGGGGATGTGTCTTCTCAAGGATCAGAATTGAGTAATAGAAAATGGTCGTATGTGGTGCAACAGTTTCACAGTTTATTGGGTCCATTTCTTGATCTGCCATATCATGTTGTTCCGGGGGATAGAGATGTTGGAGAGTGTAGTAGGTTGAATGAATTCTCTGCTAATAAGATGATTAGAAGTTTTCCTGGGTTGGATTCTGCTGGTTGTGGTGCATTTGATGTTGGAAATGTTAATTTTGTTTCGCTTAATTCTGTGGCGTTGCTATGTGGAAACAATGATTTACGGTTTAGTGTTGAAAAAGCAATGGAGAGAGAACGTATAGAATTGCAAACAGGAAATGAACATGTGACGAATGTGATCAGCGAGTCATCTGGAATCAAGATTCCTAAATATGAGTTCAATTGGAGAGAAAACGCGATGCTATCCGGGTCGGGTCCTGTACTCTTGCTTCACTTTCCATTGCATCAAACAACAAATAATGTTCATGATGAAAACTATAGAAGCATGCACCATCAAGTAGAACCATTGAAACAAAGGTAGTATGAAATGTTCATAAAAAGCAAGTATAATTGAATAAAATGGTAAATCAACTTTGTTTAGGCCAATATGTAACATTGAGGTTTCAAATTTTTTGATTCAAGCTAATCTTAGTGTCGGTCAATATGATGCCATGACAGCTGAAGTGTTGTGTAGTTACCTTAAAAAGTTTGTTTTTGGATGCCATGACAGCTGAAGTGTCTGAGATTTATTGTGTAGTTACCTTAAAAAGTTTGTTTTTGAAACTATGATGATTTTTTCTAGGTTAAAACTTAAATAAGTTGGTTCCTTAGGATAGAGTTGGATCAAAGTTTGTTAGCTTTTTATGCGATTAGCGCTGCTTTTATTATGCACTTTGTGCGTTATGGGTCCCTGATATATTCACACGTTGTGATGTGTTAATGTTACTTTGTGATGTTAACTAACGTAAATTGAACATCTTTTAGGAAAGCTGTTGGGGATGGACCATATGAGTTATCACAAACACTTCCATCAAATGCAACTGAATATATATTCCATGCTCTCAGGCCCAGGTGAGAATATTGTTGTTCTTGACTTGTAAAATATTATTTCATTTGTGACTGCTACCCGTCATCATATCTGTTTGTTCCAGTATTAGGCTATAATTAAGAATTCAACTTATTTATATGCCCAAATATGTATACTATGTTGGTAATGAATTAGGTCTTGACATGCGGTTGCTAACTTAAATGCAACCAATTATGTTGCCTGACATGTATGAGTAAAGAGATTATAACAGAATTAGTGAGGCAACATGACTGGCCGGATTTAAGTCACAGCCGCATGGCACGAGCTCATTCGTGGTGGGTGTAAACGAGCTGAGACCGAGCTTGGCTCATTTAACTTAAGAGAACTTGAGCTTGACACACTTAGAGCGCTATTTCTAAAGATTGAGCTAGGCTCGTGAGTAGTTTTTCAAGCTCTGACTCATCTTGTCTCTTCTCGTTTATTATTTAATTGTGTTTTTATATATATTTATAATTATAATTATTATAATTTTATATATAATAATAACTATTATGTAAATATATATTTAGAATATTAAACAAAAATGATATTAAGTAATAGGCTCGTTTAGGCTTGCCAGCCTAGTAAAGCTTATTGTGTCAAGCTCTAGCTCAACTCACTTAGGTTTGTGAGCTCCGATGTAAGCTCAGACTTGAGCTTGTTTAAGCTCGATGATTCAAGCTTTTAGTAAGCCAATTTCGAGTAGCTCACAAGTGGCTTGGCCCGTTTATACTCCAGTCATTGGTATCTATGTATAAGTTGTTGATTACACTTATTTACACCAAAGTGTAACTTGCATTCAACCTTTTGTTATTGTATGTAAGAAAAACAAAAATTCGTCCATTGTATGTGATATGCATATAAGTTTTTACATAGCCACGCCTCTGTTTTACCTGCTATAGAAAGATACATAATGTATGTTACATACAATGGCAGAAAACCATTTTTCTTACGCGCAGTGTCAAAGGTTAAAATAAGTTACTTTTTGATGTAATAAAGACGGTAAATTTCCAATAATCATGTGTCCTCTTCCTGACCAATTTGGAAAATGTATGATTATTCTATCTGCAGGATGATTTTCAGTGCGCACACACAAACGTTTTCAGATCGCGTTCATCCAGATGGGACCCGCGAGATAGTTGTTCCCGCCATGTCATGGGATGCAGGAAGAACCCCTGCTTTTGTTGCTGTAACTTTTAGACACAACGGTACTACTGCTATCGTTAGCCACTGCAAGTTAGCTGGAAAATTGCAGGTACTGCTGTTATACACATCTCTTCTCATTGTCTTCATATTAACTGTTCAAACATCTCTAAGAAGTTGATATAAACCGCATTTTATGGTTGTTGTTTTCGTATTTGATGGCCCCGTCTAATGTTAAAAGACCACATGAGAGATATCGTTAATGTGGCACAAATGTTTTTTCGCGGCTCTTTAATGGCTTATTCCTGCATTATTCACCGTACGAGTTCCATGTTTGGCTTGGGCTTGGCTCGACAGTAGTCAGCCTTGATTTGAGTTCCATGTTTGGCTTGGGCTTGGCTCGACAGTAGTCAGCCTTGATTTGATCAACCTCACGAGTAGCTCTAGTGGTGAGGACACTTGTAATGTTAGCATACGTTGGTAAATCGTTTATATAAAATATTATCTTCCTGTATAAGATGAGAGTTTCTAAAAAAAAAAAAAAAAAAAAAAAAAAAACCATAGCAACCATTGATAAAGTTTATTATTTGAGCTAATTACATAAATGGTCCATGTGGTTTATCTAAAATAACAGGTTTGGGTGCTAAGGGTTTTTTGTAACAGTTTGGGGTATTATGTTTTAAATTTTGTAACAAGTTTAGATATTATGACTAACAGCCGTTATTTTTTCTGTTAAGTTTAAATGAAATTACTAAAATACTCATTTAGGGATCATTTTTGTAATTTTATTTCTCTCTTTTAGTTCAGGGACTATTTGTGTAACTAACTATTAAATATAAAAATGAAATAATCAAACCCCAACCACCCCCATCGTCATCTCCCTGCTCACTTCCCTCTAACACTTCAAAGAAAAACCACAATTAGATTCATTGCTGCCGCCACTCACCGTCGTCGCCCCCTACCACAACCTTGTTCAATACCACTTCGTTTACCTTCAAGCGCTAACGCTCTGAACACCCAACTATCACCGAAACCCTAATTGAGATCTGAACCCTAATTGAGCAATGGTCACAAGAAATCGGGTAATGTGTGGATCAAATGTGAAGCCTAATTGAGCCTCGCGAACACCCATGGTTGCACCACCCTTGATTTCAATGATCAGGTAACGATTTGGGTTTTTTTTTTTTAATTTCTTCTAGGTTAATAGGGTAAAATGAATGGGGGTTTGTTGAGATGATGATAATGGAGCAATGGTGGAGGTGGAGATGATGATGATGGTGTGATAGTGGTGATGATGTGGTGGTGGTGATGATGCGACGGTGGTGATGACGCGGTTAAAGAAAATGATGGTGGTGAGGACAATGTGAGGGAGGGCTGTTGGTGATGGTGGCTGGTGGTGGCCGACATTGGGTGGTTGGCGGTGGTGGTGAAGAAATGGTTCTGAAAAACCTTACTAGTTTAATATATATGCATATATATGTCTGAATATGTATGTATATTAAATACACAAGCAGTCCCTTATACATACTAAATGACATAAATAGTCCCTTTATGTACATTAATATCCATGTAAAGTGAAAAGACAAAATGCTCTTAGGTTTAACAAAAAGTTAACACCCGTTAGTGTTAATACCTTAACTCGTTACAAATTAAAAACACAATACCCAAACATGTAACAAAAAATTCTTAGTACCCAAACCTGTTATTTTCACTAAACCACAGGGACCATTTGCGTAATTAACTCTTATTATTTTTTTTGTTCTTTTAGTCGTTAAAAGTGTATTTAAGTATTTATTACATATATGCGGAACATAAATACATGAACGAATAGTGTTACGTATGTAACATCATGTCGAATGAAAATTGTTACGTAACATAAATTATGCGTGACGTACATGTAAAACTATTTTTACAATTTTCATTTGATCATTACCTTTATCTATACATACACGCACATATATATAGAGGATAGTAATAAAAAATATATAAATTATTTGATCGGTTGCATTGGTTTCCACACAATTATATAGTTTTTTATGAACCATTCACTCGTGTATAATTGGTAAAAATTTATATAAAATATTAAAATATATAACAAATTCTACTACCACATAAAAGGTAAGGTAAAGTGACCTTATCTTTTCCTATCTTTTAACTTTTTTTAAGCTATCCTTTTTCAACCAAAATTCTAAATACTTGTATAATAAATTGTCATATATTTTTTACTATTTAGAAAGCGAAATTTATCTTTTTTTAACCATCTATAAAAAATAATTTATCTATTTTTCACTTTCATTTTAAAATAAAATGTAAGCTAGTTAATTCTATATGTTTAACACCCAGGTTTCGATCGTTTAACCAGTTAAATCTCTTTTCATTTCTTTTTGCCTTATTGCATTAAAATGTGTGTTTTCTTTTCTTTTTTTCTTAATTTTTTTAAAACTATTATGTTTTTGTTTCTTTTATTTTAATCTAAATTCATTTTTGAGTTTTCTTTATAAAGTTTTAGTGGATACATGTTTATTTTTATTGATGTTATGAAATAAGTTTTTAACGATTTCGTTTTTATTATATAAAGTCGTAACACAAGAATTTACGTCAGTTTTTCGTCTTTTATTTTAAGTAGTGAATATTATCAAAGGCCCCTGCCGTGACACGTTGGGAATTGACATACTTTCTTTTATCAAAGTTTTACGGTCAGTTTTTTTCAAGCTTCAACGTCATTACAGCAACGTACAGGCCTTAATTACTAGCCTTATAGCAAATAACAAACACATAAACTGTTAAAATTTAAAAATAATTGTATAAATGTTGAAAATTATAAAAAAGCGTATGCATTTATTTACAAAAATCGTAAAATTGTTTTTTTTCATAAGAGGTTAACTATTCTTAATATACAATAGTTCTATAAGCATAAATGGTTTCTAGAAAAACAAGAGTAGATTACACGGATTGTGTATTTTTTTTTATTTTTTATTTTTAATAATAATTTTAACTTTCGTCCTTAAAGTTTATAAGATACAAATATTATCCCTACTCTTTGCAACATTTTCACACATATGAGCCTAACATAGATGTTGATTAATGTAAAGCCCACGCATAAGGGTATAATTATCTTCCTTGATGTGGACAATAAGAAGGCTTATAACTCACAACCTAAGTTCGATCCCTATAACTATAAACACCCATCTTAACCTAGGGTTAAACCTGGGACCATAACCCAGTGAAGATGAGATGACATTAAGATGCAAAGGCCGAGGGATATCGCTTCTTATGCTAGTGATGACAGTTGTTAGCAACTAATATGACGATCGTTAAGATAGGTGTGATCTAATCCTTGCTTCGAGCCTCCCACAATGACCAAATGTTCATCAAGAAACCATGACGGTGATGGTGGTGTTAGAGAATTACATAAAATAATTGTCATGCACTTGTTAAGGGACTATTGCAAAAGACATTGTTTTGAAAACTAGACCGGACCGGGAACCGGACTTCTATCTGGTCCTGTTCGGTGCTTAAAACCATTTGACGTTGAACTAGTGGTCGGACCGATTGAACCGGCGGTCAGATCGGGAACCGGACCGGTTGAACTGGGGGTCTGGATTTTTTGATATAAATTTTTTATTTTTTAGTAATTTTTTAACATATATTTATTAAAAATAATTGTAATTTTATCCGGTTCTCATATCGGGTTTGAGCTATCGAACCAGTCTGACTAACAGATCAATAATACGTCCGGTTCACCATTCGATCCGGTCCGATTCTGAAAACATTAGACCAAAAGGTATTTGATCAAAATTTAACGTCCAAAAATCAAATCTATTACAAAGGACTAAATATAAAAATAGATACTTAAAGGACTAAACTTGAAAACATTTGTAAGATCATCCGTATTAACGTGTCATCATATAATTGGTAGTATGACTTTTCATCTTTATCTTCCTCATTAAGCCTCTAAAACCCTTCTCCCCATATTACCCCTACCCACTCAAACAAAACGCCCTCGTGCAACACCACACGCCAGTGGCATAATCGTAATTAGTACCCCAATTTTGTCCAATTAATACACGCGGTATATACACAGAATTAAAACAGGGGTTCTCATCCAACGAAACTCATTACCACTTTCCTCTTTCATCACTCTACAAATCACCAATTCCTCAAAAACCCACCAAAATTCACCAACGATTATCGATAAAACGTCTATTAAGTGCTTAATAATCACTTTCTTGAGTTCAATTTGAAGTTTTTCTCGTTGAAAATGGATGTTTTACCGGTGAAATCTCTTCCGGTGGGCTACCGATTCCGACCCACCGATGAAGAACTCGTGAATCACTACCTACGGTTGAAGATCAACGGATTTGATAAGGAAGTGAGCTGTATTCGTGAAGTCGATGTTTGCAAGAAAGAGCCTTGGGACTTACCCCGTATGTCCTTTTCCTTTTTTGTTCTTTTCCTCTGTTTCCTTTTTCGATCATTTCCCGAATCAGAATCTTGTTGATTTGGGGATAAATTCGTTGAATTTAATGTGTTTTTGAACTGAATTGACTGCAGATTTGTCGGTGATTGAGTCGATAGATAACGAATGGTTCTTTTTTTGCCCGAAAGATCGAAAGTATCAGAACGGTCAACGATCTAATCGTGCGACGGTATCGGGGTATTGGAAGGCTACCGGAAAAGATCGAACGATTAAGACTAGCAGAGGGAATAATATTATTGGGAAGAAGAAGACCCTTGTGTTCTACACGGGTCGGGCCCCGAAAGGGGAAAGAACCCATTGGGTTATTCATGAGTATTGTGCTACTGATACGGATCTTGATGGCACCCATCCTGGACAGGTGTGTAAACTCTGTTTAAATTGTGATTTTTGTATCAATTTTGAAGTTTTGATTGTTCAAAATGATGGGAATTTGGTGTTTTTGATGCATAAAGTTTGAATCTTTGATTGTGAATTGGTGTTTGATGCATAAAGATTAGGGTAGAATGGTTGATTAGATGTTTATTTGTTGTGATTTTGCAGAGTCCATTTGTGCTTTGTCGTTTGTTCAAGAAGTATGATGGGAAGGATGAAAATGGTGAAATTTTGGATTGTGTTGAGGTTGATCAGAGTGATGCATCTCCTCTTTCTGTTATGAAGTCTTCTACAGAAGATGTTCATTCAGAGCCTGTGACTCCGGTTTTGACTGATCAAGCGAACGCACAGCCTGCAAGCAATGTGATGTTGAAGGTTGAAGATCCTGAGAGGAAAAATGACATTCTTGAATATCTTGATTGTCAGGACCATGACATTGATCCCTCAAAATATCAAATGGTATGTTTAGGAGTCGATTAATCTGTTTACAATCTATTTACAATGTGTTTACAAGTACCTTAGTTATCTGATATTCTGATTATGTGATTCTGATTATTCTGTATGTGTTTTATATTTGAATTTGTATTCAGCCTGCAGATTTTGATCTTGAAGAAGCTTTAAAAGGTTTCTGGGATGCATCACCGGAACATTTTGATTCAAAAATGTTTTCCCCGATTCATTCTCATATGCAATTAGAGTTTGGATCTGCATGTTTTGGTAACAATGGAGTTATGAACTCTGGAAATGAACAGAATGTAATTCAAAATGAGCACGGGACAAGTGATTTTGATTACTGGAGCAATGTTCTAGCTAAATCAGAACAGTTGTCTTATAATGATTCTGGTTATAATAATGGCGGGTCGGTTGTTCAGGCTTCAATCCCTGAAGTTCATGTTAAAGATAATGAATATAGCGGCGAGTCAGATGGTGAAGTCATGCAAATTATGCAAGTACAGGTATAATATAGTTTCACTCTCTTGTGTTTTACCGTTGTGTGTAAGTAAGCTTTTTATAGCGCGATTACCATATGTTATGAAATGGTGGCATGCCATGCTTGGTTTTAAAAGGCGTGCCTGTAGTGCGAGGCGAGCTGGATAACATCTCATGTATTTCTTGGTCAAAATTGGTCATGTATTTCTAGGTTGAAACTGGTCAAAGTTAGGGTCTGCAGGAGGCTGATAAAAACATACAAGGAGATGGATAAATTATTAAAGGTTTGCTTGATAAAATTGCTGATATGTAAAATAAATGAGAGAGAAGTAGCTTCTTGTTGTAAATAAAGCTTATTTAGTTGTAAATACTCGTACAATGTTGTTAGTCACTAAATTCACCTTGTGATTTGGTTTTTTGTAGCCTGTGGATCATTTCTCTGTGGATAGTTTTTTCTCTTTCAAACCGGAAGTTCTTGAAACTGAGATCGGTCAAGGTCAAAGTATCGCAATCAAAGAAGATTCTTGCAGCAGCACAAACAGCAACATTGCATTGCCATCCAACAGTGAACATAACTCTGATACAGGAATCAAAATAAGGAGTCGCTCTACCCAAAATGCCGCGAGTGGTGCAAACTTTAACGCTCAAGGAACAGCACCAAGAAGAATCCGTCTGCAGAAGAAACTACAAGTGGGCCCGATCACCTCTCGTAGTGAAAACCAGCATGAACAGAAACCAACGGCGGCTAAGGTAGTTTCCAAATTTTCAAGATTCTAACTTCACCTTGAAAAATTGTTGATTTTTAAACTGGGATTTGCAGGAGAAGGAAAGCCCAACTGCAAGTGACGCCGTCTCCACGGTTCATGGAGGATTTGATCAAGATTCGGCTTCACATGTGAAGCCGAAAGCCGATTTTCTTGTGGGGATTCGCGTGCATATGCATAAGGTGCTTCTTGTTGTAGGGTTGTGTGTAGGAATTGCTAGTTTGTGGAAATGTTTAACTTAGTGAGTTGTTTAGGGAAGAGCTGACTGATTATTGTGAATTAGTAGGCTTCTTATGCTGTTTTTGAAGTGTAGTATGTTCTGTTTGTTAGTGATGTAAACGAGCTGATCCTGAGCTTTTTAATACCACGAGAGCTGGTATAAAACTCAAGTTCGGCTCGTTTGTAAATTCTAATAAAATTGCAATGCGTTTGTGTTGTTGCATGTATAAGATCATTTAAGCTTGTGAGTCTAATCGAGCTTAAGGTTTGAGGCTTGGCTTGGTTCGGTTTTAACTTTTGGCTAGTCGATATTGTGTTTGGGTACCTTGGCTTACACGTAATTGTGTAAAGATTTGCAGATTTATAAAAGGGAAGTTGTATGGGCTTTTTAAAGATTAGATTAGGCAAAAAGCTTTAAAAGGTAACAATTATTTGTCCTAAAAAGATGTTCCATTTGGCATTTGCTACGTATTGTCACATCTTTTACCGTACCGATCTTTGTTAATATATAGCTTTGAGTGTCTTTTAAACTTTTCTTGTTATCATTTTTAAATACTTTACTATAACAACTTTTAATTCATTTTATATTAATTACTTATGACATAAAGATTTTAACTTTTGATCACTTGAATAAACTAATATCAAGCATCTCGCGTTGTAGCTAAACGGGAGAAAATTAAGTGTAGAAACTTTGAACAACACATGCACGTTACGGCATTTTAACTCACAAAATATAGATCAAATGTAAAATGAAACATTTGTAAATTATGAAAAGTATTAGGTTAAAATAAAAAAAAAATTAAAGAATTACAAAAAATATGAGTACAACCTACTAAAACACATGTTACAAATCATGATTCATACTAATGTTACAAATTAGTATGTAATAATAAGTATATATAATTTCATAGTAAAGTTGATAAGCTTAAGGTTCAACAATCTAATGCATAATAAAATTGAAAAGTATAAGATACAACAACCTAATACATAGCATAGTTGAAAATTTGTATTATATATAAGAGCATTCACAATAGGTTCTTATATTTATGTGAGTGTGTTTCTTATAATTTAAGTAATGGTTGTAAATGGTTGTGTGTGGAGGAGAGAGAAAAGTTACTGTTTATTTTGTATATTTGGGGAATTATTGTTCAATCCTTATAAATTTTTTAATATTTTTGAAAGTGGTTGTGAGTAGAAGAGAGAGAAAAAATAATAATAAAAGTATAAAAGAATATTATTTAATTGAGAAGGAGAGAGAAATAATAGTGTTTTTAATGTAATTATAAGGATAAAGATATGAAACCTGATGTGAATGCTCTAACATAAGACACTAGACATATGCTATCGTACTATTAATAATGATAGGGCTGCCACGAATTTGAGGTGAGGCGATTGTTAAACTTGGGGCCTTTTCACAAAAAAAGAAAAAAAAAGAAAGAAAAGAAAAAAATAAAACATATATTTGTAATTTTTGATTTTGATCCTAAATTAGATCATACGTCTGAGACATGGTTAATAAGGTCTTGTTTAATATTACCAATTCTTCTAGAAAAATTGTGAATATATTTTGTTGCTCTTAGTTTTTAAACGCAAGTAAAAATTCAGTTATAACATATCAAAACAAATTAATTACTAGTATTTAAGAATATCTTTCTTATACCTAGTATCAAACCACTTGACATATCTAATTATTATTATTATTACTAGGATGAAATTAAGAGGCATATCCTTTTCAAGAATTACTAGAATAAAAAATCATGACATTTAAATCCTTGTATGAACCTAAACAAGATCCTAGAGTCCTAGTGAATAACTGAATATCAAAAGGCACCAAAAAATCAAAGGAAAATTACTACCTAAACATTTTGCATATCTTAATTACTAAAATAGTCACTAGAATAATTATTCAACCAAAAGAGTGTAGTGCTATGTATCTAAATTTTGTCACATCAGTGAGATTTTATTGTCTTCACTCAAAACCTCACCCTTTTGGGAGATTTTATAAGTAATTTATTTCCTCTTTTTAAAAAATCGTCACATCAGCGAGATTAAAAAAGAAAATCTCTACATTTACTAAAAGAAATCTTGATTCTCCCACCTAGGCGAGAACTTTGAGATGTTCCTTGCCACAGTGCCACCTTATATTTCACCATTAATATATACATGCCCTTCATCTTTCTTTTTATTTCACTTTACCCCCTTATACTTAATTTTTTTTTAACATTGGATCATGGAATTAAATGACCACCTTTAAAAGCAAGAATATAAAATTTAAATTATTTAAAAGTTACAAAAATATTTAAACAATTACTTAAAAATTATAAAATTACAGATTAAAAACATTCTAAGAATCTCACGCTTAATAAAAAAATATAAATCCATATAATATTAAAAAGTTAAAAGAAGGGATATTTTATAAATATATTAAGATAAATTATACTATTCTTTTTTCTAATTTTTTAAAGAAGACGTTAGTTATTTTAATTTTACTTTTTATATGTAAACTATTAAAGTTAACATCTATATCAGCATACAAAAAGTCAAAACAAAATTTAAAGAGAGTAAAAATATATATATGATAGATTGAATAGTTTTATTAGTTTTTTGTTACATATAAAAGATAATAATCATAATATTTTTTTGCTTCTAGTCAGACCGTAAACCAGACCAAGTGGTTAGAAATGATTTTATTATTGAGAAAATTTACCAACCACACCCCCTCCCCCCCTTTTAATTTATTTTTAGATTGATTTAGCATTTATGTTCCATAATTTATTTCTTAAAGTTTTTAAATTTTAATAAAAAATAAATCTACACCAATATAAATAGTATTTTTTTTGGTTTTGAAATAGATATACATATATATTTTAAATATATATTATCTATGATGTGATTAAATTTGACCGATCCCACAAGTGACTGTTGAAATTTATAATGTTCTAGAAAAATATTTGTTCAAATATTTTTATATATACTTTTCATGCTAAAATTTAAATGCTAAAAAGTTTCATGTATTTAATAAAAAAAAATTTAAAAAGAAAAATAATAACATTTCTGGAAGATATTTAAATTTAATATAAAAACAGTTAAGGAAATGAATAAAGGCTTCAATTAATAAAAGTACATTGTTTTATAAAACAATTTTTTTTTAAAACTCAAACCAAATACTAAAAAAATGAATTTACAACTTAATGTTCTTAAAGTGTTTAAAAAACATAAAATTAGCAACAATTAGTCTTCTAAATATTAGAGAACTTAGATTTTAGAAGGTCGAAAAGAAAAGTTTAAAAAAGTAAAATGAGTGTTATGTGAAAAAAGAAGAAGAAAGTTTCAATCAACTTGGGGTGGTCCATGGTCATTTTTTAAGAAATTTAGTGTAAGGTAATTATATGAAGTTTGATTGTTCAATTGTTTATTTTGGTAGTTGCCCCCGAAACAAACTTTCTTCTGCTATTATTATCCATGGGATTTATGGTAAAACTAACAAATTGTTTTGAAGTTCAATTTTAATCTATAGGATTAAAGAAACAAAGAGATGATAATAGAGTTATACATGTGTGTTAGCAGTAGCACATAATTTTCATAAAACTTCACCAACTAAAATCCAATCTTCATCTTCTTATCATTTTGAAGCCGTCGGTTCTCTTCTGCTCCAATTCAATGTATTGTCCCATGAAAGGCTGTCCAAAATGCTTGTCGTTTGCTCGGCGTTCGCTTGGAAAATGCCCGTTTGATTTTTGGATCGGTTGCAAACGAGCAGATTGGCTTAGTTCAGTTTGTAAAACAAGCCAAACTGAGCATAGGTCTGTTTGGATCGGTTCAGCTCGAATTATGTTTTTATTAAAGTTACATATAATTATATATACACACATATACAATTATATTTATAGTTTTATATATACCTTTTTATTAGATTTTGTTCACTATACACGAATATACATTTATATATTTACATTCTACAATAATCAGACTAATAAAAAAGTAACAGCCTCAGCCTTTTTATTAGTTTTATATATACCTTTTTATTAGATTTTGTTCTATTCATCTCCCTCTTTCACTCTAAGTCGATCGTCTCCCTCTCACCTTCATTGTTCTCTACATTTTGCTCATCGACTTATCGGTCACAGCCTCAGCCTCATCATCAGCCCAGATTTTATCATTGTCTCTCGCTACAACTTTAAATCGGATGACACACTAATAGTAGTGCTGTCAAAAACACTTACCGCTCATTGCTCGCTCAACGCTCCCGTGCTTGGAAAACGCTAGTTTGACTTTCAACTCGTTTGAAAATGAGCTGATCAGTCCAGTTTGTAAAGGTTCACGTAGTTTGGCTCGACTCGTGATCAACCCCATATATAAAATACTATTGTTTTTTTTTAAGAAATTGGGGCCTTATTTTTTTAGGGGCCCAAGCCCTTGCTTCACCCTAAACTACTATTGAGCCGCCCCTGACTACATCGGTTGGTAATAGCGCGATACTTGACGTTGAAGACGAGGTACAAAAATGGTCTCGTCAATGAGAAAGAACGCCAAGTAAACAGACGAAGGCGGACTCGTCTAAAGACGAAACCACGAAGGAGATTGCCAAACGTATAAAATGAAAGCTCTTTTTTAAAAGCAAATGGAACATTTTTTTCCTACAACCAAGACATGAGGATACTCTTAATATAGAAACTTGGTTATTGTTTCTTATATTATCCTTGAAAAAACCTTGGTTACCATGTGTTTAGTTTGCATTTTGCCATAAAAGAACCATTTGATTTCACATGTGACATAAACAAACTGATAACTTAAAACCAATAATTCAGTTTTTCATATATATATATATATGTATATATATTGGGAACCACTACGCACACACTGAATCTCCTCATACAAACAAGAGCATACAAGATGCTAAGAGTGGGTGCCATGGTGGATATTCTTGAAGAGCTCCAAATGATTATGGTCTTTATCACAGAACAATTGTTGCCACACCTAAGGCTCACCAGTGTCCCCATCATCTTGTCTTCTTCATCATCATCATCATCATCATCATCTTCCATTGATTCATCTTTGTTTCTTCTTTTCTTTTAATCTATCTTTTACATGAACACAAACCCTTTAAATTATGTAATTGTTTCCTTGTTAACATGCATTGTGTTTCTTCCATCTTTTTTGTCATATGCAAACTGATACAGTTAAAGCAATGGATACATAAGTTTGTGTAGTTTTCTATTTAAAGTTAGTATTATACTGAGTGTCTATATCTCCTTCAATACACATATGTGAACAGGCTGGCTCTCGTACGAAGGGGTTTTTCATGCAAAGAGTATGAAGAATCCATGACGTGACACGTTTTAGGCGAGTGGTGTATAACATGTATATTATTACAAGTGCTTTTTACGCATAATTGTAATGGTTTAGACACACTATTGTCATCACATAATCACACATTTTTGTAATGCATGGTTTAGACGTACCGTTATAGCACTTAAGAGGAACCGTTATTTCAACAATGTTTCAACATTATTAAAAAATTATCATTTAAAAAAGGAAAATTAGATTAATACTGGTCAAATTGTAAGTTAACGTCAGTTAGATTGACTGTTATTTGTAACATGATCGAAAGTTGGGATAAATACCAGTCAAATTGTAAGTTAGGATTAATATTAGCCAATAATCAATAGTTTTGATTATTAAAATTCAATTTTCCTTTAAAAAATAACAATATTAAACTCAAATTAAAAATGGTTAGTTGGGATTAATATTAGCTAATAGCCTAATATATAGTCAATAGTTTAGATTGTTAAAATTTAATTTTTATTTAAAAAATAATAATATTAAACTCAAATTAAAGATAACAATAATTCTTGAATTTATAATAACTTTTTGAGAAATATGTAAAAGTTATTTAAGTTTATAAAATTAATCAACTTAAATTTAAGTTGAAAAAACAATCTTTTTATGCCTCTTTTTACCTTTACAAGAATTTTAAACTTCTAACTATTTAGAATCTTGTCACCATCTCAATTTTAGGAACTGAATATTTATGTTCAATGGTTTGATATTACTTCGTACATTTCGCATGGAATTTCTCTTTTATCATTTCATCCGGGAAAAATCAAACTCATGAAAGAAAAGATAAATTAGTGTTCTAAGTTTCTCATAGTATTAGGATATATTATACTTATAAATGAGCTGAATGTCATAATACATGTGCACAAGTGATGTTGCAATATGAAGCAAACATAACATGCTTGAAGGTGTCCAGGTGAAGGCAATAACATAAACTGATGATGTATAAAATATGTGAATTGACACAAAAATTGGTGACATGATGACCCATCTTAATTTGTCTTCTACCTCTTCAACTCTATTGCTAATCTCTACCGTGGATTCTGACCCGGTCCAACCTGATACCTTTAAAACTCATGCATTGGTCGGTTTCTCTTAGTCCCGGTTCCTTACGATTGATAGAAGCCCGTTTAAGGCCCCCGGTCCAGACTAAGTTATTTGACAAGTTATGAAAACTTTAAAAACATAAACAGATTAAAAATATCTGAAACAAAAACATGAGATGTCAGTTCTAACCTCAGATGTCCAGAGTTTGAAAAACTAAAGTAACTCAAGTAAAAGATCCTCGTGTTATTCCAAAAAAAAAAAAAAAAAATGTATGGCTACAATTGGAAAAGAAAAACATCAGGGTTGTAGATGATGGAATTCACATCCGACAGTCAGTGAGTCAGGCCAAACTGTCTATGACGTTTGTCACATGATTCGGCTAGTTGAGATATTTACGCTCATTACTAATGGCCCCCGTAACACTCAAGAGATGAAAATTATGCCAACTTTAAGTTGTGCCTTTTTCTAGTCCCTTTACTCTTATCCAGTTGGTCTAAGTATGAATCTGTTATGTCCTAATTCAGCTCCGTATTATAGTGGCTTAATTACAAAGCTTCAATTGGCCCGGGCTTACCACAGACTAGGTTCGGGATGTCAGGGATCAGGATTTTTCGATCAGGCTCAGGTCGTAACAAATTTGAGCATCATATCTATGGTTAGACCTTATGTCAATCTCATGGCTAACTGCTTCTTTTGAATTTAATGCAAGTCAACTTCAACCAATTACAGAAACTAACTACTACTACTAACTCTCAAGTGTCAACCTCTGCCAAATTCAACATTCATGGACCATGACCCAGTGACCCCATAATACTTATATTAGTTTCTTGAATAATATATGTTTTCTGATCAAATCAATTACCTTGATTTAATCTTTGCTGATGCATTATAGCATGCCACCAAACAATTATTTGTATAACACACTAATTGCTTTATAAATAAGATCAAACTTCATCATTAACAGTATGCCATACTGAACATGAGTTCAATAATCTTGGCTCATACTTGCATAATTATCATTTTGGTTTCATTAGGATGTTTTGTTCACTCAAAAGCCCCGCTTAAAATCGGGTTCTACTCGGACTCATGTCCAGCGGCTGAGTTTGTTGTGAAGGAGGAGGTGCATAAAGCCTACTTTGACGATAGGGGTCTTGCTGCTGGTCTCGTGAGACTGCATTTTCACGATTGTTTTGTGAGGGTAAGACGGGTCGGGCCAGTAGGGTGGCACTATTTTAGGGACTAAAAATATACTTTTAGGGACTTTTAACCCATTTGACCCGTT
Organism: Flaveria robusta; assembly: GCA_025506415.1. NCBI lineage: Eukaryota > Viridiplantae > Streptophyta > Magnoliopsida > Asterales > Asteraceae > Flaveria > Flaveria robusta. Next base: position 42,844,813 of record CM046469.1, read on the forward strand.
TCATATAAGATAACTTGTTTTGTTTTCCCTTTTTGTTAATGTTAAAGATAATATAAAATCGGGCTGGGATGGAAACTGACCCGAAATCTATTTTATTAACATTGGTTTGTTCTTAACAGGGTTGTGATGCCTCCGTCTTGATAGATTCGACTCGTTCAAACAAAGCAGAGAAAGATTCACCAGCAAATAATCCGAGCCTACGTGGATTTGATGTCATTGATAATGCAAAAGCTAGACTCGAAGCCTTATGTCCAGGGATTGTTTCTTGTGCCGATATAGTTGCATTTGCAGCTAGAGATGGCATCCAAATAGTAAGAAAAACAAAAACTTATGGCTTGAAAGCCTGGTCTTATATGAGTAACAAGTTGCTAAACCCCCAGGCTCGGTTAAGCCCACCCCATAATTTACATAAATTAACTCATGATAAAGACCACTTACGCAACTTTTGGGCTCAACCGGGCCACAAAGAACAGGCTTTATGGGTCGGAACTGCAGGCCAATACCGATTGCACCCTAAGGCCTAAGCTATATGCACATGTATAATTGTTATTATTGCAGACCGGTGGGCTCGGGTATGAGGTCCCTGCTGGGAGAAGAGATGGTAGAGTGTCACAGATAGCAGACACAAAAGCACTGCCTCCTGCAACAGCTAATCTTGCACAACTGACTCAAATGTTTTCAACCCACGGGTTGACCCAAGAAGAAATGGTTACTCTATCTGGTAAGGCATCCTTTGTCTTAATATTTTCATAGCATATGCATAGGCCGCCAAAGTACTCAAAATCTCATTAATGTAACTTGAACCGATAAAAGTCATAAAACAAGTTAACTTTATTTTGTTTCTACCAACTTTGGCAAAAGTTTGCCAAAAAACTAACAGAATAATGTTTCAGGAGCGCATACTATCGGGCGATCACATTGTACTTCCTTTGCTAGCAGGCTACACAGTTTCAATGCCACAGTAAAACAGGACCCAAGTTTGAACTCATTATATGCTAGCAAACTAAAACAAGAATGCCCAAAGGGGAGTAAGAATGTGAATTTGGTGGTACCCATGAACCCGAGTTCACCAACCAAAAGTGACACCGGTTACTATGTGGATGTCCTGAATAATAGAGGCTTATTCACATCAGACCAATCCCTACTCACAAGCCAATCGACAGCAAACCAAGTGCACCAACATGCTATGAACCCATTGGTTTGGAAGAAAAAGTTTGCAGATGCAATGGTGAAGATGGGAAGAATTGGTGTTATTACAGGTGAACAAGGAGAGATTCGGTCAAACTGTCGAGTGATCAACAAATAAAAGAGATGAACATGTGGATCAGAGAATGTAAACTTATATGCTTCAATGTGTTCATCCCATTGGATGTTTCTTTTCCTTTTAAATGTGAAAACAATTTGCAGAATAATCAAGAAAATGTTGAATTATGTTCATGATGCTAAGCAAAAACGTCTGCAATCTATTCTTCGAGTCAAAGGTCATAAACGTAATTACACAAAAAAATAAATGCACTTACTATCTACTCCTTAGATTAATCAAGTCTTTCATAGCAGGTGTAGAAACAAAACTTCATTGCATTAAAAAAAGGCATACGCATAGCAATAATCATCATTCTCAAAAAACTAATACAGATCAAGTAGCTAGAGGTTTTAATAACATATTCTTCCAATTAAAATGATGCATCATAATCAAATGCGATAAAAAATTCCAAAACTCATTTGACGAAACACAGATTAAAAGATTGTCTACCTAATTGGTGAGCTCCATGATGGCACTGACTATGTCCCCATTGTGAGTCTTCAGAGCCTTGACCGCCTTAGGCCTTGACACACCAGCTTGAGTCATCACCAGATCAATGTCACGTGGCTCGACACCGGTTTCATCCACTTCCTCCTCTTCTTCATCTGCTTGACCAGCAGCAGCTGCAGCAGCTGAAACATCTGGTTTGCTCATCACTGAACTCATGTCAGGCATTCTGAACTGTTGGGCAGCTTGAGTTTGCAGTTGTGAGCTCAAGTCCTCAATCTTAGCCTCACCAAATATGACGTAAGTTTCTGAGTTTGGGCTTTTAAAGACATCAGGTTTTGAGATAAAGAACATGATCTGTATTGTATCCAAACAAAAAAGACGATTTTAACCTTGTGTCACAGCAATAAAACATAACAAGTTAGCAGTTCTCGTATGTCTTTGAAACTAATATTTTCGCTCGTAAATGATAAAACAAAATCATAGATAGAATCACTTTATCCAAACAATAATATATGACTATTGCAATACTTAATGTCTTACATTTTTCGCTCTTTTGATAGTAACCCTGCTAACACCAAGAACAGGTTTCATTCCCAGTTTCAGCATTGCCTTTCGACTCTTCTTCTCACTCCTGCTTTGCTTTGAGCTCTCACTCCCACCTGAAAATAAAGAACATCAATATGCGATAAGACAATACAAAATGTGACAATCGAATAAAAATAAAATAGAACCGAGTAAACCTAGGGGTGTTTGTATACGTGATTTAGAAGCGATTATAAAATCTTGAACATCTAGAATCTAGAAACACATATATACACCATTAAATGTAATAAAACAGAACATAGAAAAGAAAGCATAAATAAAATCAGTTCCAAACCACAAATCACAAACTAAAACACCCTTTCATGAAGTACCTTAATCTCATAGTTATTTACTGAATCAAACAAAAACAATAAAGATAACAAATAAAATAAAGATAACAAACACAAAAAAGATAAACCTTGGGATTCTGAAGTGATTATAAGCTAAGATCTCAAGTATTTAGAATCATATAATCATACATAATATAGCTAAACAGATAAAAATAAAAAGTTTAACAAATCCAAACACCCTTTACTCCAAAACCTTAATCTAATACTAACTAAACAGATCAAACAAACATTACTACAGCAACATTAACATAAAAATAAACCTTTGGGCAAAACCCTTAAAAAAAGTTAACCAAACAACTACCTTGAGCACCATCTTCCTTATCATCCTCATCATCATCGGAATCGGCGTCGGCGTCATCATCGTTGTGGTCGTCTTCTTCCTTAACATCTTCTACAACACCCTCAACCACCGGAATCTCGTCCTGTAAACATCAGTAACAAGTATGAAAGATTGGATATCGATTGTAAGTGCATTTGGGTATGATTTTTGATAAAATTGAAGTACCTCGATCTTCTTCTCCGATTCGATTTCCTCGACGACGGGTCCCGGCATCTTTGATTGGTTGATTGATTGATATATCGTTGGGGTTGAAGAGGAGGTGCAGCTTTGTGGATAATCTTTGGAAGATATGGTGGGTGTGTTTATTGTGTAGAGATGGGGTTTTACTCTTTAGGGTTCCTTGATTGTTGGGCTTCTTGTTATTGGGCCTTTCTGTAGGCCTGGCGCAACTCATCATCAAAGCCCCAAAGGATTTAAAAGAGAGAAAATTCCTAAAATTTCGGTTTTTTTTCCTCTCAAAATATCTCTCTCACAATTTTTTTCTTAAAATGCCCTTGTGTGCGGTGCCCGCTCGCAGAGTACGGGCGCCGGCCCGCAAAATATAGTCACCTGTTTGTTTAGATACATGTGTCTCTTTGTGATTGGTTCTGCTACGCCTGTCTGTGCAGCCACCGGTGTATTGTCTGGAGGGGACATTTAAAGATAAAACTTTAAGAGGAGGACATTTTAAGGGGAAGATTAGGGCAATGAACATTTTGGACTTTTTCTCTTAAAAAGTTTGTTAGAATTGATACATGTTTTACCTTTTAAAAGGAAGGTTCTGGTGTAATTTGATACAATTTACAATAGGTGTAGAATGCATTTGCCTTCCAAAATAAAAAGAAGGCTAGAAGGTAGTAATATTGACGAATGAAGATCACTGATTGGACGTAAAAAAAACAACTTTTAAGTGTTAACAATAAAAGTAAGGTTTAAATAACGGTTTGTTTGTCGTTAAAAAAAAGAATAATGAAAGCAGCTGTAATATTGTAAACATGTAAAATTTTTGTAAATGAGTTGATTAGTTGTGAAAAATTGTAATGAAGTTATAATCAAGTTGGTTGGTTGAGATTGTGTAGATCTCTAATTTCATAAAGGTTGTCAGGAGAAGACTTAGGACAATATGTTTGGTTATAGTACAACCAGACATGATTTGTTTAGGGTGGTGCTGGGGACAACGCAGGTGTTTTCTGAGAGAAACCAGACCAAAGCGTCACGTTTTGGCCAAAATATGACGGTTTGAAAACCTAGAGGTGACGGCTAGGTCAAAGTGTCACGTATAGACTGACTCCTGACAAAAGTACACTGATAAAAATGTGCGGTTCTGAAACAAAAGGTCACGGTTTGCCCTAACCGTGACGCTTAAGGTACGAGGTAAATACCACTTTGAACCGTCACGGTTTGGCCTAACCGTGACGGTTTCTCGTCCATTTCATGGTATATGTACAACACATTCATGTTTTTTTATAAAAATATTCATTTTTTATAAAAAAAGTATAGAATCCTATACTTAAAACCATACATAGTTATAACACAAAAGTAAACATTCTACTATACATATTAATATTATAAAAAAAGTATAGAATACTAACACAAAACCAAAAATTAACATCTATAGTAATCAATTTTATTCAAAAAGTTGTATGGTTTTGAGTATAGTATTCTATACTTTTTTTATAATATTAATATCTATAATATAGTTTTACTTTTGTGTTATAACTATGTATGGTTTTGAGTATAGTATTATATAAATTTTTTTATAAAAAATCAACATTTTTATAAAAAAACATGAATGTGTTGTGCATATACCATGAAATGGGCGAGAAACCGTCACGGTTTGGCCTAACCTTGACGGTTCAAAGTGGTACTTACCTCGTACCTTAACCGTCACGATTAGGGCAAACCGTGACCTTTTGTTTCAGAACCGTACATTTTTATCAGTGTATTTTTATCAGGAGTCAGTCAATAGGTGACACTTTGACCTAGCCGTCACCTCTAGGTTTTCAAACCGTCACATTTTGGCCAAAACGTGACGGTTTGGTCCGGTTTCTACCAAATTTCTTACGGTGCGCCTAAAATTTCCCTTTGTTTATTAATCAGGTCAGACTCAACTTTAAAAGACTTAGGGCCTGTTTGGAATTGTTTATTTTGGTTAAAAAGAACTTTTAACAAAATGACTTATTAACTTATAACTTTTCAAAAGAAAGTTTTAAAAAAATGTTTGGATTAACTTATAAACTAAAATGTCGTAAAATGATCAAAAGATAAATAATTTTAAAATGAGTGCAGTTAATAGAAAGTATTAGATGTGTATAATAGAAAATTAGATTAAAAGTAGTTTTTAAAAGTTAATAAGTAACTTTCTTTTTATTTTTTAAAACCTACTTTTTACTCTATATAAAAAGTCAATGTAAAAAATACTTTTGGTTTGTCAAATACTTTTTTTAACTTATTAAATTTTAAAAAGTTACTGAGTAAAAGTTGATGTAAAATAAGCAATCACAAACACCCACTTACTTATTAAATGAGACTAAGTTAGACTGGTGAACCAAAACACTGATTATTACCGTATCATGTTTTAGGTCATATAAGTAATTATTAAACTGCTCCAGATAGGTTTAATTGTAGGTTTTATCCTACTTTCTTCAAAATTTCTTTTCCACCTTGTTTTTCTTCGTCACTACACCATCACTTTTGTTGTCAAGCTCAACATGTCTAATCTTATACTCCTCGTACCCTTTAACTCCATCACTACAAACCAACCCGAGCTTATGCCATCATTACTCTCGTTAATTTCATTCATCATTTCATCCCGCATATTCATAAACCAAACAAAAACACCATCCATTCCTGATTACAAAATAGATTTCATGGCACCAGTAATCAAGTCTTCATAATAACCACCTTCTACAAGAGACTGTTTATACACTTTTGAAGAACAAATTAACACGTTCTTATCTATAATAATTTTGCTTAATCAACATTCATATAGTTGATCACAGAGACAAGAAACAGTATAGATTATAGCACCACACCAGAAATTGCGCACAAGTAACATTTACACTATCCAAGACCGCGCCAATGAGCTTTGCTCGGCTCACTAAGAGACTATAAACACTAAACAAGAAAACATGTATGAAAAACCAGTAACATTTGTCAATCGACTTCAGCTCTTTTTCAACCTTTTTCTAACAACCTTCCAACCTTCATTGTCGATAGCGTGACAATGCCCACAAGGTCCAGACCATGACTTGCAAGGTGCAGCAACATCACACACAAAACAATAGCACTGCAATCAAACATACAATAATATTCAGATTATATAAACCTCAAACCATTAGAACTCAAAAAACTCACTGTTCACCAATCGATACAGACATCCAAAATGACAGAACTTAAAGTCTAATCCCCCCCCAAAATGACAGATTGTTGATTGAGATCAAAGAACTAAAGTTTGTCTAAAATGGGGTCTAAAATAGGAGCAAAATTAGACCTAAATTGAAGCATGAAATTACCAATTTACAGTAGCTTTCATGGGATGTCTTCTCAAACGGATGCTTTACACACAAATGTCTTGAATGAGGGTAATCTCTACAAGCCACCTGTAAACACAAATACCCAATTAAACAAACAAAACCCTAACAACTTCAAATCAATTAACATCAGATTTAGGGTTTTAAAACATCATCACCTGCCCCTTTTCAGCGATAAGGAACACATCTGGTGAATCTTGAAGATTGTTCTGGTGACCCTTTTCGACAGAGATGTCAGAAAGATCAATTGAATCTTCTTCTGGATTGAAATCAAGAATAAAGCAATCTTCTTTATCATCGAACTCTTTAATGGCGGATTTTCGCTTTAAGCAAAAGATGGGCCTTAAAGGTGAATCATCATCATCATCGACATAAATATCATCATCGCTGTCGTCTAAACATTCAATTAGTGGTTTTTTCTTGTTGTTTATGGGTGTAGAGATGGTTTGAAGTGGATCTAGTTTCATAATATTCGCCATTGATCGGATCGAATCGAAACTCTTGTGTAAATTAAGCAAAAGAATTTGTGTTGTGAGGGTGGAATGATAACCGTTTGAAATTTGAAAACCAAATGAAACGACTATAAGTTTGGGCCCTAATGTTTTGTAAAATGGGCCTCGTTTTGTATGTTATGGAAGAGTTAATCGGGCCTCATGTATGTGATGGAAAAATGGAAATATAACAACTTAACAAGTGTTTATGTTTGCTATTTTGGACAGAAACCGACCCGAGACCATTTAAGAAAGAAAACAAGAACCGTGGACCAAAACCACTAATACCTACACGGGTCGTTCTCGGTTCTCACGTGTCCGTACTAGGGTTTGGGTCGACCCGAGAACTGCACACCCCTAATTTTGAATGTTAGTTTCAAATATTCAACAGTATTAGGAATTTTATAGTACTTTGTTTAGACATCATCACAAATTTCATGATGTTTACAAATTTGATTTGTTACGTTGAAGACAAAGAACATCGTTAACCTCCTCTCATATATATTCTTCCCATGAGAGGAGGTTTAATGACTTGACTTTGATGTGAGGGTAACTAGTTAGAGAGTGAGGGAGTAAGGCGCACAAACAAAAAAAGATAGTTAGCATGAATAGTGAGTGCGTACATGGTGAAGAGGTATTTCTAGGTGATGGTTATTATTAATATGTTTATTGTAAATATGTAATCAGCCAAAAATGGTTGTCGTTGTGCGACATACAGGTGTACAACTTTGTTCATACTATCATGTACCAATTAGTAGTATCAGTTTGCATTGTTATATTTACGTGTATATTATCAGCTAAAATTTATCGTGTTGTTTTGTCCCTGGGTCATGATTATATTAGTTTTGATTTCGGTCTCTAGTTCGTCTTGTGAAGATTTGATTTGATCGATCAATTGAGGCACGTCTTGACGTTTTTTGAATTGTCCAAATTGCTTTTGCTGGCCTAGGCGTTCAGGAAATGTGCACGTGATTTTTTTTAGTATTGGGCTTTGTGTTTTGGGTTATTTGGTTGTTATTTTATTGTTGGGCCGATTTTGATGTGACTAAAGCATCGATAAGCCCATTATCTCAATTTCACACATTTCTTTCCATGTATATCTTGTACTTATCTTTAAGTTATGCTTCTTTGTGTACTTTTGATCAAACTCAAATCCTTGTAGGTTTTCGCTTCACTAAAGTCGATTTTAGCTAAGGAAAAATAAGTTAGGATAGAAGTGTGTTGCGTGTGTAAAACTAACAAAACAAGAGGAAGAAGAATTTGAGAGGAAACCTAAGTCTCAAATCACTAAACTATAAGTTCACATCTACACTATCTAAGTGATTGGAAGCAAGACCTACACTTTCCAATTTTAGAAAGTTCTTAAATGGGTTAGAATGCACACACTTTATAGCTTATAAAGTTTCAAGAGCTTTAGATCCACTAACTGCAAAGACCCTCGAAGTTAAAATACACATAAAAGTTATTTTAACGTTTGGCTCAGACGAACCCTTTCTAAAAAGTATTTATGTTGATACCATGTTCTTCACTCTTAATGCACGAAGGGATCGTGTTTAATAGTATTTAGTTTTTTTGTTTATCACTTTCTTCCATCATCAATATGATACAAATGTGATGTAAAAGATTGTTTTAAACTTCTTTGAAGTTTACTATTTTTATTAACCAATGTGTATGACAATATGTATATAGTTTTATTATAAAAAAGTGATGAAAAAAATTATTAACAATTTATATCACATAAAACTAAAAAAATTAAGTTTCTTTTTAAACTTTTAATAGAAATTACGTAGAATATAATTTCCGATTCAACCTAAAATAAACCGAGCCGCCCTGTCGTAACTCTTGAAATTATTAGTGTTGGACATTCATAAGCTTAGAATCATCAACTATGATGGTTCATTAATTTTTATTGTGCAGCTAAATCAATTTACTTACATGTGGTCTGGATGAGCTTTGACTAAAGCTGACATAGATGCCAATTTCAAATGAAATTATGTTATAGTGTAATACCTACCGTCTTTTGATGTGAACTACTTATAAGACTTCGTATATCGCTGCCCTAATTCGTTTAAATTTCACCAGTGGTTCATATATTTTTTTTCCTAACTCTACAATTCTTACATACAAATGCACATGCTTGCGTAAATAAAAGACTATCATACTAAAATTTTCATATGTTTAGAGTTTTTAACCATTTACCTACTTGCAAGTGTAGATTACATCAAAAAAAAGTATTCTTATTTATTTGAATTTTTAAATCATCGAATGAGCGTTGCGTATTCATTATCTTTTTTAATTTTAAGAAATTTTAACTTCCAACAAATGAATGATATTTTTGTTCTTCGTGTTCTCGTTATATCTAGTGTTTTACATAGATCTTTCCCCTACACACATACACACACATATGAAGCATAGAAAGCAAGGAAATTGCGTTGAGTGTACGATGCTAGCTCTATAAACGATGTGTTTTCGGTAATTTATGTGAGTATAAAAGGGCATAGTTATATAGCACAAGTTGTGTTAATATACTAAGTGTGTTGTTGTGATTTATGTGTGTATAAAATGGCATAATTATACAAGTTGTGTTAATATACTAAGTGTGTTGTAATTTATGTGTGCATAAAATAGCATAGTTATATAGCACAAGTTGTGTTAATATACTAAATGTGTTGTTGTAATGATATTATAAGTGTGTTGTTGTAATGATATAACAATGCAATATTCAAGATACCTACATAGTTTAATAGTTTATAGTTATAATGGTAAATACAACATAGTTAAAAATAGCATAACAACACATTTACTGCATAGCACATTAAGTTTTTCTAAAAATTATCCTTTCTTTTGAAAAAGTATAACATATATAAGATATATTATTTTGATTTTGTGATCTATTCTTTTTTAAAAATAATATTGTATAAAAAAATTTGAGTAAACTACACGGATGCTCCCTGTGTTATGTTCAAATTGCGGTTTTGATCCCAAGATTTGAAAAACTATAAAGTCAATCCAAAAGTATGTATAAACGTAACAAGTTTGGTCTCTTACATGGATAGACAGTTAGCCTTTTCAGTTAAATTATGTAAAATGACCTATATATCCTAACTATTAAAACCTCTCCCTCTGCCCTCCTCTCTCTCATAAATTGAGCACCACCACTACCCATCACCACCACCACCACCACCACCACCACTCACCACCACCACCATCATCAATCATCATCATCTTCATGACTATCTTAGATCCACCACCCACCACCACCATGATATCTTCTTCATCACGTCGACCGGAGAAGACATATACTAATGGTGATGGTGTTGGTGTAGATTGGGGAAGGAGATGTGTGTGTGAGGAAGAAAGAGTGAGAGGGAGAGAAAGAGAGAGAAAAAGAAAGAGAAAGAGAGAAGGGGGTGGTTTCGGGTGGAGGTCGGTGGTACGTCGGATGGGGCGGTGGTGGAGGTCTATGCGATAGTGGCGGTAGTGGCGCTCCCCGGGTAGTGGCGGTGGTGGTGCTCCTCCGGTAGTGGCAGTGATGGAGGTGTAGGTGTAGACCAGTGACGTTGATGGTGGTCGCCTGGGACGGTGATAACGACTGGCAGGAGATGGTGATGGTGGCCGGTCGGATGATACACACACGCATATATATATATACAGGGGTATTTTTGTTATTTTCAAAAAAAGTTAACTGTCCATTAATGTCAGGGACCAAACCTATTACGTTTATACATACTTTTAGACTGACCTTGTAGTATTCTAAACCTGAAAATCAAAACCGTAATTTGGACATAATACAAGGAGCATCCGTGCATTTACTCAAAAAATTTACGTTTGAAAAACTGGAGGGAAATGAAATGGTCAATAATCGTGGACTGTTCTAGAAATGCGATTTCAATCCTTATGTTCACTAATTAGCACCTTTCCATCTTATTAACTATCGATTTTCTTTAATCAAGAGTCTAGATTACTTTCTATAAATTTTAGGCAAAACTTAATTACATATTTGATCCTCTCTCTACACACATATTCCTAAGTACCAATGATGGAAAAACAAGAAAACTATACCCAGGCTAAGATACAAACAACCCACCTTATATGGTCGTCTATGTTAAAAATGCTTTCACACGCAGGACATCGCGGGCATGATTACTACGAAAGTGGATATACAAAAAGGGGAAAATAAAGTCTAGATAGACGAAGCACTATTAAGACTTATTTGTATGGTCCTATAAATGAGTGACAAACAATATTAAGAAAGTAATCAATTTAAATCATACATTGTAATGATAATGTACCAATAACATGATTGCTCAACTTATGGGATCGGTATGAATGCGAGAAAATTATGAAAAGAAAAACTAAAAAGAGGAGTTGAAAGTCGAACTTACTTTATGTTAATCTTACACTAATACAACATGCAATTGGAAATGTCTCATTTTGTCTTCTATATAAATATAAAACCTAATAAAAAACTTCATTATGACTATTCTATAATAACGTTAGAAACAATGAATTAAAATTCAGATCAAACATCTGATGTTTCAACTCTTTGACTCGATGATAATTAATGTATAGCAGCCGAACTAATAAATTATATATAGAAAAATCTACCAAGAAAAATATTTATAAGAATAAATTATTATTTTAGTTCCTATGGTTCGGTCATTTAATTTTTTTGGCTCAAAAAATAATCTTTTAACGTATCAGACACTGATGTTACATCTTATAATAGTTTTAACCTCTAACCATTAACTCTGTTAGTTTTGTTAGTTAAGTGCGATAATACTTTGGTATTTCTTACTCCAGGAGCGGTTTTGACAATTAGAAAGTTATTTAACGGGCTATATTGTATAATAGCCCATTAATGTTAAATAACTTTTTAATTTTTACAACAACCCCTGAAGTAACAAAAGATCAAAATATCCTTATATTGAACTAACAAAACTAACAACGTTAGTGGTTAGGGGCAAACTGTTATAAAATGTAATATCAAAGTCTGATATGTCAAAAAATTTCTTTTTGGATCAAATTAGTTAAAATGACCAAATCACAGGGACCAAAATAGTAATTTACTCTATTTATAATACGTGAACATCTAATATATATGAATATGACACATACAATACACTAGTTATATAATAATTATATGATCACGTGGGTTTGGTAGTCTAGTTTTAAGAGTTAAGGACTCTTTAGAAAAAAAAATATTTAAATACTGATATAAGATAGATAAGGAGTTGATGTATTTTAATAGTAGAACCAATTGAATATGTGAGTTACCATTCTAGAAAAAAATAAGGTTTTCGTTTCTAATTTTCAATGATATTTCATGATCTATTGGTTAAATCTTGTGAAATCATTTCATAAAAGTTCAATGAGCCTTTTTTTATATAGGAAATCAATTATGATTCTCTTGTAACAAAAGATTCTCCTTCTATGTGGAAAAAGCCCGTATCAGTCATTATGATTTTACGGATGGATAATTCTTCAATATTTTATTCATGCGCAACAAAACATTTTCTTTATGTGTCGGTAAAAAAACATAATTTTTGTGGGAAAGATGCTATTTCAGCAATCAAGTCACATGTATCTAACATATTCATACATGAGGTTTTTCCATAAAATGATGACGAAACGTGTATAACTTTGTACAAATCTTTCCATTTTTCAAGTTGATCCCATCCGTGAAAAACAACTTCTTATACACATAAGAATTGTTGGGCCAAATTCATGAGCGACAATAAAAGACTTTAGCTGATATGGGAATAACCGAAGGGAACTAGGGCAAAGAATATGAGATATTTAAATTTAAATGGTAGATGCTAATTGTTTTGTGGTAATTTTCATTTGAGTCTGGCCCGACACTACTCGAAAAACGATTGTAAATTAAGTTTAAAGACATCTAACAATGAAACTAGTGATCCCAATTTAAAAAAAACCTTTTAAGAAACTCTGGAATCACATTTCACTTTAAGCCTCAAAAAGATTGAGCCACCAACGTTCATGTAGCTTTTGACCAATTCGTCGGCACACCATATAGCCATCTAACATAAGCCAGTGGCTCCCACATTTGTCGGTCCAACCCGCTTGTCTGGCTATAAAAACAAAATCAAATTTATTATCAACACTTTGTCCTACATATGTTATTGATGCCAACTAGCTTGAAAATTGTGGATCAAATTGCCAATTCATGCTCAATTCATAGGTTTGAAAGGGCTGCGGATTAGAACGACTGCTATGTATCGACTTATCATCGGGTCACCATAGTTGACTTAAGGACACTATAAGTGGATATAAACAGCAAATTGATGGTTGTCGATTGATATTTTGGGTTCCCACTAGCCAATTGGCAACCGACAACTAAAAAAGACTAGGAATTTTTCAATATCAGTGAAGGCGTATACTGGTATGATATTGATGATTTCCAGATTAAGTCAAATTGTTAGTAATGTTTTCGAAGCCTGTGAACTAAAGCTAAACCGTTGCATAAATGAAACCAAACTGGTTAAATGGTTTGGTTTTTTGGTTTTTTGATTTGACTTATTGAGCTTTTATAAAACAATACAAGTATAAAATGTAAATATGGAAAAATAGATGAATATCAAAAGAATAAAGAAGATAAAATTGAGTAGAAAAATAGCAGAGATAGAAAAATACCCAAATACATATTGCTTGTCATTGCATAAGTTTTGCAGAATTCTTATACACGAATAGATGTGCCAAACATAAGATGAACTAGTTTGAAAATAATTTATTAAAATATTACAAATAATGCTTTTCAGACCGATTTTTGTTCTAGCTGAATCAAGCCGAAAAATATGTCTAAATACATATAAGCAACCCACTGAAAATTCAAGAAATAACACATGTAAAACCAAACCAATTACGGGTATTGATGTTTCATTAGTGTAACTAAACCGCATAAGATTGTAAATAAATTTGTCAATTTGAATTAAAGCCACATGTTTTTATAATTGCTATTGTTATCCTAACTCGAATTTTGGCCCGCAAGGGAAGAAAGTTGCTGATCTAGTAGCGGCTGAAAATAAAATGCAATGGTGTATGTCACTGTATGATAAATCCATAGGAAACAATCTTGTTCTTTATTGCTCACGATCCAACAAGTGGCTTCCTTCTCGGTTAAATTGGTTAGGGTGTTCCTCAATGAGACCATTCTTCCGGTTAGTGGAAGTTACACTTTTTGGTTCAAAAACATATATCAAGGAAGGAGAATATTTACGCGTAGAGGATTTTGATCGATCGTTAATTTAGATCACAAAGTATGGATGTACCATGAATTATTTGCCCATTATGTAACGAACAATTGGAGACATCTATATTTATTCCAAAGACTTTGGAGGTTAATCGCGGCTTGGTTGAGCATTGACTTTCATATGGGTATCTCTCTTTAACTTGATTATTTGGACCGAAGACGTATCTCTTACAAGTTCTAAGAAAAAGCTAATAAGTGTGGTTATTTTTATGGCATGGTTGTCTATGTGGAGTTTAAGAAATGTTGTGTTCATGAAGAATCATCATCCAAGCTTCTATTCGGCAATGTTCACTTTTCTTTCGTGTGGTTTAATAGTAGAAACCGTAAGTGTAAAATGAAGTGGATAGAGTGGCTTCAAAACGTCTTTTTATACATGTAATTTTTTCCCATCTCACTTTTTACTAATCATGTTTTAATAGCATGTCGCTATTCTATAAAATAAAATAATAAAACAGAGCTACATCCAACTTTGAAATAAGATCTTTTTAGTTAGAAAAAAATTTCAAATCCAGCCCAAATCTCGAATACTATATCGTGAATCCTTCTAGATAATCATTCAATTTCAAATCAAACTTTTGAACTTTTAATACTATAAAATGCTTAAAAGATCGTTTATAACTTAAATATAATATAATATACCTACGGCGGCATCCGACAAAATCATTTAACTTTGCCTTTTCTTTATGTGAGGGGTGGAAGCATACGTTTGCAAACGAAAAAAAAAAAACATTTATAAGCATTCACACCACACACATCATATCATATAATCATCAATTATCTTATATCATATCATATTATATCACATGTCATGTCACAAACCTTTTTTAAAATTACTTCATAAAATTTAAAAAAATAAAACTAAAATTAAAACTTCTTAAAAAAACAATAACCAAAACTAATATTCGTCGTCCGAAACGTGATATTCACATTTTCGCAACGTGTTCCACAATATTGAATCTAAGTCTAAAATGTGTATTTTCATTACGCAATTCCAAAATTTTATTTTCGTTCTCAACCGGATGGTCGGTGGATCTCGATTATGCAAGGGAGAAATAGCGTTGCTATCATTTTTTTATAATCATATTGTGAAGTATAATGTACAAGATTGCTAATTTTTTCTATCTTTATCGCTCTAGCAGGTCGAGCAAATATTTTTTATTTTGCTTTTAAAACACCAAAAGCTCATTTCACGTCTTTTTTTTCGGACTCTTGTTCCTTTTTAAATTTCTTTTCATTATACTCAACAGGATAAAAATATGATTTGACAAAAGTTGACCAGGAGGATATATATACCATCAGCTAGATAGTAACAACATTTATATTGATGCCCGCTAACATGAAATGAACATATGGTAGTGGTTTTATTCAATTCTGGCATGAAAAGTGAAAATTAATTGAGAACATTAACGTCATTGTTAGAATCGGCTACACCAAATAAGAATGCAAAACCATAAATCTTGTGATGCCACGACTTCGAGAATGACCATTGGACCATCGTGATCATCTCGATGATATTATCCTCGCAAACGTGTAGGACAATTTTTTCATTCCCAATGAGTGCAATCAATACTACAGAACATTCTCGACAATGTTATTACTATTGGGTCTTTGTAAAAATTTATCACCATATAAAAATAAAAATAGTGTTACAAAAATATTTAAGACACTCACATGAAGTCCTAGCATACATAACTAAATATTCGTCGTATGTGTCGAGTGAATTACCTATTTCGAATTGATGTATTGCTAAAGTGCATTTTTGTATTGCCTTGAAATTTTCTTTTCACCTCCCATCAAACTCTTCTTTGAACCATGGTAAGTTGTTGTATATATCTTCAACAATGCGTATAAATTAATCCCGAGGCAACCGGAATCTATTTTTAATCGATCATCTTTTTATTTTGGATTCTTACCGAAATAATCATTCATAAGAACGTTATTAGCCCCAACACGATCACATTTCAAGATATTTTTTCTCAAACTTTTAGCCTTGTCGATGTGTTCGGCAAAAAGAGTAAAAACTTCCAACCCATCGGACTCTGAACTATCCGAAGATGAAGAGGGTATATAAAATTCACAGGTTATTTTTGTTGAGTTGAAAATGGATAAAAGAGATGTTTGAGATTGATGTATAAATTTTGTGGTAATTAATTGCTATTTATAGTGTTTATTTTTTTAACAAAATAGTTGTTGGAGTGGGGGGGGGGGTTGTTAACTTAGTTTCATTATTTTCAAGCTTAATCCATTCCTTTATTTCATTAAATATCATGTTAAAATATGTAACTAATGTTCTTAAATAAATATAACATCAAAGATCACTTTATGTAAACTACAACAACTTTTATTAAATTGAACTAAGACATAAGTTTTATAAGATAACGGGATGGATGATTGAAGTATATGTAGCTAGTTCTTGAAGAATTCTAAGCAATGTTCTTGATCAAGATTTCTACTCCAGAATTTCTTGTAGTATTCTGCGTACGTAAAGTCTTTGAAAACACGCGTTGATCCATCTTTTATTAGTTCGTTAGGAGCACTGAGGATGGAGTCGTTAGCAGGACATAAAAATGAAGCTATTGACATTCTTGGTTGGTTCGAGTTGACCACAGCCCGATGCCACACACTCTTGTATTCACCATTACTCACCGCCTATTAATTAAGAAACGAATAAGCAAGTTAGCATTTAGGTTTGGTCAACCCGACATATATTTGAAAATCATAGAGCATTTGGATTCACAAAAATGAAAGCACCTCTAGTTGGTCACCTATGTTGATAACAAAGGCGTTAGGATATGGCTTAACCGCTAGGTATTTGCCATCTTTACGAACTTGTAGGCCCGAGACAAGCGTGTCTTGAAGGAGGATGGTGAGTGCATTAGGGTCAGTGTGGCTAGGCAACCCGTATGTTAACTCGGGCTCAGGGCACACCGGATAATAGTTGATGGCCATGTGTTGTCCTTGTTCGCCTAATACCATCTTTATTCGATCTTTCTCCAAACCTAAACTTTCTGATATGAACTCAAGTATTCTCATTCCCAGTTCTCGTACGGCTGTACAGTAATTTCTAACATACTCCCTGAAAATATATTATTTTAAAATCAAGATAACGATCAACCAACTAACAAATGACTCATATATAACATATTCAAATGTGTAACATGTCGACATGAATATAATATGAACAATCAATGGGTGATGATAAGATTTCTAGCGAAGGAATAGAAGCAAACATGACTTTTGAAGCTTATTTGAATTATTAAATCAAAAAATATAAATTAAAAAATGGGAATAAACTTAGTGGGTGATGTCAACACGTGTTAAGTGTCTGACATCAGCATAGCGCGTGGGTTCCACTAAAACATTAACGCGATTGACCAAATGCAATTAATTGAAAGCGACGTGTACTTAGCGACGAGTCACTGAATCGTCACAAATAGTTTTCTTATCTTTGTATCGTCTGCATCCGTGATTTAAGTGACACTGGGCCGTGATCGCCACAAAAAATGACCGACCAAATAAGGACAGTGACAGTTGTTTACTGACCACTTGTATATACATGGTGGTTATTATAGCAGAGGCTTATTTATATTTATAAAATTATTTAAAAGTTTGACGTGATATGTTATTAGGTTATGTACTCTTATAATAAGTTGATATTAAAACTCTCAGGTGCTAAAGGATGTGACGTACCATTTCCTCTTAGAGTTAAACTAGGGTCCTAATGCTTAGACACATTTTTTATATATGGAGACCCACTTATACGTCTCGTATAGCTCAATAAGTGGCGTATAGGGTTGACGACACTGAAAACGAAGAAAAAATAGGAAGTTGTCAGATGGCCATACGTCTCATATAGTCATATACGACTCACTATACGACACACACATATGTATAGTCTTAAACATGAAGTATAGGGTCGACGACATTGAAAACAAGAAAAATTGAGGGGGTGTCAGAGGGCCATACGTCCTATATAGCCATATACAATACTCTATACGACACATATAGGCGTATACGACATGTATATCAAATTTTGACATCGACTATGAGAAAAATTCAACACGCCGTCAGATGGGTTAGAAGCCTTGTATAGGGCCATACGACTCCCCATAAGGCACGTATAGGGTTATATGAACCACATAAAAATCTTGAGGTGTTAATTTATAATTGAGAGGCGTCCCAATAAACACACCTTTAAACTATGATGGCATTAGTTTGGGAGGAGTCAACCTATGATTTCTTAAAGTGCAGGTCATGTGTTCGAGTCTCATTTGGTGCAATATATTTCAAATGGGCCAGAGATTTACTACAGTGGGTCTTTGGGTGGTGCATAACCGTGATTAAAAAGTATTCATTGACAGTTAAAAAAATAATAAACTAAATGCTATTAAAAAAATATATATAATAAACTAAATATAAAAAATAACTTTTGAATATTATTAATGGACCTGGTCAGCTGGATCAATAAAAGAGAGAACGCGGTCCCACATGCATGTTGTAATTAATTCCATCATTCGTTTTTCTTTCGGTTTTTTTTTATTTTGTCAAACTTGTGCTCTTCAAATTTAAGACCTCTCAAATTGTCTGAAAGGCACATTCTTGTGAGTAAAATGATGTATTTTAAAAGATTTTATTTTTAAATCATGTAGAGTGTAGGTCTGTTGATTTTAGAAATCGAGTTTAGAGCATTCACAGCCCGTATCTTATTTTTATGTGAGTGAGTGTTTTATATTATAGGGGATGGTTGTTACTGGTTGTGAGTGAAAAATAAATAAAATTTATGGGGTTGTACCATGATTTCTCATATTTGGGGAATCACGGTACAACCCCCATAATTTTTTTAATATTTTAAAATTGGTTTTGAGTAGATTAGAGAGAAAAAGTAATGATAAAAGTATGAAAAAATATTATTTAATTAAAAAAAAGAGAAAAAAAATATGTTTTTAGTGTAATTATAAGGATGTGGATGGGAGATGGATTGTGAATGCTCTAAGACAATAGATGTATAGTAGGAGAGTTCGTATTTGTCGGTTATTAAATATTTATAACTTTTTTAAAATTATATTATAACTTTTTAAAAATTATTTTAATTGTTTAAAAGATCCGTTTAGTTCAAATTGTAAAACTTTTGTTTGCTATATGTTCCAAATTAATAACAACTAGATATTAAGCTCACGTAATGTGGCATGTTTATGAAATTTGTTACAAGTACAGCATTGACATTAGCGTGATTAAATACATAAAAGAAATGTATGAAGTTGCGACGATTAGGTATAAATAGAAAAAAAAAATTATTCCTAACACGTTGTAATGTAAACAAGACTAAACATTTAAACGACAAAGTCTCTCAAGAAATAAAATAGGGCTCCAAAACAGGACAATAATTTGGGAGGGGTGCTTATTGTGGTAAGCACCCATGTTCTTAACATTGAGGTCATGTGCATGAATCTTGTTTATCATTCACAATTAACTTGTACTCGCTGGTTAGTAGGGTATTGAAAAATCCTATATTTTATCGCATTAATAGATAATTTAGTTTTTTTTTTAAACTACAAAAGTAGATTTAGTTCTTGTTTGAGTTTACGTTTATAAAATAAGAAAGAGTAAGTTGACGAAAATAAATAAAATCTGTTTAAAAAGATTATCATATGACATCATAATAAAGACGTCATTTCTCACGTCACATGCTCTAAAGACACCAACCAAAATTTCTTGCCACAAGTTTCAGATCAGGCGAGATGTAGGTTGCCGTTCAATAAAATGCAAGATGTAGACTTGGTCAAATTAATTATCATGTGTTTGTTTATTAAGAAAAAATAATTCAGAGTTGATTCTACCCATATAAATTATTAATTTATAGCATTTAAAAAATATATACTTGAATTAACTAATTTTGGCTTAGTTTGTGTAGATAAACTACTAGAAAAGCTAATTCAATTCAAACACGTCTAATATGAAATAAACAAGTTATATAATGAGATTGGAGGATTTAATAAAAAGAAAAATTTTATATAATTATACAATTAGTTTCTATGTTAAAAGTTCATGAAAAAAATACATACTTATGTGAAAACCAATGAATCGGTCACATATTTTATAATTTTTTTTGTCACTACCATCTATATATGTGTGTATATATAGATAGGGGTAGATATCTAATGAAAATCATAGAATGGTTTTAATTCTAGGTCACATATAGGTTACGTATACATAACAATTTTTCATTTGACATAGTATTACGTATACGTACCACTCTTCATTCTCGTATTTATATTTAACGTATGTGATAATAAATACTTAAATGCGTTTTTAACATTTTGAAAACATGTTATAAATTATATTATTGGTTTCCGTGGTTTTCTTTAGATTTCTCATAACTATTAGTTTTTTTATAACTCCGATGAACTACACAAAACTTCTTGAAATATAAAATAGTGATAAAAAAGATAAAGTAGCCACCTCACATGCACGTTAATTATAAATCTAAAAACTTAGTATAAAACTCAAATTCTTTGATTAGAGAAAATATTTCTAGAACCATATCAAACAATGAAACGCTAAGCTTTACAGGTCGGTCAAATCAGATTTAATAATTGAATCCATATTTTAGTTTTTTTATGGGACCGTTAAATAGACTCCCCATGATTTTAAATCAACACCCCAAAATTTCTATACGTGTCGTATAGCCCCATACGCGTCGTATAGGGGGGGTCTTATAAGGCTATATGTGTCGTATAGGGCTATATGTGTCGTATAGCCATCTGACAGCCCCCTGAATTTTTTCTCGTAGTCAGTGTCGAAATTCGCTATACGCGTCGTATAGCCCTATATGTGTCGTATAGGGCTATATGGGGCGTATAGCTCTTTGACAGCCCCCCTGAATTTTCCTCGTTTTCAGTGTATTCGACCCTATACGCCGCGTTTGGACCCATACGCAACGTATAGGGGGTGTCAATTTATCTGGATGGGTGTCTCTGTATTAGGACCCTTTTTTATTATTATGACGTCATTCAATTGAATTGAATGAAGTCATTAATAATATAAATAAAAACAAAACATAAAAAATTAAATAACTAAAATATGAATTGCTAAATACAAAATGATTTTATAGTAAATGTTTAAAATAGTTATTTAATTTCCGTTGGTCAAAAAATAGTAAATGTTTTGATATGGATTTATAATTTTAACAAAACATAAGAAATTAAATAACTAAAACATGAATTGCTAAATACAAAATGAAGCAAAAAAAAAAAAGATACTTTAAAGAAAAGAATGAAAAAGGTTTGAGAACCTGGTCCTGTTCAACTAGTTTACTAGTCTGACCAGTAACCAAACGGTTTAAGGGAAACAGTCTAAGAGCATTTACATCAGGTTTTTTATCTTTATGCTTATAATTACACTAAAAAAACACTATATTGTTCTCTCATTTTTAATTTAATAATATTTTTTATACTTTTATCATTATTTTTTCTCTCTTCTGTACTTACAACAACTTTCAAAAGTATTTAAAAATTTATAAGGGTTGAAAAGTGATTGCTCAAATATGCAAATTGAACAGTAACTTTTCTTTCACAATCGTTCACAACCATTTACAATAATTTTTTAATTTAAAAAACACAATAACATAAATAAAAAACATACTGTAAATGCTCTAAGTAAGCATAACCAGACCGTCTTATGATTTGTTTTCGGTCTTTTCAAGTTTTGTAAACACTAATTAAAAGTTAGTAATATATCGTAATTATTAATGTGTAACTTAGTATGACATGCATCATGCCGAAATGTGTAGAAAGATATTTTTTGAAATGATTCTTATAAAGCTAATTTTAATAATTTGTTATTAGAAAAGGAAGCAAGAGCATAGAATGTAATTACTATAGTACATATATTATAATTTATATTTAAAATATTTGTTTATTTTTTTAATAATATTTAAATCAGCAGACCAACTTTAAATTTTAAAAGGACCTTTGTACTAAGCTTTCCGTTTTTTCGCACTTTAGCGGACCCATCACATGTACACTTTCTTGCACTTTGGCACGTAGATTTCACTAGTTACCTAAATCATTTATTTAATTCTTCCAATAATCAAATCAACAATAAGCAAATTTATCATGTCTTTTATTTTTAATTATTACATATTTTATAAATATCATCTTTTGATGTAGTCATATGTTAGTGTTAATAGCGTGGGTCATTGGTTTTTTTTTTTTTTTTTTTTTTTTTTTTTTTTTTTTTAACATACTTTCAAAACCAACAATAAAATGTATACAATACAAAGAGATTCAAAAGTTAAGAGACACATATATACAGGGATTTTTATAAGTCGGGTCGAGTCAAGCTCGGCTCGTTTACAACTCAATCCTAGCACGTTCAGCTCGTTAATAGTTTTTCGAGCTTAAGCTTAGTCGTGAGTAATTTTCCAAACTCAAGATTATCTCGTTAGTAGTATGTTTTTTAAATGAAGCTTGAGCTTGACTCATGTTTGTTAATTTAAAACTAATATATTACATTTTAGAGTTAAATGCGTTTTACGTCCCTGAGGTTTCATAGAAATTGCCATTTGAATCCAAAGTTTAAAAGTTGCCATTTGCATCTAAAGGTTTCACAAAATTATCATTTGCATCCAAAGTTTCACTAAATTATCATTTGAATCCATTTGGCTACATCTAACTAACACAGTTAACTTTTTTCGTTAAGTTTCCAACATGAGAGTTATTTAATAAAAAATTAGAAAATAAACACACCAACTCACGTGAGGGTTTTTATATGTTTAGCTTTTTTTGATAATTGCAGTTATGTTTGACTTTATAAAAGTGATTCATTTTTAACTTTATAAACATACAACAACAAAAAAATTATAAATAAACAAACAAGTCAAATAACATAAATTATTTGAATATAACCATAAAATACAGATTATCATAAAATATAAGAACAATTAATAATATGACATTAACTACCATGAATAATAATCATAAAATATCAATTATCGTAACCATAATTAAACTTTAAATAAAATAAATCTATGTGTCATAAAACGGGCAAAAGTAACACGATTACTAAACCAAAATACCTTAACAAGACAAAACAATAAAATAATATTATAAAGTCAAACATAACTGCAATTATCAAAAGAAGCTAACATATAAAAACCCTCACGTGAGTTAGTGTTTTATTTTCTAATTTTTTATTAAAATAACTCTCATGTTGGAAACTTAACGAAAAAAGTTAACTGTGTTAGTTAGATGTAGCCAAAGGTTAATTTAATGACAATTTTAGTGAAACCTTTGGATGCAAATGATAATTTTTGTGAAACCTTTGGATGCAAATGGCAACCTTTTAAACTTTTGGATTCCAATGACAATTTCTATGAAACCTCAGGGACGTAAAACCGCATTTAACTCTATATTTTATTTTATCTAATAGGACGTCCAGAGATAATTTCTTGATAAAATAAAATAACTGTTGACCTATCATTTCTCGTAAATTAAAATTGCAATGATGATTACCAAAATACACTGAACGCCTAAAACTTATCACGTAGATCTTGCATACATATATATATATAAATATAAATATATATATATATATATTATATACACACATACATATATACATATATATGTATATAAGAGACAGAGGGAGAAGAGTTAATTACTTGAAATAAGATGGATTTGAAGGCCATTCTGGAGAGTACTGATCCAACGATAACAGTGAAGCCGAAGATAATCTCTCCAGTTATGAACTTGCTCCTTCCGAACGTTAAAACTCGTCGATAACCTCATCGTCTTCGTCGGATCCTCCGAATACAGCTTCATCTTCTCCTCCACCGCAGCTGGAAAAACTCCCGACCAACTTGTTCCATCTTTCTCACCAATTCTTCAGGCACACCATGATTACCACCTAGTTAACAACCACTCTACGTTTATCGTCACAATTTAACATTTATAAATCAGTAGTCACGCTACTGCAAAACTTAGCATTTTCGACCAAAAGGTGGTCGCAAATTATGACAGCAATTGCTCAGTTTTCTAGTAGTTTAAATAGCCATGCATAGTTGCACTACTAGAAACTAGATATTTGCGACCAAAAGTGGTCGCAAATTTTGACAGCAATTGCTCATTTGTAGAGTGGTATATGAATAGTATTAAATCAGCATTCACACTAATAGAAAACTGAATATTTGCGACCATTTTTTTGGTCGCAAATTTTAATAGTAATTAGTCAGTTTTCTAGTAGTGTCTATGAACGGCTTCAAATAAGAAAACTTGTTATGAACCTGGAAAAAGCCATAGTGACGACACCGCATCACCGATTTGTTGGCTTATGAGTCGTCGGTCTGGACCGCCGATGTCATACCGGGACATCGTTGCATTCGGAGACTTGTGAGAGGTTAGGTCTATCGTGAACCGACGAACGTAGCTCTCCGGCAACGTCGTAATTTTTGGTTCCCACCGGAGATGACTTTTGCCGCCATCGGAGTTAGGTGGTGGCCGGAGGAGGAGGTGGTGGTGCCGGTGGTGGTTATTTGTAGGACCAAAGGGAAGATTCTGAATAATATTGCAGGAAATTGCGAGGTAATGGGAGCATGTGATGTTTGTATATATAGAGGACCATACGCAAGTCTGCATATGTCACGCATTAGTTTTAAATACATATATATATTTTTTGAGAAAAGAGGTAATGCAACTGTTGACTTTGTTATGTAGTTTTTAATTAATCTAAGTTACATTGGTACATTACCATGTTTATGGTCATTGTTTAACTTTCATTATTAAATTACTAGGTTAGAGCTCGTATGATACACGGGTGATTTAACATCAGAATTTCATTAAAATTGATTATATATAATTTTTATAAGTACATATGATGTATTTTAATTTTTGGGGCATTTACATATTTTCTTCTCTTAAATTATTAATTACTTATTTACTCAAACTAAAATTAATTGCATTTTTTTATTTCTAAAACATATGTATTACATATTTACCCATCTTATTAAAATTAGTTTTGAATGATATTGTATCCATATTTTTATTAAGTTATTTTTATATATTTCTTTTCCTAAGAACATCAAACACATTTTCATCCCTTCGAGTTTTCTATTAAATAAAAACATAAAATTACAACTCCAAATAAAAAAGTTTAAAACTTTATTTCAAAACAATAATCACCGATAATCAACGTTATATCTCCAGATACACAATACAATTGACAAAGTTTTAAATCAGTTTATAAAAAAAGATCAATATGTAAAATTTTTTTAGTATTGATAGGTTAATTTTAATAGAATGTGTAAATATGTAATAGGTATGTATTAGAAAAAGAAAATATGTAATTGATTTTATGTCTTGGGAAAATATGTAATTTATGTTCTTATAAGGGAAATATGTAAAAATCCCTTAATTTTAAAGCATAAAAGTTTTGTGATAGTAACAATAATTATTTTAATATTATTAGGTGGTTGGATTTAAGATAGTAATGATTCTTGAATATTTAATTGATTTCTTTGAATATTTTAAGACTGAATGAAAATAAATAATACTTGAATTAAAGTAATTAAAAGAATATATGATTGATAGGATGTATGATAAATATAAAAAATGAATGCACATAAATTTTGTAGATAGATAAATTAATAAATTACTGGTAATACAAAGTAATTTAAAACTGAAAGAATATATATTTTAATATTTATCAGTATGGTGAGTATTTAATATATTAAATTTTTAAAAAATGACATAAATTACCATTAACTAACATTTAAAACATATGGTAATGTGGTTGATTTTATTAAAAATGGTTATCTTTTAAAATTAGAATATCAATATTAAATTATTTCCATATTTATACTTTTTAGGTAGAATATTATATATTTATTTTATTTATTTATCTTCGTAAATCTGGAATACAAAAACAACAATAAAAAATTCCATATTTAATTTTGAATACAAAAACAAATCAATTAATGAATCCATATATAAGTTAAATATCAATTATTTTTCTCATATTAAAAAACACATAATTCGTATTCCTAAATTAATGTCATTTATTCATTGTTGGCTTTTTAAGTTTAAAACAAAGTTGTTAATATTGATTCACCACTATTAATTCTTATCATAAATTGTACTAAAATTTTAATTTTTAGTGAAACCAATTTATTTTCCCCTGTTTTTCTTATATTTAATGATGAGGTTTTAAGTAATATCACAAACTTATATAATAATTAATAATAAATCTTAATTTTCTAAAAATATATAACACTTACTAAATTATAAGATGTCAATATTTTGTACCTTTAATCCCTAAGTAATATTGACCAAGGAAATATGAGGCCATCTTCTTTGGTAGCTTAAAGTAAATAAAAAATCTAAGCTTTTTTCTAATGAGTTACCATGTAACTTTTCTAGAAAACCTAATGACTATTGTATGTTTTTGTATACATAATTCCCATGAAATCCCCGTTCAAAGTTGCAGAACTGAATCATAGTAAAATCAATATACGAAAATTGAAATTAATTAAGAATAACAAATTGATGAACATAATTCTAAAATATCATTATAGACACATACCTTAACAATTGCTAGATGAAGAAGCAATGTGGGGAGCAGATTCGCAAGGCTGTTTAGATAAATGACCAGCTAGGGTTTAAGAAGAATAAAAGGAAATCAAAGTTCAGCCATTATCTATGTAGTTAGAGAATTGTGTTTTAGGAAGAGAATGAAAGATTAAGGAAGAAAAATACCTGGTTGAAGGTTTGCATGCGAGTGAAGATGGAAGAGTGTTTTTAGATCTAGACTTTTGTGTGTGAAAAAGAAAGGGTATGAGATAACCGGTATACTCATGGTTAAAATGGTTCACGTGAAAGGAAATATGAGTCAAGATTTAGGCGGAATTTGAAAAAGAGGTGGTGTAAGAGTTTGCCACTTGTCAAATGCTGTTTTAAGAGAATGCCATGTGACTTTAAAACCTTTTTTTTATTAGAGACTATATAATAGATCTCTCATCATCGAAGCGACATATATTCACTATCTTTTATCTTCTGTCTTCTGTGTTACGATTATCTTTCATTCCACATTTTTTAATAAAATTCTTTTCAATTTCTTATAATTATTTCATTACATATAATTAATTTTCCTCTAATACTTGCATAATTGTTAATTCTATTGAAAAATTCTAAATACACATGAAATTGATTCCATAAGCAACCGTTTGATGCTATCAATAAAAATTGAGAATTACAAGTAGATATAACTGTTTATTTTGTTTTAGTAGATTATATGGATACTTTTTGCACTGCCAAACACAAGACGATATTCAAGTGTTTATAACAACCTGTGACTAGTTTTTTGTCGGCTTGCAGCCATCCTGATCACGGCCTGAGTATGCATAGAGTTCAAATTTATCATTCCTTAGATATCACAACCTAAGCTTTGACTGATATTTCATGTGACTTCTTTAGGTTGGATTGATTATAGCGCAATAGCATTCGACAAACATGATATCTAAACGACTTGTAGTTAAGTACAACGGACTTCATCATTGACCAATGATGATGTGATTGACCACCTTTCCTCAGGTCAGAAGCAAGAGAGTGTTAGCAGTAGATGGACAACTTGCTGGAGATGAGTGAGCTGGACATACTTAGCTTGATGAAAAAAGATTCTTTTATTTGATTCTTCAACTAGGAATCCATGGGAAAAAATCTATTCACCTATCATGTTCATCCTCAAACTTTGATTTCATAACTTTCTTGAACTTCATTGACACACATATACTTCTCTTTTCATTTTACCATATAAAAATACACTCTTCACGTCCATTTGAATTACTTTAAACTTTTTATGAGAGCAATGCCAAAAAAAATTCAAACCACTTCAAGTCTTGCGACTGGAGTAAACTAGTTCCCTAAAATCAATTCCCTTTTCTTGTGCAAATCCTTGAACCATGAGATGCCTTGATTCTTACAACCATCCATGTATTGTCTATTTTATATAAGAAAACCATCTAGTTCCCATTTGGGTTCTTGTTATAGGGTAATCATCAGATCCACACTCTCAACTTCTTGAATTATTGTAATCCTCTTACATTACATCTACCCAATTTGATTGATCTCTACATGCAACTCTTCAATTTTAACACTCCATCAAAGTTAATATGTGTGAGAAACCAAGCTTTGACGAGTCTTCTTCACAACCTTTTTTCTTTCATCACCTTTAGTAATTGAATGATCTTCGATGAAGATTCTTTTCCCTAGACATAGTCGGATGAGTACATTCACTCTTGAAGTGACCACACTCCTTGTAGTTAATCACTTAGCCTTGTCAAACCCACCTTACCCACTACTCATAAACTTTGTATTTGCCTTTTATTTTCATATACCATTTCGCCCTTAACGTCAACATAGCCATTTGTCACTGCAAGTCAATTGCTTCCATGTCATCTGGGTCAATTTGTATCATTTGTTTGGCTGGCAGCTCTTTGCCTTTAAGTCACTAGCTATTAAGGCTTCAGAACTATGCAAAACCATTCTAAACAAAACCTATGCTCTATGATAATTAAAGATGAAATTATACATGCAGACTTGGATGCTGTTGAAGATGAACCTTTGCTCAAAAACTGATCATAAAGCCTGTCACCTAAAACGAATTATCATTAATAGATCATCTTAAGATGTAGGATCTACCAAAGTTGCATTGCATGACTTGTATGGACTTGAATTATAACTTTTTTGATTAATTATTTCTTATGTCATATCCTTTTCAATTGACTTCAACATGTTAATCAAATCAGAAAAATAAGGCAGACACTTAAATCATCATGCAATGATTCCATCCTTGTGGTAACGAATCTACCACTTTTTCCTCCACTTTGCGAACAGTTAGTTAACCTTACACCAGATTTCCCAAGCTTACTAGTTACATCCATAAACCTAGCAATATCTCATCAGTCAAACTCTCTCTCTTGATACTTCCAAATATATCATACTGTTTTTGAGCATATCCTTCTTGGTTACTTGAACATTAGAATTTCCTTCTCAGTAGATTAGAATGCTTCGATTATCAAACTTTTTTCATAAAAGCAACCAAAATCTAGAATGTAAAAGAAATGAATAAAACTCAAACTAAACACACATAATCACGGAGATTCATTGATATTACAAACCAAAAATGATTATGATGATTCCCTTCTTTGCTAATCCAAACCTTAATCACTCAAATAACACTAGAATTTCTTAACATGCACAAAGGGTGAAATTATCATTGGAAGTTTGACCTAAAATGAAAACAAAAGTTTATTAACTGATAATAGAAAAGTGTTGCATGTTTAAGTTGATACTAGAAGTGTTGGGTGGGACATATATCACACTATGAGTGTAGCTACTTAGTGTCCGTGACTTTAAACAAACTTCAATCTTCTTCATTCTTCGATATGTTTAATATACACAACCTATATGATCCTATAGTGAATATCTTCCATATTTATGCAAATTGTGTTGCGCCTCTAGAGGGCATAGTTTTGCCATGGTTCACATGTGTCCATATTTGGTTGAGGTGTGTGGAAAGATTATGTGTCCTTACATTTTTGTACTTTATTATTTATCTATTAGTATTTAATAACACAATATTATTTTGACTAATTTAATAGAAAATGTAGTAGTCATTGTAAATATGTTTTTTACACCAGATAACTTGCAATTGCCCACTGTGACCTTTTGTAATCCAATCAACTCAATGATACTTTACAAGCCGTTAAGTTTTAACTACCATAACAGTAATAACAAGCATGTGTATTATACCAATTCACTTCTTGTGACCTAATATTTCTTTATGTAATCAAAACCAACTCACAAATATATTATAAGACCTGTCAAAATGTTAGTCCGGTTATGACCTAATGTCTCTAATATCATAATGACTTATTTGATGATGTGCTTGTGTAACTGAAACCAATCCCTAACTCATGATAAGCCCGTTAATACATTCGTGCTCCCACTGTCCACATCCACTCCTTGATGTTTTTGGCAGACCATAGCATTATTACTATTTTCAATTACGTATTTTTTTACTATTTACTTAATAACATATTCATTTCTTAAGGAAATTCAATAGAGACTTAATTAGTGTACTAGTCATTCTATCATATCTTTAACGTCAAAGTACCTGCTATCGTCCATTGCGACTCTTTGCAACCAAAATTTACTCACAAACTACATATTATAAGACCTGTTAAGTTCCATTACCGTACTAGTAATCACAAGCATGTTTTAACACCAAATTAAACTTGTTGTCGCCTAATATGATTGTATTTACCCAAAACTACTCACTAACATATTAACACCCCATTAGTGTCTTAGTCAACGCAATGATGTCTCTAATAGCAAAATGATTTTTTTGTCCTTATGTGACTTTCTGTAACCAAATCATCTCACAAACATAACAAGCTCCATCACACATGACATAATCCATTTAGGCCCCAAAAACTTTCCTCATAGTAGTTGTTGTTAATCCGTTGCTATTCATCAAATAGATTACCATGGAAATCACTAAGGAATCCCTACGGAATCACTCCTGAACTATTATCGAAATCTGAATCGTCATGTTGTAGTTCAACCTTTATTCATTTCTCTATCGACCTAGAAGGCTAGAACCCAATCATGGTTTATGCTGATGACACACAATCATGGATGGAGAGTGGTAGAGGTCGTAAAGGGGCGTCTTATTACTTCGAGACCATTAATGATTCCTATTATTCCATGATCAGTGAGGCATGTACTTCGAACACTAGATCACAAGCTTATTGTCTTGATCTAGAGTATGCTTTATATGATGCAATTATTATATCGTCAACCAATTCCTAATTATTTGTTTCTTGTTTTATAGTGGGCCTTAAATGAAAATTGGACAGTGGAGCCATGCAACATAACATGTGACTAGAGGCGTAGGGCTACAAATACTACGTACCTACTCTGAAAACCATGAAATAATTGTTAATCCAAAAAACATGAGGGCCCCATGACTCCTTCCAATACTAATTGTTTTCTATATATTTACCAATGATCCTTAGCCCAACTGGTTAATGTGAGGTACCCATGACATGTATATATTGGGAGGTCATGGGTTCAAGTCTCACTCTGAGCAAAAAATACTACGTACCTACTCTGAAAACCATGAATAATTGTTAATCCAAAAAATGAGGGCCCCATGATCCTTCCAATACTAATTTAGTTTCTATATATTTACCAATGATCCTTAGCCCAACTGGTTAATGTGAGGTACCCATGACATGTATATATTGGGAGGTCATGGGTTCAAGTCTCACTCTGAGCAAAATGTTCAGAGTTAAGCAAGGGGGTTTTCTTAACAATGGATTTCCTCCTGAGGGGGTTGGGGGTGCGGTCCAGGCTGGGAAACGGATAGGTGGACCCGATTAAGATAACATCTATCATCCGAAGTTGGGTCGCACATTTGCCGTTAAAAAAAAAAAGTTTTCTATATATTTTATATATAGTAGTATTAGTTTTTTGTCCAATTAGATTTTTCTTTTTGTTTACGAAAAAGAAAATTTATATATTTTATTATAATAAAAATAGTTACCAACATAATATTCAATGGCAATGTGTCTGTATATTCTATTGGTGAACATCATGTCGCTAATCCGTCGGTGTAATAGTCATGGTAACAGTCTGAGTCACTAGCATCCGCCGATAATTTATTGTTGTTACCTCGTAACTTTTTTTCTTGAACGTCAATATATTATAGATAAAAAGGGATAGCAAGTAGCTAAACCCCAAAAAAACAACACATGGAAGATAAAGACAACAATAAGAAACAACAGAGTAAAAAACACATTATGCATGCTTTGTTTTCCGATAGAGCATCATTGACGGAAGCTCTGTTTCCATGGATTTGTCAAATAGTAGAAGTCAACATTTTATAGTGAACGGAAATTTTCAAAGAATTGATGATTAATAGATGTGTGAGCTGGTCATAAATTTTTAAAGTTCTAAGTAGGGTTATGTTAAAACTCAACCAACTAATTTCATCCTTTTATTATTTATCGACTAAATTCTCAATATTTATCATTTTCTAGGAAAAAATCCTCAACGTTTATTCGTTTTATTCTACCAATTTTGTATGGAGGTGATTTATTTGTTCAACATATTAATCCTTTTTTTTCCTCATAAATCATGACATGTTTGATAGTTTAGTATCCTTTGTTTGGTATGAACTGTTTTAAAATTATCAACCAAACATCATCAACGAACCAACGAATAAACGTCCATGGTCCTGAAATTAGACTCGTCTTTCACCGTACAACAACTTTATCAACAAATAACTTCTGTATATAACCACGGTCAACTGTCGTCGATCTGTTAACACTTTTATCATTGTGAGTACTTAGATTTGTGAACCGCCGTTCTGAAAAATAATTTGATTGAGATTCTTATGCAAACTTAACAATTGACAAATAAAGGCTCCTTGTATTATAACTCGAGTAAATATAATTTCACATATGATGATGCCTATATATGTGTTTGTATCAAACTATGATACTCCATCTCGTCTTATCCAAACCAAGGATAAGATTTGGATGTGTATGGCTCTTTTGTGGTTAATTACAAGTGGATTAAAAGTTGAAGAAATGCGAGTCAACTTTACGTATGAAATCCGTCTAAACAAAATGGTTGCATGATCAATAAAACAACATATTTCAAATGTGGCACTTTGTTACTAATTCAGTGGCGGAGCTTGAGGCAAATCTTAGTGGGGCGGGGGCGTAAGTGAACTATTTGGGGGGGGGGGGGGGACTTTATATTATTAAAAAATTTCCACTACCGGACCTAAAATTTACACTACCGAGCCAAAAATTAACATTACTGACGAAAAAAAAGGGGGGGCGGGGGCCCCTCCCGCCCCAAGAAGCTTCGCCCCTGACTAAAGTACCAGTGGCAATTAATCCATAATCATTCACTTAATTGTTGTTACAAACGGATGTTTATACTAGGTAGGTGTATGACGATCGGTATAATAATAAACTTTAAGAGAAAATTGCATAATAGTCCCTGTTGTTTGACCAAATTGCATGTTTGGTTCTCAAAATTTGAAAACTGCAATTAGTTTAAAATTTTACGTAGTCATTGCAAGTTTAATCCTTAAATTTTTAAAATTGTAATGTTAGTACAAATTTTTATATGGGCATTGCACTTTTGTTTCTAAAGTTAAATTTAAAATTAGTCTACAATTTATTAAATAATAAATTAAACGAATTTAATGTTAGGTACAAAAAATGTTATAAGTACATAAAGTTTAAACTAATTTATAATTTTTAAATTTTAGACTAAACGTAAAATCTTGTTAAATCACATGAACTATTTGTATAATTTCTCAACTTTTAATGCATGACTTGTTCAAATTACAAGAAGACATAGTTAGTCATTACATGTTATTTTGGTGACTCACTCGGATCCTACACGTATTTAACTTGTACGGATCATAGGTTATAATTAGGTAAACAACTCATAAGTCCAATGGGTATTTAACCCGTTCACATGGGTTCTCACCCGACCTACTTTCCCATAGTCCTAACTTATATTTAGACCAAAGGGTTATCTCTCAAGCTACCGGTCTTCTACTAGGTAGCATTCTTCAAATCTAGCTTACATCCGAACTTACTCATATGACTCCCCAGTTGTTTTGTTCTCTTTGTGTTTGAATAAAGCAATACAGAACCCATACGTGTATTAATAGACCAAGTGAAAAGCTTCTGATCGAAGACTGCATATTTTTCCCGTGATGAAGATTTGCCAAATTTTCAAGTTCCCCCTAAAGTTTTGTTTAATGACAAACCAGCCTTCTAGTTTCATTGTAACGCTTTTTAACATTTAATGATATTAATAAATAATAAGAATAATAATAATAGTTATCGTTATCGTTATCGCTATCGTTAAACGAATTTGATGATATTTAATGCTCGTTCAGACATCTCACATTTCAACAATTTTTTGACTTGAAAGAGATAATTCACCTATACGTAGAAAAGTTCAACTGTAGTGAAGTTGTGCACCCGCAATGCGAAAGTTCATTCGCATCTAGTCATGGTTAAAGTTAAAAAGTTATTACTCACTGAATCTTGTTATTCATTGAACTTGAAATAGTCACCCGTAGGTGAGTTACGCACCCGCATTTGAATAGTTACTCGAATGTGAATAGTCACTGGAATGTGAATAGACACCCAAGTGTGAATAGTCACCGGTATGTGAATACTTTAATCACATCTAACGTGACTTAGGTTATTTCCATGATAGTATGAATGGTAAATATCATAAACAAAGTGCTGCCCTAGAATGTAAAGGGTTAAAGTTGTCCACAGTAAAAAAGCTAAGTATATATAAGAGCTAAAGACAACTATAGATAAGCAAATTAAAGTTACAGTTTCACATGGGAAATATTAAAGTAACTTGAATGATAAATCAAGAATAGTTACCCGTTAAACACAATTATGAAATGTTAAAATATGCTAAAGAAGTCTTGCAAAACATATGTCTTGACATATTTCAAGCATCAACATAAGAGTTTTACTCAATGGCAAGCAATAAGAGTGTTGCAACTGTTGCAAGCGAAAGTAAAAGAGACTTGCGTACCACGTAAGTAATAGCTAAGAAGTCTTGTACGAGTATAGACTTATAACAAAAGTTACAGTAAGGATAAAGCATATAAAGAACCAACCATAGCAATGGCTATATAAGTTTATATACATGAATAACCACATAAATAAAGTTAAGTAAAATATAAATTAGATAATTGGTAAAGTTTGATGTGAACATTAAGCTAATGCATAGTTAAAGTAAGGTAAAGAAATATTGGAAAATTTATAGTTTGATAAACTTATTTGTTAAGTAAAATTAGAATTCACTAATTAGCAGCACTAACTTTTGTATGCATATTAGCTTGACAGGAAAGCATTGATGAATAAAGATGCGAGCTTGGCATGGATCCTTTGGCTACCGGGCATCAAATCAAGACGAACATCTTAGCAGTTGTTATGTTTCGTTAATTTTCAATCTATGATGTAATACATTGGTTCATAAATAAGTTTCAATTCTACTGCTTAAAGTCAATGAATGTTGGTTTAAGAACTTATGATCTGATGTTCAAATCTACCTGTGAGTCTCGTGGAATATGACCTTCCACATTAATCACCACAAGGAATAGGAAGGGATGTTCTCTACGATAACTCTCCAACGTGAGAATCAGTTTTTGTCTTATGAGGAGAAATGCTAAAAGAAAGATGAGTGTATGTGTGGGTATGGTGTGAGAGCATATAATGTACATCTTTTTACCTTCTATTTATAGTATTCCAATTAGTGTTTCTCTCTTATGAGAAGAAAGGCTAAAAGAAAGATCAAGTGTATGTGTGGGTATGGTGTGAGAGCATATAAATGTACCATCTTTTTACCTTCTATTTATTGTATTCCAATTAGTGTTTCTCTTGATGATTACGTAAGAATTTTGTGGTCCTACTAGAGGGTCATGCGATTATTACGTCCGCGTGTTATGTGAGGATGACATATTTACCATCATGCTACCATGTGTCCCTAACCAACTTTGTGGTCCTTGTCTAGTGAGTCGGATTGTGCCCTTGGGAAAGTTATTTAGACATGCACGATGGATTAGAACTTTTATTTTAAATTCTTGAGAACCAAAACCGTTCCTTAAGTTTTATCATTTAATATTCAAGAGATTTTAAACTTGTAATTATCAATAACACTTTCATATTATAATGTGAGATCATAAGTTAGCAAAGTAAGTGTTCTTGACAAATTGTAATATATATTAATCTTTATTTGTACTTGAAGTGACGATCTCTACTAATATTGTAAAGGCGTTATACATTTATCATTAATTAAGAAAGAAAATTTTGCAGTGTCAACTAAGATTAGCAAAAAGTTGCAAACAAAAATAGCTTCGTTGATAAGAGATAAGAGTGGTGATCACCATGAATATTAGAGAGGAGTTTTGAGACATGCATCAACTAAGAAAGAATATTATTCAAGGTGATCCAAACTTTTTTAAAGGAAGACAACAAAGAGAAACTCCTATTTATAAATCAACTACAAGTTTTGTGAGTAATCTATTTTACTCTGTCTTACAACTACAAGTTCTTTAAATTTTTTTTTTTTTTTTTTTTCTTTTACAAACCAAATTTTGTATTAAATGTGATTATCAACCAAAAAAACATATCATGTGACATGTCTTGTATTTATCTTATTATCATGCCACGTGACATGTCATCAAGAACTATCATCTAGTAAGTTGAATTCCACCAATATACTTTAGTTATATTATATATTTGCAACAAAATATCATGTCATTTTACTGATATGTTATAAGTCAAATAGAGATAAGATCATTGATGTGTTGAATAATGTATTCACTTTTCGTGCGATCTAGGAAGACCATTTTCTGTATTGCAAAAGTCAGATTTTTTATAAACTTTAGTATCTATTTAATAAAGCATCTTTGTTTGTTAGACTTTATAAAAGTTGGTCATATTTATAATTTAATTAGTAAATACAAAGCACATGAGCCATTATGTTACGATGATATTAAACAACTAAAAGGCGGTGCATAATTTTTAATTTCGATCCAAGCCTCCAGGGGTATAGTCGCTTACATGGACGATTACAAATTAATTTAGTAAATTACTATATCTTCTCATGGTTTGGGTACTTTTGACTTTTTTTTTAGTCTAAAGAGTAATTTTTTTAACAAATCATATCTTGTGGTTCGCAATTTATTATTTTTTAAGTTAGTCTTTTGGGCTAACTCTGTTAAATTTCTCTGTTATTTTTAGAGACATTTCAATCATTTGTGTAATTAGTGTTAGAATAACTGCTTATTTCAAATTTGTAAGTTTGTGTAATTGTGCAAGTCAGCTCATAATTTTTATGATATAATTTGTGTAAGTTGTGTAAGTCAGCTCATAGAATAATTGTGTAAATTTTGTGCAAGTCATCTCATAGTTTTTATGATAGAATTTTCTCTTTAGTCTTTTCATTTTATTCTCTTTAGAACTCTTGATATTCTTTTTCATCCCCAATAGTTAGGGTTTTTTCATGTTAGGAACCCATGTTCTTTTTGAATCTCGTTGTGTATAAGCGAGTTTGTATCATAGAGTTGGTTTGTCTTGTTCTCTTCTTGATTCAAAGTGTTCTCGCTTTGTCTTCCTGGTTGTGAGAATTCTTATCTTTTAAATAGTTGTATATTATGATGTTTATGATAGATATATATATGCTTTTAACATGGTATCAAAGCTTATCATAGCTCTGATATCACATAGTATTCAGTGCCTATCTTTCTCTTGGGTTTTGGAGAGAGGTCAAAACCCTAGATCTGTCTAATTTGTTTTATTTTCTTCTCTTCTGTTCGTTCTTGTCTTTACAAGACTAATCTAGTTGTTGAAGGTTTTCTCTTGAAACCTAAGTGTATATTGTTCATGGTTCATTCTTGGTGATTCTCTAAATAGAAGTTCTCGCGTGAGAACTACTTCTTCTCGCGCGGTAACTCCAAGTTTTCGTCGGCGATTATATTCTCAAACCTCTTGGAGTTTTTTGCATCCTTGTATTTCTTGCCTGCTTCGAGTTTTAGCTTTTCACTTGATATTGTAATTCATAAATACTAGGTCCTTATATTTCCCCTTATGGGTTATGATAACAAGCTATGTTTTGACTTTCAGTCACATTTTCATGATTATCTGATTCTCGGTTGTCTTTCACTCCAGTCTTCCTCCTCAACTGTAACCTCTTCCTAATGTATAGCTCTGATATCACCTCGTATCTTGGCCTATCTCTATCTTGGTTTTTGGAGAGGTCAAAACCCTAGATTTGTCTGATTTGCTTTTTTTTTCTCTTCATTTCGTTCTGTCTTTACAAGACTAATCTAGTTCTTGATGGTTTTGTCTTGAAACCCTAAGTGTATATTGTTCATGGTTCATTGTTGGTGATTCTCTAAATAAAAGGTCTCGCGCGAGAATTATTTCTCGCGTGGAAACTCCAAGTTTTTGCGTGATAAGATCTTCATCAACATCTTGGAGTTCTCGCATCCTTGTATTTCTTACATGCTTTGAGTTTTATCTTTTCACTTGATATTGTCATTCATAAATGCTAGGATTCCCTAGGGTATGATATCAAGCTATGTTTGACTTCAGTCACACGTCTTCATGAATATTGTGATTCTCAGGTTTCTTCACTTCAGTCTTCTCCCTCAACTGTAACCTCTTCCTAATATATAGCTTCATAAAGGATATCACATCTGAATCAAGATTAAATCATTCTATCTTGATTACTTAGACTTAAGTTGTATTAGTCATATGATAGAAAGATCCGACTTCCATTTCAGATTCCAAACAATTCAATTTTTCAATCTGATGATAAATACTTTAACAACAAACTAGATCATCTAATCATTCTTCCCTCTATGTAAGATAAAATAAGCCCATATTTTCAGAGTAAGAGTACCAAACAACCTTGATTCTTTGCTTAATTCAATCGTTCGATTATCGTCCCCATCAATAAGATCAAATAAGCCCATATTGTCAATTTTAATTCACAAACGACCCAAACAAATGTTATATGTATTGAATCCTGAACTTGATCAAACATAACAAAAACACCTGTTTAAGTACCATTATATTTTGCATTCCCCTTCGCTTTGCAAAATATAATCCGTCTTCAATTCATTCAGCTACCTCGACGGATTTAAGCTAAAACACTTGTTCTAAACCTTCACAAACTAACAAGTTTTCGCTTGCTGGAAAAGTTCTCGCATCTTGCAAAGTTATCGCAAAATTAAGAAATTCTTTAAGTGTTCGCTGAAATGATAAGTTTTCGCTTGGAATGAAGTTCTCAGACAAGGACCAAGCCAAACTCTTGATGTTTTATGTATTATGTGAAAACTATCATTTTTTTTGCATACCCACATGAAAATTCCCAAGATTTTGCAAAAGGATATGACTTCCACATTAATTCACCACAAGGAATAGGAAGGGATGTTCTCTACGATAACTCTCAACGTGAGAATCAGTTTTTGTCTTATGAGGAGAATGCTAAAAGAAAGATGAAGTGTATGTGTGGGTATGGTGTGAGAGCATATAAATGTACCATCTTTTTACCTTCTATTTATAGTATTCCAATTAGTGTTTCTCTCTTATGAGAAGAAAGGCTAAAAGAAAGATCAAGTGTATGTGTGGGTATGGTGTGAGAGCATATAAATGTACCATCTTTTTACCTTCTATTTATTGTATTCCAATTAGTGTTTCTCTTGATGATTACGTAAGAATTTTGTGGTCCTTACTAGAGGGTCATGCGATTATTACGTCCGCGTGTTATTGGTGAGGATGACATATTTACCATCATGCTACCATGTGTCCCTAACCAACTTTGTGGTCCTTGTAGTGAGTCGGATTGTGCCCTTGGGGAAAGTTATTTAGACATGCACGATGGATTAGAACTTTTATTTTAAAATTCTTGAGAACCAAAACCGTTCCTTAAGTTTTATCATTTAATATTCAAGAGATTTAAACTTGTAATTATCAATAACACTTTCATATTAGAATGTGAGATCATAAGTTAGCAAAAGTAAGTGTTCCATGAACAAATTGTAATATTATATTAAATCTTTATTTGTACTTGAAGTGACGATCTCTACTAATATTGTAAAGGCTTTATACATTTATCATTAATTAAGAAAGAAAATTTGCAGTGTCAACTAAGATTAGCAAAAAGTTGCAAACAAAAAATAGCTTCTTGTATAAGAGATAAGAGTGGTGATCACCATGAATATTAGAGAGGAGTTATTGGAGACATGCATCAACTAAGAAAGAATATTATTCAAGGTGATCCAAACTTTTTTAAGGAAGACAACAAAGAGAAACTCCTATTTATAAATCAACTACAAGTTTTGTGAGTAATCTATTTTACTCTGTCTTACAACTGCAAGTTCTTTAAATTTTTTTTTTTTTTTTTTTTTTTTTTTTTTTTTTTTTTACAAACCAAATTTTGTATTAAATGTGATTATCAACCAAAAAAACATATCATGTGACATGTCTTGTATTTATCTTTTTATCATGCCACGTGACATGTCATCAAGAACTATCATCTAGTAAGTTGAATTCCACCAATATACTTTAGTTATATTATATATTGCAACAAAATATCATGTCATTTTACTGATATGTTTATAAGTCAAATAGAGATAATGATCATTGATGTGTTGAATAATGTATTCACTTTCGTGCGATCTAGGAAGACCATTTCTGTATTGCAAAAGTCAGATTTTTATAAACTTTAGTATCTATTTAATAAAAAGGATCTTTGTTTGTTAGACTTTATAAAAGTTGGTCAATTTTATAATTTAATTAGTAAATACAAAGCACATGAGCCCATTATGTTACGATGATATTAAACAACTAAAGGCGGTGCATAATTTTTAATTTCGATCCAAGCCTCCAGGGGTATAGTCGCTTACATGTGACGATTACAAATAATTTAGTAAATACTATATTCTTCTCATGGTTGGGTACTTTTGACTTTTTTTTAGTCTAAAGAGTAATTTTTTTAACAAATCATCTCTTGTGGTTCGCAATTATTATTTTTTAAGTTAGTCTTTTGGGCTAACTCTGTTAATTTCTCTGTTATTTTTAGAGACATTTCAATCAATTTGTGTAATTAGTGTTAGAATAACTGCTTAATTTCAAATTTGTAAGTTTGTGTAATGGTGCAAGTCAGCTCATAATTTTTATGATATAATTTGTGTAAGTGGTGTAAGTCCTCATAGAATAATTGTGTAAATTTGTGCAAGTCATCTCATAGTTTTTATGATAGAATTTTCTCTTTAGTCTTTTCATTTTATTCTCTTTAGAACTCTTTGATATTCTTTTTCATCCCCAATAGTTAGGGTTTTTCATGTTTAGGAACCCATGTTCTTTTTGAATCTCGTTGTGTATAAGAGAGTTTGTATCATAGAGTGTTTAG
Organism: Flaveria robusta; assembly: GCA_025506415.1. Taxonomy (NCBI): domain Eukaryota; kingdom Viridiplantae; phylum Streptophyta; class Magnoliopsida; order Asterales; family Asteraceae; genus Flaveria; species Flaveria robusta. The sequence continues at coordinate 42,886,149 of CM046469.1, forward strand.
TCTTGTTCTCTTCTTGATTCAAAGTGTTCTCGCTTTGTCTTCCTGGTTGTGAGAATTCTTATCTTTTAAATAGTTGTATATTATGATGTTTATGATAGATATATATGCTTTTAACATGGTATCAAAGCTTATCATAGGCTCTGATATCACATAGTATTCAGTGCCTATCTTTATCTTGGGTTTTTGGAGAGGTCAAAACCCTAGATCTGTCCAATTTGTTTTATTTCTTCTCTTCTGTTCGTTCTGTCTTTACAAGACTAATCTAGTTGTTGAAGGTTTTCTCTTGAAACCCTAAGTGTATATTGTTCATGGTTCATTCTTGGTGATTCTCTAAATAGAAGTTCTCGCGTGAGAACTACTTCTTCTCGCGCGGTAACTCCAAGTTTTCGTGCGATATGATATTCATCAAACATCTTGGAGTTTTTGCATCCTTGTATTTCTTGCATGCTTCGAGTTTTAGCTTTTCATTGATATTGTAATTCATAAATACTAGGTCCTTATAATTTCCCCTTATGGGTTATGATAACAAGCTATGTTTGACTTCAGTCACATATTTTCATGAATTATCTGATTCTCGGTTGTCTTTCACTCCGTCTTCCTCCTCAACTGTAACCTCTTCTAATGTATAGCTCTGATATCACCTCGTATTCTTGGCCTATCTATTCTTGGTTTTTTGGAGAGGTCAAAACCCTAGATTTGTCTGATTTGCTTTTTTTTTCTCTTCTGTTCGTTCTTGTCTTTACAAGACTATCTAGTTCTTGATGGTTTTGTCTTGAAACCCTAAGTGTATATTGTTCATGGTTCATTGTTGGTGATTCTCTAAATAAAGTCTCGCGCGAGAATTATTTCTTGCGTGGAAACTCCAAGTTTTTGCGTGATAAGATCTTCATCAAACATCTTGGAGTTCTCGCATCCTTGTATTTCTTACATGCTTTGAGTTTTATCTTTTCACTTGATATTGTCATTCATAAATGCTAGGATTCCCTAGGGTATGATATCAAGCTATGTTGACTTCAGTCACACGTCTTCATGAATTATTTGATTCTCAGGTTTCTTTCACTTCAGTCTTCTCCCTCAACTGTAACCTCTTCCTAATATATAGCTTCATAAAGGATATCACATCTGAATCAAGATTAAATCATTCTATCTTGATTACTTAGACTTAAGTTGTATTAGTCATATGATAGAAAGATCCGACTTCCATTTAGATTCCCAAACAATTCAATTTTTCAATCTGATGATAAAATACTTTAACAACAAACTAGATCATCTAAATCATTCTTCCCTCTATGTAAGATAAAATAAGCCCATATTTTCAGAGTAAGAGTACCAAACAACCTTGATTCTTTGCTTAATTCAATCGTTCGATTATCGTCCCATCAATAAGATAAATAAGCCCATATTGTCAAGTTTTAATTCCCAAACGAACCAAACAAATGTTATATGTATTGAATCCTGAACTTGATCAAACATAACAAAAACACCTGTTTAAGTACCATTATATTTTGCATTTCCCCTTCGCTTTTGCAAAATATAATCCGTCTTCATTCATTCAGCTACTACGAGATTTAAGCTAAAACACTTGTTCTAAACCTTCACAAACTAACAAGTTTTCGCTTGCTGGAAAAGTTCTCGCATCTTGCAAAGTTATCGCAAAAATTAAGAAATTCTTTAAGCGTTCGCTGAAATGAATAAGTTTTCGCTTGGAATGAAGTTCTCAGACAAGGACCAAGCCAAAACTCTTGATGTTTTATGTATTATGTGAAAACTAATCATTTTTTTGCATACCCACATGAAAATTCCCAAGATTTTGCAAAATACGGTTATAATCTGAAGTTTTCGTATCTGGCGATTATCACGCGACAACTTCATCAAACTTGACTTTTTGGTTTTATCACACGTTGCAATCTCAATTCTTTAATTTCTACCATCTAAACTCGAGGAAAGTTAGTTCTATCATGCACAAGATCGATTAACATGTATCACAGTTAAAAACACTAGTTTGGCCTTTGGTTTCACCTTCAAATCTTAATATAACCAAGCGAAACGCCCCAATCTTTAATCCTTTATTTAACATCTTAAAACGGATATTGCGGAATGAAAATTCATGTATCAAGAGCAACACCTAGCTCTGATACCAAATGTAAAGTCGTCATAACGACCAAATCCACAATATGTTGCACTTGATAATCAAACAAGACGGATGTGTGCATGTGTGATATCAACTAACATAAACAAACTCAAATGAATATTATTAATCAAACAATTACAATACCAAAGGAGTTTATTTCGTTTAAGCTCGATCCACTAGAAGTGAGCTCCCCTCGTGCGGCCTATCACACAACTTTCCGCTCTTCACTCTTAGAGCACTTTTACAAAATGAAACACACATAATGAAATACAAAAGAAAACATCTATCTATACTAAATAGAATTTCTCGCGTGAAAACTTTCTTCTCGAGCGGCAACTCTAAGTTTTCGCGCGATAAGATCTTCATCAAACATCTTGGAGTTCTTGTATCCTTATATTTCTTGCATGCTTTGAGCTTTTGATTTTCAATTGATATTGTAAACCATAAATATTTGGTCCTTACAATGTCATTGTATATTACTTTGCGGTGTTTGTATCTATTGTATTCTTATCATGCATGCTAGATGCTTGGTTATAGCAAGTGAATACATGTTCACAAACCCTGTCTATGAACTCACCTATGTAAACCGAGTCAAAATATTTTTGAGCACACATCCTAGGTTCCATGTGTGTAGGTTTGGAAGAATTTACAGGATATAGCTTTTGAGGCTGGAGTAGTTAAAGATCTTATGGGCTGGATGATAGATCTCTAGATCTAGCCTAGAACTGTACTACTTTAATGTATCTTAAATAGTTGTATATATATATATAGTTTGATAAAGGTTAGTTTATTATGTTGTGTTGTTTTCATGACATCTACCACATATAACCTGTCCCTAGGATGGGGTGTGAAACCACACCACCATATCAATTTCCAATGTCCTTACCATCCTCTACATTACCCAAGCTATCCCATGACTACTAGAACGCATGTAGCATTTCTAACCTTCAAAATATCTATAACCTCACCTTTCTTGTTACGAATCCTCTTCATTTGACTCTATTTGCATAGATGGATGCTAAAGGTTAAAATCAGCCTCCAAACATACAAGTGGTTCAATGTCATGCATGAGTATATGAATGCTCCTCAAAATAAATGAACCTTAGTTTTTATAGATAGAAAATCTCTAATTTTATTGGATCTAAACAGGTCTACAAGAAAAAGTATAAGCGTAATGGATCAATTGATCATTTTAAAGCCCATCTCGTTGCTAAAGCTTCACTAAAGTTCCCTGACTTGATTAATTCTCTTACATTTTATCCGGTAGTGAAGGTCGCTAATATTCATATTATTTTTCTTTAGCCTCTATTGATAATTGGCATTACACCAAATCGATGGCAAAAATGCTTTTTTGTAAGGTAACCTTACTAAAACAGTTTTTATGGAGCAATATCCTACAAGACCCAAATATACCAACACATGTCTTTTGTCTAAAGAAAGCTCTATATCGTTTTTAAACAAGCACTGTGTGCCTGGTTCATAGTCTTTGTGTGTAGTTGAGTTGATACCTCCTTATTTATTTTCAACAAGGATTCATTTTTTATTTACCTTCTTGTTTATGTGGATGAGATCATCATCAAAAGTCATAACCAAAAGGTAATTGCACACTTTATGACACACCTAACCATGCATTTGTAATCAAGGATCTTAGGAAGCTTAAATACTTTCTTGGGCTAGAGGTATCTCAGACCAAAACGGGTCTTTTTCTTAGCCAAGTTAAATGTGCACTGATGTTCTATCACGTGCATGTTTACTTGAAGCAAAACTAGCTAGAACATCTTTAGCTGCAAATGACTTGTTCACTTGTAAAGGCACACCGTTTCATGATCAAACTTATATCATTCTCTATCTGGGGCACTTTAATACTTACAATCACTAGACATGATCTCTCCTATGTTGCGAATCAAACAAGACAAATTTTACTCACAACCTAAATCTCATTTTTAATTTGTCATACACATCCTTGGATACGTGAAAGACACTCTTGATTATAGCCTTACTTTTGATAGCCGACCAAAACCGATCTCGTTGGGGGTGCCGATTAGGCTAGGTACATTGAAACATGTTAGTCGACCTATGATTATTCATATATGGTGGAAATCTTGTTTCTTAGAATGCCATGAAACAATGGTCACGTTTAACTGTGAATTTGAGTGGAAATGGCAAACACCACTTCTGACATTATCTAGATTATCATCTACTCCGTGAGCTTCACACTTTATCTCTAAATAGATCAACTTTACTTTATGACAACCGTAGTGCACTCTTTCCATATCAAAATACTATCGCCCGTATAAGAGCTAAGTATATTGATCTTGACTACCACTTTGTTGAGGAGCTCATTTCATTTGATGGTCCATACACGAGTTTGTTCCATTAAGCTACCAAGTTGCTCACATCTTCACAAAATAAAAATAAAATAAAATAAAAAATATTGCACGACCTTTATAGTTAACATAATAAATGTCTTTTATTTTGACTAAGTCCAAGTCCTAAAGTGAGCATGTAGAAGTCCACTAAGCCACATTTCCTGAAATCATGAGTAAAATGATGAGTAAACAAAATAATTAACTGTTGACTAAACACATGTTTGCATACCTGTATAGATTGATTAAATGATTGAATAATTCAATTTACATGACAAATATCAAGACTTATAATGCAATAATCTTTCTACTCTAATAAAAATGTATCTATGTGTGGGACACGTGGCGGCATCAAAAAATTGTTATCAAATTTCCCGCTTCTCTCTCCTATTAAATATTTAACTTAATTACTATAATATTATTTAATTATTTTTAGATATAAAATAGTCTTATAAGTAAAAATAAAGAAATCTTTTTATTAGTGTTATTTCTATATAAACAAATTTTATAATACAAAAAACTTTTCAGCAACATCAAACTTTTTAAATATATTTTATAACGGTGTTTTGAAACAAAATGTCTAATTTATTTTTGGGAAAAACAAAGATAAGTTTTAAAATAAAAGTATAAAAAATTAATATAATTTTTTATAATTACTTATAGTCCTTAATCATATATATATTAGAATATAATTTTATAATTATAAATTTTATTCTATTAAATATGTTATTGATCAACCCGTGTAATACACGGGTTACTAAATCTAGTATAACATAAAAGACAAATCAAACACAATCAAACTAACGACTGAATTGACTCGGTTCGAAGCCAAAGCTTTGTAATAGAATGTTTTAATTCGGTTACAATCATACTCGTATAATCATATGGGGTGGCTTTTGTCAAACCAATAGATCTGTTATTGTTACAAGGTTGCATGAATTAATGTATCTAGTTTATCTAACTATAAAATTCATATTTGCAAGTAATAAATAGCATGTTTTAAATTGAACGACACATGATTTCTCGAAAATGTAAAAAACACGTAAAATAGGCTATGATACTCACCTTGTATGATGGTAGTTGTAGGATTCACAAAAAAGTTTGAATGTTTGAGAGTTAAAGGTGATGTCTTAAAGGATAGAAAAAAACAATAACTTAGGATCGGAAGTCATTACAAGAAGTTAGGATGTTTACGGAATGCCAAAAGGTGAAACTTAGATTGGAAAAGGATTATTACACTAATTTTAGATTCTGGACAAAATGTTTGGTACGAGTTTGAAAAAGTTTTAAAATATAAATGGTTTCAGAAAATTATGAAAATTCATAATCAACTAGTTCAAAGTCTCCAGATAAATTTCCTTTAGGTCAAAACAACAGGACAAGATAGAAGGTGATGAAATGTGCATTTATCTTGTGAAGACTATTATGTAGTCTTCCAATTAAATTTGAAGAAGTAAAGACTATCGTCATTAGAATCCATTTGAGTTATGAAAAACATTCCAAGACTTTGGCATAACCATCGTTTAGAGAAACAATCATGTGTAATAATTGAATGTGGAGGTGTAGCTGTCAATGTGCTAACACGATTCTTTGTTTTATGTTAGCGTGTTGTTAGCTTAATTTAGGAATGTTAGAAGATACTGAATGTCAAAAGGTCAGTGATCAAATGATCACAATTAAAAATAAATGATTTAGTACAAGAAAGAATAGAAGTAAGAACATGAAGTCATGAGAGCAATAGGTGAATCAAATCATTGATGACTTGTTAATCATTTATATTCCTTACATTTATCATAAAACAAAATAGTGTATGTTTTGATGTTAGGATGGTTTTTTAGACTAAAACAAAATAAAATAAATTGTAACAATATAAAAGAAATACATAATATAAAAGCAATGCAAGAATACCTTAGCATTAGAGAATTCTTGAAATTACTTGTAAAAGAATTGGTCAAAACAGAGAATGGAAGAAGGTTTGAGAGTGAGATTTAGAGAATAAGCAAAAAAACATGAGCCTAATGGTTGCTTTTATAATTGAGGTTAGAAGAAGGTGATAAATAATGTTAATGATGAGTTAGAAGTCTTTAAAGAGGGGTTGTGATTGGAATTTGAAAAAAATATAAAATAAATTAAAGTAAAATAAATAAATAAAAATCACATTTTAAACCATAATTTATTAAAACCATAACCTTAATAATTTCCAAATTATCAGTTTGTAAAACTTTATAAATCTTGTAAACTTTGTATTTATTTATTATTTTAATTTCACCACTAAAATCTCATAATTAATAACTTAATCCTATAAATTTAAATTTTATTTTATAATTAATAAGAGATCATCATAATTGAATAAATAATAAAGTTAATTGTGAATGAACATAATAATTTATAAAATGATTAAACAATAATAGTTGATTACATAAATGACCCCAAACAGGTTAAGGTTTGTATTTGAATTGGGTTAAAAGTTACACTCAGCAGGAAACCCATAACTGGAAAATCCCTTAACTCAATTCTAAGCATTTTTGCTTAGACTAAGACTTGAACCCGAGATTTCCCCAAACTATTGTCTTGTTTGGGAACTTACCTTTACCACTCGGGCTAAGGATCATTGGTGTTGGGTTATTAATCAATAGACTAAATTAGAGTTTTCATTCCTGGGTTTGAGCATAGTTGTAATTTTAATAGCTTTTGGAATAGTTTCATACACAAAGTATTGTATAAGGCTGCTTAGATTAGGTCGCTAAGTAAGTCAACCTTGGATACTAAGTAATTGTTGTGAATTTATCAAAATACCCTTACTATAACCATTATCATACCATAACCATCTCATTCATAATGAAGCTATTGAAAGGTTTTAGGGGCTTGTTGACAAACCTTACATCTCTCAGATGATAGAGAAGTTGTTTTTAGCGTGAGCTGTAAGATAGAAAGGGCTCCATTGCTCATAATAGGATCCAATCACCCAAAATCAAAGGCATCATGCTTAGCAACACAATCACCATAAAATACAAACACGAAGCATACACTAGTAGTAAATGATCATGTAGCGCATACTAGGCAATCAATATGTAATAAAAACAACATATAATGATTAACAAAGGATCAATAATTAAGCACTATACCATTAACAACAAGAAACACATAAATTAACAACAAAATACAATGACCCGGAAGAAATATATATGGCACTAAGCAAATGACAATAACGTATCAGGTACTACCATGTAAGGGTTCTAGCTAAGACCGATATAAGATACATCCAATCTTTCCTAGACATCCTTACCTTAATCTTACATCCCCACATTCCTATATCCTGGACCATGTCCTCAAAAGGGGTGCAACTCAAGCAAATCTTGTTTATTTTTCCTTCCAAGTCAGTTTTTCAGTCGGCCTGCTACTCCTCTTCCCCTTGACGTTTAGGATCTCTATTGTTGTAGCTGGCACTATTGTGTCTTCTATTCACATGTCTAAACCATCTTAGTCTTCCGTTTCATATCTTATATGCCATACTAGCTACTCCTAACCTATGTATAAAAAAAAATTATTTCTCATCCCATCTAACATTGTGTGTCCATACATCTACCTTAGTATCCTTGTCTCTATTGCTTCCATTTTATGGGTTTGGATCTTCTTGATTCCCAAGTCAATTCCGTGTAGCATAGTCGAGCATACCACAAACCTATAAAATTCTCCCTTTAACTTGGTCGGGGAGTTTTTATCACATAGTACCCCTTAGGCTGCCCTCCACCTACTTCAATCTATTTGGATTCGTTGTGTAACGTCAATATCCATCTCTCTATCACCCTGTATATATGATCTTAAATAGTTTAACTAAGTTGCGTGCAACACTAATAACCTTCAATGATCGTCTTGGTGTCATCGTCGTTACTTCTTCCACTTAAGGTGCAATAGGGGTGCTTTATTCTCATGCGATGGATCCTTAGCCTTTCACTCTCTAAAGCTCCTCATCATTCTTGTAAAAGCACATTCAAGCTCCTTTTACTCTCGTCAACAACGACAATATCATCTGCAAAAAATGCATGTCAATAATGTCATGTGCATCAACGTTGACAACTCATCCAATACTAATTTAAATAGGAATGATGTCAATCTAGACTTTTTGTGGAAGACAACCTCGACTTACAAATTATTTTTTATTTATTTTAAACAATGTTTTTTTTATAGAAAGTTTTTTTTTTGTAATAAGTCTTTTTAACTTTAAACCTTATTTTTTGCTTAAAACGATCCTTTTTTAAAAATAATATATATTTAATTATATATATACATACATACATACATACACACATATATATATATGTATGTATATATGTATATGTATGTGCATGTATACATATACATATATATACACATACATACACACACACACACATATATATATATATATACAGAGAGGTTCAAATAAGAACATTCTTTTATTGCGAGAACTTGCGAAAACCATCAAGTTCAATGAATATCATTATTATCTTTGTTTAGATAACATTATTACACATATAGAAGATTATGATCTTTTATGTATATATGTAAATTTGCAAGTGTAAAATTTTTTACATTAGTGTAAGTTTTGCAAAAAAAGCACATATATTTGAAGTTGTAAGTATAACTTACAACAATATAAACTTTTTTACACTTACGAATTTACACATATGCAAATAATGTCATAATCTTATCTATGTGCAGTAATGTTACTACAAAAAAAAAAATTTAATTGAACTTGATGGGTTTTTCGTAAGTTCTCGCAATAATATAGGGTTCTCATTTGAACCTTACCATATATATATATATATATATATGGTAAGGTTATAATTTTTTTTAAAATAAGAACATTTAAAATATATTAACATGGTTAATTTTTTTTTAAATTAGTAATTTATCACGTATGTAAGTTATTTTTACACATGTGTAATGCTATCGTTACGCATGTGTAAACTTACTATTTCAACAAAAAATAAATGTTCAACTAATAAATGTATGTGTAAGTCATTTTTACACATGTGTAAGTTATTTTTTACACATGTGTTAACTTATTTTTTACACATGTGTAAAAGTCGCTTTAGTCATTTCTAAGCTAGCTTTAAAATACAGTTTTATATAAATCACAATTAATTTTATATAAACAAGAGTCAAATAATTTCATATAAATCATTAGGAATTAATTCATACAAATACAATTTTAAATATAGTTAATTAATTACCAATTTAACAAATAAATTAAACAAAGTGTTACACATATGAAATGTGTTTACTAACGGTCAAATTCTTATTATTACATGTGTAACAAAATTTTTAATGGTAAAAAGTTAACACATATCTTAAATAGAAAGTTTATAATATATTACCTTACACATGTGTTAAATTTGATAACACATGTGTTAAAGTTTTATAAATATCTTTAACTTATGGGGTAAATTGTGCATAAAATAAACTACAAAATGTGTTAAAGTTTTCAGTTAGTTTCTAACCATTAAAAAATCTGTTACACATGTAATAAAAATATGACATTTTTAAAATATCCAAATAAATGAAAAGTTTGTCATATATATTACTTAAACATGTGTTAAATGAGATAACACATGTGCTAAAGTTTTTAGATCTTTTTACTACATGGGGTAGGTGTGCAGAATGTATATAACACACGTGTTAAAGTTTTAGTTGGTTTATGTATCATTAAAATTTCTAACAAATCTACACAACAAAATTATATTTCTTTTAATGTCTTAATCAATTTTCACAGAAACCCTAACATATCTACCATCTTTTATCATTATAAAACAAAAATTCAGAGTTTAAAACCACAAACAACCTAACACAGACTACATGAACACATACCACAACCTAACACATAAACCAGCAGATGGTGGTCAATAAAAAAACCCAGGTGAAAACCAAAAATAATCTTGAACATCAACAAAAAGTTTTTAGAACAACAAAAAAACAAATCTAACCTTGAACACCAACAAAAAAACCATCGATCCGTAAAAATTAGTGTGAGAGAGATTAAAACCCCATCGGAGTCGGAGTTGCCACCATCGCAGTTGCCATCATTGCTTCTGTAGATGTAACCCAAATCTATAAAATCATCACCATAAACATATATCTAAGCTTGAATATCAATATAAAAAAAATCATAGATGTACATTGAACAGCAAAAACACAACATATGTAACCCATATCTAAAAAATTATTACCAACAAAAAAAACTTAGATTTAAAATTGAACATCAATAAAAAGTTATTAAAACAACAAAAAAAACCTAGATCCAACCTTGAACACTAAATAAGAACCACCGGTCTGTCGTCGGAGACGCCGTCACCACCATCGCAGCCGCCGTTGCCACCATCGCAATTGAAGATGGTGGTTAGCCACCGTCGCCATCGTCGTCCCACCTCGCCTTCTAAGAAATGATTTTGCTGAGCTTCGGTATCACCTTTCGCCTTTTGGATCATCGATTTGTAGAAATCCTTTGGGTAAACGTTTTTTAATGAAAAATGTAGATGAATCTCTTAAATTTTTTTGTGTTTATGGAGTTGAAGAAATTTTATTTTTGAATAAGTTTGAATTGGTAACCGAGAAGAAGATGATGATTTATATTCATTGAGTACAGTATTGTCAAATCACAATAGGCCATAGAGTGGTTATGAAAAAAGTCCATTATGCCCCTTATTGTCCTAGATTTTAAAAAAGACACACAAAAGGACAAATTCTTTATTATTTTATTTGAAAAATTCTCAACCATTGATTTTGATTAAATGAGTGGATAGGATTTAGTTTTTTGGTTTACATAATTTCCTAAGGTTTACAAAGAAACTCATCCCTATATATATATATATATATATATATATATATATATACTAGGTTAGTACCCCGTGTATTACACGGGTTGAATAAATAAAATACTAAATAATTAGTAATAAAAATTTATGAATTATAAAATTATATTTGAAGATAAAATATGATTATAATTGCATATGAATAGCTATTTAAGTAAATAAACAATAATATATTATTTTAAACTTTTATTTTATAAAAAATATGGGTTTTAAATATGCTGTTTTAAAAAAAATAAATTTATTTTTAAAAAAGTTGATTGTACTGTGTATTTTATAAAACTTTTGTTTTTAAAAAGTGTGTTTTTAATAAAAAAATAAGTTTTAATTTATTATATTATATAATTTTTAATATGAATGGTATGATTATATTATTAGTATTCAATATTATTAGTAATAATAAAGAGAAATAAAAAAGTTAATATGATAAATTTATATATGTATCAAGTCTTATTTTAGATTTTTCTTTGATATAGATAGATAGATATATAGATAAATAGATAGATTAAAAACCCATTTATTATATTTAGTAATAAACACGAATAGTTACACAACGATATTTTAATATAAGATATGATTAAAATTATATATACGTAATAGTTCAAGAAATAAAACAATTATACTAGTTTTTAACTCTCTTATATTCATTTTTAAACATTTGTTTTAATATTTATTTATAAAAATTTTTATTGTTTATAAAAATCTTGTATATTAAAAACTTGGTTTCCTAATTATTTTGGTTGTTTTAGTAAAAACTACTTTTAGAAAATTTCATATTTTTATACTTTTTTAAAAAGAAGTGATTTAAATATTATGTTTCAAAAAGGTTTACTGTTTTAAGAAATTTTATATTATATAATTTTTTTTTATTATTTCTATCTTAATAAAAAAAATATGATTTTTAATTTTCTTAATAAAGTTTATTTTTAAAAACATAGCTTGATTTTAAAAATCTAGATGAGAGAAAAATGTATCAATTAATAAAATTAATTTTTATTAAGAGAGAGAGAAATTACTTTGAGTGTTTAAATTACTATAATAACTTTTTGGAGGGAAAATGAATTTATAATGTCTAAATGATTAACATGTGTTAAAATGGTTGTTTAATAAAATGACAAGTGACAAATAAACCTTCTTTTATTATATTTTATAGATATATATTGAAGGTGGGGGAGAATATAAGAAGCTTTGAAGTGAGCTTACATATAGCTTAACACTTTTAGAATATAGGGTTTATTCTTCATTGTTAGTTTGTCATCTTTTGATGATTATTATCCTAATTTTAGAAATATTATGAACTTAAAACAATTAACCCAGTTTTTATAAAGAAATAACAAATTTAATTTAATTTGATCATGTGTCATTTATTAAAATTTAAACTACAAATTCAAACATAAAATTAATCCTAAAACAGAGAGTAAATCAAAAAAAAGTAAAAAAATTTGAACGGCTAACTAGATCACTGGTGGGCCACTGGTCCACCCAATCATCTCCATTACTCAAGTACGAAACTTAAAACCACTCTGAGTAGGAAACTCACTTTAGATAAGAAAACCCCGACCCACCTGGAACCCCTTTTTTATATTTGTCACATTTACGACTTAAAACCTAGAACTCCACCTATTTTTTATGAGATCTTGAGGCGTTTCAAATTAACCACTTGAATATTTAGAAAAGTTTTGTGGGAAGGTAGTAAACAATGAAAGTGATGACAAGCGACGAAATTCATAATTATAAAAGCAAATAAACTATTGGTATAATTTACTGTTAAACGAAATGAAACACTCAGGGTTGATATGATAGTGTAAGTTTTCTATAATTATGAGACACGTTTGATTTATTAGAGTTAAATGGTTTGGAACCTAACTTACGTTGTTTAGTTTGCAGAATTGATTGTTGTTTGGATTCTAATTCAAATCATAACATGTTTAAATGTAAAGGTTCTAACAAAATGTCAATAATTGTTTTTTTTTTATTATAGAAATTGGTATTATATACTTTATTTGAGGGTTCTTCATGGTGTAACATTGGTTAATAAAAATACCGTCCACCTAAATCTATTTTTACTAGTTATAAATTCCCTTTAACTTTGTGAAAAATTAAATATTTATATATATTATTTATTTACCATATCACCTCATGTTAAATAAAAATTTTTAAGTTCTATTTATTTATGTTATCTTGTAGTGTATTTATTTACCATATCACCTCTTGTTAAATAAAAACTTTTAAGTTCTATTTATTTATGTTGTCTTGTAGTGTTTATTTATTTTGTTAGTTTTTATTTGTATCAATAAAAATATATACAGTAACAAAGTATAGAATACACAAACCGGCTTGTGAGTTACTCAATATTGGTTCTCAAAAAGATTAAGTTTTGAGCTTATATCTAAATTTTTTTATGAAAGTACCTTTATTTCTAATTACTTCAACATATTTTTGAAAAGCGATTATTGAAAGTTTTAGAGAATAGAGATAGTGTTTTTTTTCTCTGTTTTTTTATAAAACTTTTATTATTTAAAATGAAAAACTTTATAAGTTAATTTCTAAAACACGTTTGTAGTTTTTCTATAGAGAGTTTCTATTTCAGATTTCAAAAATGTTATATTAAACTTTGAGTGAATTGTTATTTTACTCCTTGTGAATCGGTCACATTAGTTATTTTCATCCAAAAAATATTATATATTTTTAATTTGCATCTGACTCCTGAAGGTTTTAAAAATTTATCATTTTCATCCAAAAAAGTTAATTTCATTTACACCATCTATTATGAACAGGCTAATTATGTAATTTTACATATAAAGACAACATCCTAATTTATGTTAACGTATTGTTGTTAAAATCCCATTCATGTGTTATTGTTCTATTCACGAAACCTGCATCGGACATTTCATCTTTTCATCTTCAAACCTTTCATCTTGACTGAATCACGAGATTGTCGGCTTCATCGATGAGGGAGAAGGATTGACCTTTTTTTTGGCGGTCAGGAACATATTACGAAGAGATTGTGTAATAGAGACCATCGCCTCTAGTTGTTATCTCCCATATACTTTGATTCTGTTCCACTCGATTATGATTATGTGATTGAGAGATTTTGTTCTGTAGTTTAAAGGGTAAGTTATTAAATTTACATGTTTAGCAATATAAATTAATGGAGCAAATGTTTTTGGAAAATAATGACAACTTTTAAAACGTTGATGAGCCAGATGAAAAAAAAAAAAAAAAAAAAATCTTTATTGGATGAAAATTGTAATGTGACCAAACTATAGAGATGAAAACAAGAATTAACTCTTAAACCTTTATAGAGCTTTTTTGTTATTTTAAATATGCTATAAAATTGTTTTTGAACTCTTGTTTTGAAAATAAAAAAGAAAAAACTTTTTCTAAATCTAAGGATATAAAACTTATTTTTGATAAAAGATTATGTATAGCTTAACCTTTTTACATATGTGTGTGTTGTAGTTGATAGTGGGGCATGTCCATCTTACAAAATGAGCCCTTCAAAGTTTAAATCCACATTTTATAGGACTTATCCTTTAGTCCGACACTATTTCTCAAATGTGTTGTCACGTTCCTTAACTATGGCATCCTTTGATGTATTCCTCGCACGCTCACTCATATCATGGTATGTTACTTTTTAAGTAAATTATATATTATTTCTTTTAGGTATCTAGTTACTCCTAGGTTGTGTCTTTTTGCTTAAGTCTAGTCATGCGCCTCTCATATAAAGATCATTTGCATCTTTTTACCCTTCTTTTTTTGGCCAGACTCTCACCTATTGCTCCCTAAATCCTCGACGCCCTTTCATTATTAAACCCCATTTTTGTTGATGAAGAAAACGATGTCAACTCAATTTTGCATGCGTAAAAATCTTGATCAAGCTGAAGTGGTTAAATTTTATGTAATATTTCAAGATCATCATTTTTATTTTTATGTTCTTAAATACTTGACCTTTAACTATATAGTTGCCTTTAATCGTTTAATTTTTAATTATTTTCAAAAAACAATGGATTATCCTCATCTCTTTTCCAATGCGTCACATCATGACGATATAGTCACACGACTATATGTATGTGGAAGGAAAGATACATTAATTGATTTCTTGATGTAAAAAGGTTTAATGTCATGAGTTTGATTGTGGTATGACGAGTTAGGTTATTACATGAAAAGAGTAAATGTATTGCCACTATTTAGTTTCAAATCATGATATAGATTTTAGTCTTCAAGCTTTAGGTTGTAAATTAAATGCAATTAGCTTTGATAAAATAGACAAGGGTGTGGATATTGGGAAACCTCAAAATTATAAATTAGCACCCCAAATTTCTGTACGGGTCGTATAGCCCCATGCGCGTCGTATAGGGGGGTCGTATAGCCCTATACGGGACGTATAATCACTCTAACAACCCCTTGAATTTTTCTCATAGTTTGTGTCGAAATTTATTAAACGCGTTGTATAACCCTATATGTGTCGTATAGTGGTCATATAGGGCTATATGGAGCATATAGCTCTCTGGCAGCCCCTGAATTTTCTGCATTTTGTTTTTTCGACCCTATATGCCGCGTATGGTGCCATACGAGGTGTATAGGGGGTGTCGATTTATAATATGCGGTGTGTCTATATTAGGACCAATAGACCATTGATCATAAGCTCATTAATGTATATACAGTAAGTTTACTGTAACAAATATGCACAAATATTGACGTTCCTATTCCAAATGGAGGATTGAAGAAATCATTGATGATTTGGAGAACAACAATGTATTAACAAGAATAATTCAAGTTAGTTAATGTTGGGCGGGCATGAAAAAGTTGATGATGAAGGAGAGTCTAATCGTATAGGGTAACAAAAGTTTCTATTAGTGTATAAGAGAGACCCACAAATGAAGACCTAACTTTACTACAATACATGGATGTTAAGAAATGTGATTATTCATTCGGGCTTAATAATATGTATGAGGTTAGCTAAAACAATGGTAAAGAGATAATGTATATAAATGAGGCTGCTTAAAATAACAATGAAGACGAGACCGGGGATGAGAATGTAAACAATAATGATGAGATCTTGGTGAGAATGAAATATTTAAGGATGAGATAAATGTAAGAATGAAAACATTAAAGATGAGATCTTGGTGAGAATGTTAGTGAAGAAAATGACACTGATTTATAAGGTGTTGATTACTATATTGATGGTGTTGAGGTTGGAATAAAGAATTTCAAGTTCAACATTGATCAAGATGTTGAGAACACTAACCAATAATCAAATGCACTTGTAGATGATATAGAACAAGAAGTGTTAGATAATGATAGCTTGTATTGTATGTTTGATTTTGGTGCAATTGATTTTCGTACACGCATCTATGAATGAGTTCGTTTGCACCTACTCTAAACAAGTATAGATCTTCCCATTAGTAGTGTTTGATATCAACAAAAAAATTATTCTTTTGCTGATATGTCATACCATTGAAGAGAATCTCACTTGCTAAGTAATTTGCAAAGTCAGCAAGTCAAGAATGTTCTTCAATTATGGATTGTATGTGCATAAGAAATCATGAGGAAAGAATTCATTTATTTTAACTTCCTTATATTGTAAAGGTTTTGAACATTCAAACATGAGAGATGATCACCTACCAGATTCTCTACTTCTTTCTTATCACGAATTTCGATGTAGAACTCTTGGAGTAGAAGTATCCAACGTATCAATCTTGGCTTTGCATCTTGTGTCACACCCCGACCGACGGCGGAATCATTGGGGCGGACGAATGTGAATCGATTGCTCATAGTTCATGGTAGTAAATACGTTGAAATATTATTAAATGTCATTTTCATTAAATAAGTCCAATAAAATATTTCATTACAATACAATAAAGATTCAAACAACATAATAAAGTCTTTTATTAATCTAGGTCCAAGTCCTATATGAGCATGTAGAAATCATCTAAACTGCATCCTGAAACATGTTAAAAATACGGTCAACATATGATGTTAGTGAGTTCCTATGAATATGTACATACGTATATAAACAACTTTTAAGATGCAATTCAAGTCATAGGTTAAGAAATAATGCAAGAATATAGATAGCATAATGGTACAATCAAACCTTAACAAAAGATTGGCCACAATAAGATATACGATTAGCTAAGTGTACTTGGTTCCCATGATGAATAAGAATACGTCATCAGGAGCCTGCAATAACCTCGGCTTTAGCACCAAATAGGCTTGTCAAGCCCATAGATTTATGACGTCGCTAGGCTAGCAATAGTTAATGATTGCTTTTACAAGATGACTATTATATAAGGTTCACAATTATCTCAAATAACCATGACAAAATTTATAAATGAATTGCACGTGCATTACAAGTATCAAGATGTTTTACAAGTGTACATTTATACGATAACATGTTTCACCCCAAAAGGTGTGAAATAAAAATGAAAATGTGGTATGGAAAACTCACATTGTATAATGATGGTTGTAGAGTACATAAGGAAGCTTGGATGTTCAAGAGTCAAAGGTGATGTCCTAAAGGATAAAAATAAACAATAACTTGAGGTCGGAATTCATTACAAGAAGTTAGGATGTTTAGAGAATGCCAAAAAGCGAAATGTAGATTGAAAAAGGATTATTGCATCAATTTTAGATTCTGGACAGAATGTTTGGTACGTGTTTGAACAGGTTTTAAAAATATCAAACGGTTTCATAAAATTATAAAAATTTACAGTTGACTAGTTCAGAGTCTCCCGGACAACTTTCGTATAGAAACATTTTTATGAAAAGATCCGTAAATAGGTCAAAACAGCAGCACAAGACAGAAGGTGCTGAAATGCGCACTTATCTTGTGAAGGCTATTGTTGAGTCGTCCGATTGAGTTTGAAGACGAATAAACTATCGTTAAAAAGGTAATTCAATGAACTTAATATTGGAATCTGATTTTACTCAAATTTAGTTTGTTATGATCAAGTTATGGTTATTTGAAGTCAGACTATATTCTGCCAAATATATAGTAAGGCACTTATGTGCATTTTTAAAATTGCTAAAGCATGAAACGGGTTAGAACAAATTTATTATGTCGATATATGGTATATTAGAATTCATTTGAGTTATAAAAAAATATTCCAAGACTTTGGCATAGCCATCATTTAGAGAAATAATCTTGTGGAATAACCGAATGCGGCGGCATAGCCGTCCATATGCAAACGGGATTCTTTGTTTACGTTAGCATGTTCTTAGCTTGATTTAGGAATGTTAGTTATTGTTATAAGGTTAGTGAGTGTTAGAAGGTTAACGATCAAATGATAATGATTAAAATTAAAAGAGATTTAGAAGAAGAAAGAATAAAAGTAAGAACATAAAGTCGTGAGAACAATTGGATGTTAGGATGATTGAAACAATATAAAAATGCATCATATAAAAGCAATATAAGATTACCTTAGTATTAGAAAATTCTTGAAATTTCTTGTAAAAGAAAATTCTTAAAATTGATCAAAACCAATGGATGAAAGAAAGATATGTGAGTGAGATTTTTGGAGAATGAGCAAATGAAAAGTGAGGCCTAAAGTTTGCTTTTATAGTTGAGGTTAGGAGGGGGTTATGAATGGTTTTAATGGTGAGTTACAAGTCTTTTAAAAGGGGGTTATGATTGGAATTTAAAATAAATATAAGATTAAATAAAATAAATAGATAAAAGAATAATTACAATTTAAACTTTTAATTTATTACAACCTTAATTTTAATTTAATCAACTTATTTTCTTATAGAATCTTTATAGACTTTATAAATCTCACAAAAACTTTACAATTTGATTATTTATTTGATTGAATATTTAAAATCTTATAAATATTAATAACCTTTCAAAATTTATAAAATTTATTTTATAAATTATAAGATTAAATTAAATTGATTAAGTGACATATTTATTATATTTGGAACTTAAAAATATATTAAATGACTAAATAATGAATTTGATTTACAAGATTGACTCAAACGGGTTCGGGTTTGGGTTTCTAGTTTGAAAATGGGTCGGATGTTACGTCTTGCTAATTGAACAAGTATCAAAGGGCTGCATGATCAATGTACACGATTGTTTAAGAAAGGAAGATATACGAGCGGAACTTATCAAATGTCAAAATTATTGCAAGAAGCTCTTTTTAGTTGTTGTGTAGTTTTCTTGTGCGTCATTTAGGGTTTTGCTCGCATAGTAAATTAAATGAAAATGCATGTCTTTTTGTTGGCCTAGCACATCTCCTATCATGAAATCGTTTGCATCACAGGCTAGCTTAAATGGTAATGCCTAGTCATGAGCGACCATGATTGGAGTGATTACTAGTTTCTCTTTCAGCAAATTGAATGCATTCATACATTCCTCAAAGAATATAACTTATGCGTTTTTCTTGACGATAAAGTCAATAGTCGTGCAATTTTAGAAAAATCTTTGACAAATAGTCAATAGAATCTGGCATGACCAAGGAAGCTTCTAATCTCTTTCATGGATATAGGAGTTGGAAGTTTGAAGATAGTGTCGATTTTGGCCTCATCAACCTCAACTCCTGCTCTGGATATTTTATGTCCTAACTTTATTCCTTCTATCAACATGAAATGACATTTTTTTTCCAATTTATGACAATATTGGAATCTTCGCATCTAACCAACATCTTTTCTAAGTTTTCTAGACATTGCTGGAAAGAATTTCCAAAGATGAAAAAGTCATCCATGAAATTTCCATGGAATATTCGATCATGTCGTGAAAGATTACTACCATGCATCTTTGACATGTAACAAATGCATTATATAATCCAAATGGCATCGTCGGTAAACAAATATCCCATATGGACATGTATATGTTGTTTTGTCATGGTCTTTAAAAGCAATTAGAATTTGAAAATAAACTAAGAAACCATCAAAAAGACACAATAGAACATTTTCTCTAATAATCTTTCATGCATTTGACCGATGAATGGCAAAGGAAAATGATCATTCGTTGTGGCATCATTAACTTTATGACAGTGGATGAAAACTCTCCATCTTGTACCCATACTAGTAGGAATTAGCTTGTTTTTTTCGTTAGTTACGAAAGTTAGTCCTTTTCTCTTTGTAAAAACTTGTACGGGACTCATCCCACGTGAACCGAAGATAAGGTAAATCAGGCTTACATCAACTAACTTGATTACCTCTTTCTTAACGACCTCTTCCATACTTGGATTTAGATGTTTTTGAGGTTGAATGATGGATTTAAAATTTTATTCCATTAGAATCTTGTGAGTAGAAAAGGATGGGTTGATTCCCTTATTGTCCATGATTTTCCAAGCTATTGCTTGTTTATGTGCTTGAGGACATTGAGCTGCCTTTTCCTTCTCATCATTTGATAAGGTGGACGAGATAATAACAAGAAGTTAAGATGTGTTTTCAAGAAATGTGAATTCAAGATGAGACTGGAGTTCTTTGAGTTCTAAAATCAGTGGATCTTCAATAGGAGATTTTGCATTGGATTCTAATTCTCGTTCAATGATCTCATATACTTCTTGATGAGATGAGATTTCTTTAACTTTTGGTTCTGGAATGGCCTAATATGATGGCCTCATATGCTTTCACTTCTATCAATTGAATGTTTCACACTTCATTTTCAAAAGTTTCTCTCAAACGACAATTATGATTGAATCTCAAACATCAATGTAATATAGTGAATCATTGTGATGCTGATGATATTTCATGGATTTTCTTATGTCGAATGTTACTTCCTAGGAATGGTCGACCTAGAATTAAAGGAACACTTTTGTCCTCATTCATGTCAAGGATCACGAAATTACTAGGAAATATGAATTTCTCTATTTTTACTATAGTTTTATGATGCCCCTAGGGTATTTGATGGAATAGTCAACTAACTAGATGCTCATGCGAGTTGGTTTAGGTTCTCCTAAGTTCAGCTTTCTAAAAACCTCATAGGGCATGTGGGTAATGCTAGCCCTAAGTTAGCAAAATTATTTCTAACAGATAGATTTCTTATTAGGCAAGGTATGATGAAGCTTTCTAGATCGGTTATCTTTTGAGGTAGTTTATTTTGAAGAACTCCTGAGCATTCCTCATTCAAAATTACATGTGATAACTCCTTTCAAAAATTTCAAGTAGTTTGGCATTTTAGCAGGATCCATGAGTGGCGGGTTAATGTGGAGCTGCTTGAAGAGCCCCAAGAACGTACTATATTGCGTCTCCATTCGTTGTTGCCTTAAACAACCCGTATATGGAGGTGGTAGTATGTATTGAGATGGAGGTATGTATTCTTGACTGGTTCTTCAATAGCTACAAGTTGCTTTTACTTTTAACTTGCATTACTTAGAGTTTCGGCTTCATTTTCTTTTAAGACAGGCTATAATGTACGTGAATCACATTTTATGATTCTTTCGTATCTTGTGGTGATGGCCTTCACTTGTGCATTTGGGTTTGTCATGGTAGTCCTAGGCAAAACACCCTCGGGTATCTCAAATAGTTGTTGTGCCATCTCACCCATTGGATTTTTAGTGGTTTGCAATGATGCCTTGTTACTTTTGATGATAGCTTTGTTTTTTGGAACCTTTCCTCATTTCATCAATTAGATTTTTGGATGTATTCATCAATGGCATTTGTGGTTATCAGTAGTTGCTGCAATAGATCGTCCATGTATGATCCTCCATGGGGCTATTGTTGCTTGGACTTGATATCATGGTTTTTATTATTAGTAGGGTTGGTCTATTATTAAAACAAGAGGATTGTTGGCTGCTTCCTCCTTCCCAGTATGTCGATTTGTTTTTCCAATTCGAGTTCTTATTGTACGAATTGCTTGGGTCTCCTACGTAGTCAACATCATCAACTATCATCATGCTTTGTGGCCATTCACTAATCTTGTGAGAATTGTTGCACGTGTTGTAACAAGATTAAGCCTTTTTTAGCTCGACTTGCAATTGTTCAAATCTTTTGGTTAATGCTTCTAATTGTGCTACAACTAAGGTTTCAGAGTCTACTTGATGAATGCCTTTCGAGTTTGGATTGTTTCTTAGGGGATTGTAAAAAAAAGCTCTTCTTAGCTGCTTTTTAAAGGCTTTCTATGCGTATGTCCGCGTAACATTTCTGAAACCTCCTCCCCTACTTTGATCAATAACTTGTTTGTGGGCTCTGTTGATTGCATCGTAAAATGTTTAACACTACAGCCACAAATCAAGTCCGTGATGTGGGCTTCTCCAAAAAGACCTTTGTATCTCTCCCATGCTGCGTGTAATGATTCATCATCGTCTTGGCAGAATCTAGTGATGCTGCTTCATAGTTTAGCAGTGTAATCGAGTGGAAAATATTTCAAAAGGAATTGTTCAACCATTTCCGCCCATATGGTTATTAAACCAGGCAAAAGTGATTCAAGCCGGTCAATCCTTAGCCTCAAAGTGAGAATGGAAAAAGTCTGAGCCTAATTGAATCGTCTGAACAACTACTGATTTTTAAAGTTGCATAAATACAAAGGAATCAAAAGATGTGAGTGTTAGGATCTTCATATTGCATTTTCTGGAAGTGTACAAAGTTTTCTACTAATTGGATAATGTTATACTTAATTTCAAAATTGTTAGCCTTTATTACTAATTGAACGATGCTATATTGATAACCATCGATTGACGACATGGCGTAGTTTGTCATCTTCTTTAAAACAAAGGTTTAAGGAAACTAAGAGAGAATTGTTGGGTCTTGATAGGGTTTTCATAAAGGGTCCCTACCCTAGTTAAATTTTTTTGTTGTTAGTATTGGCCTTAACGATGATATCTACCCTCTATCTTATGAAATTATAGAAGCAGAGAATTTAAGTTTTTGGACTTTGTTTTTCAATGTCTTGGTGACGATCTTGATTTGGCTGTTAACTCAAACTTCACATTTGCAAGTGACAACTAAAAGGCTGGATCCTTTTTTTATATGTCTTTACAATATAAGTATGATATTGAACTTTATGTTGCATATGGTTACTTCCTACACTAGCAAATGTTTTCCATGTGTTGAATATAGGTATTGTGGTGTGCGTGAATGGTACATACATTTTATAAAGATTTTTCACATAGATTTAGTTTTAAGTGTTTTTACTAATACTAAACTATACACACAAAAGGGAAGTATACCTATCATGGATAATATAGTAATGATAAGAAACAAGTATCAATCCATGAACACACACAAGGATCTACTCAATCATTCTTATACTTGACTATCATAATGGTTTTGATTTAGAGAAAAAAGATTAGTTTGTTATAAGGAGATCAAATTTTTAAATTTATAGAACGATAATTTAAATAAATAAAAGGTAAGTAAAGATAGAGACTTTTGGTGAAGCAAGGATATCATATTAAATTAGATTCCATTATAGTATCTGTGATGAATTGCGTAGTGTGGTTAAATTTATTTATTAATGTAATTTTTTAATTCTTTTAAACATGAGCTAGTGTGAATTTATCATAAACCAGCTCTGTAGTGACAAGAAGATCTGCAACAAATAACTTACAAGACAACCATAGAGTCCCTTGTAAAGCTTTAAAGTATGTAATAATTGTGCACCTATTTAATTTATGATTTATGAAAATATAACATAATGTTAGAAAAAGATTTGATCAAGTTCATATACATACCATTAATTTTAGAAAACTATAACAATTACTATAGATTTCTCAAACAAAGTAAAAAAAAGAACCTACAATTGATTAGAAAGTTAACATGATATGATTTTTAATAATCATTTCTAGTTCATTAGACATGCGTTTATAAGAAGACCGGTTTCACGAAATAAAAGTTAGTTCACACATTTTTCAATATTGTATGATATTCATAATTACAAATAATAAGTTTATAACTTCTCATTCAAATGTAAATGTTTCCCATTCAAAAGTTTACCCAAATTATCATATCATTAACATAATATAAACCACATGATTAATTTATCACAAATTACATAAAGTTTCTACTAATTAGAAAGACATTAAAAGTTTAGCTCATAATGAGCTTGAAGATTACAATAAAAATAGAATATAGTAATAAAATTATCAGTATATTAGAACAATCAAATCGGTGATCCACTATAGATGATGTTAAACAATCCCGAGTCTCTTCTAAGTGTTGAATGGACCTCCCAAGCCTTTCACAGACCTTCAAATGCTAGATTCCCGAGAACATACCACCAGGTCTTCACCTTCCAGAAGTTCTTTTAGAGGTTGCAAATAAGCTACTATTTATGGGCTTTTTGGAGTGTCGGGCACTGTTTTCTGCCTTACAGGCACGACCATGTTAGTAAAAAATGGCCATGCGTAAAATACCCTTCTAATTATTTGTTTTCCTACAATTGATCTCTTTTATTGATTAAAAATATTGATAGTTAAAATTACTTCTTATACTTTTTTATATTTAAAAGTCTTTTTATTTAAAATTTTCCTTTTATTCATGCTCATTATATGATTATTTAAGTTTATTAATATATTTAAACCTAAAAAATTCATTCTAGCTTAAATTCATTCATGCTTTTAGTTTATTAATAAAATAAGCCATGCATATTTTAAGGGTCCGAATTAGGAATGCTATGGTATATTTAAAATAATAAACAAATTAACTATATAGAATAACAAAATCCAGTTAACTTGTATACAAGCCACACATAACAAAATATCTAAGATGATATAATAAGATTGATGTATGATAATTTGTGAACTCATAAAGATACCTGTAAGAAGTACAATCTACCACATCTTTTTTATGTTTTATAAAGAAAATGATAAAAAAATATATAGTTTATTCGTATCTCATTAAAATTAAAATAAATAAAATTTACTTTTGTATATGCAGGACCGGTGAAGGTGTTCAATGCAATCAGTTTCACAATGAGGAGAGACTTAGAACACTTAACAGATCAAATAGGGAACTGAAACCATTTTAGTGATACTAAGAAACACAAGCAAAACAAGATAAGACAGAACCAAGAACAACAAGTAATGGTTTTCAAGGATAAAGTATATTGCTCTCAAGTTCTTTTACAAGTGTTACTAAGTATAGAAATAAAATACAAGGACCTGAGATATTTTATACTACATCCTATAGTCGGCCATACTTTGAAGGCCAGCTAGAAACACTAATCTAGACAACAAGATCAATGTAAAGTCAAAATGTAGATTTGTCTTTTGACTAGTGACTATAACATGCCATAGCTCACATCCTAATGTAATACAAAAAGGATAAAAGTACATAAAGTAGAAGTTACAGACTCAAGACCATAATCTACAGCTTCCTAAAGCATGGACCTTTTCACCAACTTGTGTAAGTTGGTGAGTCTGCAGAGTGGCAGCGGAAATTTGGTCAGCTTTCTGAAAAAGTTGATCAGAGAAAGCATGTCTTCTCTGTCTTCAGAAGAAATCAATCTTCTATCTTTGAGGCTTTAGAAGACTTTGTCTTCTAAGCTTCGGAAGACTTCATCTTTGTCTGCGGAAGATTTGGTCTTTAGCTTCGGAAGATTTTACACTTAGAAAAATTTCTTTACAGTACCATGCACAAAGTGCATGCATGCAGGAAGCACCTTGACTGTTTTGGGTGCATCAGCCTTTTTCATATTCCTTACAAACTCCTCCTAGGCTGATGCTACCAAAACAAAGAGGATGCTTAATAGTCTACAGTCCTCATGTCTGGATCAATAGTGTAGATCCAAGACATAGTTGGTCTTCCAGATGTAGTAGGCTCTACTTTGAATGGGTTTGATTGAGCAGCCTCTTAGTGCACTTCCTCAGGATGTTATTACTCATCCTGAGGTGTTGAGGAGGATGCCTTGGACTTCTTTTTCTTCCTTTTGTCCCTTCTGATGGCCATCCTTTTCCTCACTCTATACTTCAACTGAGGAGTGTGGTCTGCAGCACCAGTTGGGCTTTTTGTATTCTTCTTAGTTGGGTCCTTATCCCCTATTAGTTCAGAAGAAGGGGGTTCAGAACCCTGCTATGGGTCAGAAGATGAAGTTGGATTGGGTGTAGCTTTAGGTTTAGGTTATGTTGTCTCTTGTGGTTCAACCTTCACCTCAACTTCAGGTACAGTTGGACTTGGTGGAGAATGCAAGTTAACAAGCTGACCTTCCTTAATCTTCTGCTTGATCCTTCTGATGTGCTCATCCATTGTGGATAGAGACATAGGACCAAGTCTCCTTTCGGAGAACCCATATAGCTTCAAGAAGCTCACCATCTTCAGTCTGTCAGTAGATTTTTTTTCTTGTGCTCTAATGGTGGCTCTTGTTTTAGCAGCCTCCTCTCTCATCTTTCTCTTAACAGCTTTTCTTTGAGTTTGAGCTTCTTCATCCAGCTGTTTAAGGCACTCAAACTCAATGTATTCATATAAGAGAGGGTTGAGAGCTACTGCCTGATAGAGACATGTGGCACTCAGATAGGCTATCATCTTCTGTCTTTCTTGTTTTTTGCCTATCTGAGTTTGTTCCTCTTCAACTGCCATAGAATCCTTCTCAAGACTTTCATGAACTGGAGAGAGGACAGGAGCTTTCTGTTGTTTCTTTCTTCTTCTTTCTTCCTTAATTTTGAGGAGCAGTTCTGCTGCCTCAGCATCCTTTCTCTCTTTATACAGCTCTCTATCTGCAAGTTCATCCAATTCTACCAAGGGAAGAGAGATGATTTCATCTATATTGTAGTTTCTGAGTCCTAGATAGTTCAATCTGGCTACTCTTAACTTATCATTCTGAGTGTCAAGCCTATGAGCAGCCCTGATTGCAGCTTGCATAAAGCTTGGGACTTCTCCAGATTACTCTCCCCTAGCCTTCCTCTTCCTCTCTCCTTCTCCACTCAATCTCCTCAGGAGTCATTTCTCTTTTCCCTTTGTCAATTGTTGGCCTGTATGACTCAAGGGTGGAGAGAGCTTTGGCCTTCTGATGGTTGTGATGAGCTTGAGCTCTAGCTAGAGAGAGGTTGTGATACACCTTCACCTGCAGGTGTGGCACTAAGGGTACTAGGTGCTGAGGGTGAGCCTGTCTTAAAGTTCACAGGTTCTACTACTGGGCCTTCAACTGAGGTTTCCCTTTCGAAGCTAATCTTAGGGTCTGCCTCAGTATTCAATTGACCAACAGTTTTCCCTGCTAGCCTCTGTCTCTATAATTGAGCTCTTTGTCTGAATTCCTTCAGCACCCACTCTTGAATCACCTCAACTAACAGCTCCTGCTGCCCCTGAGATCTTGATAACACCAATGCCATTCTTGAGCTATCATACCACTATCCCATTATTAGATTTTCAGTTGGGTAGGATGGGGCAGACATGACCATTGGAATTCCTTCCTCAAACAGTTTTTGAATTATGGCTTTCACATCAGTGTGAGCCTGAGGAAGTTGTTGAGTCTGGACAACTGCAAGTGAGGGTGGTGAGTCCTCATTGTCCATACTCATGACATAACTCCCAGGTTCTGTGGTTGTAAAGACTTTCTCCCCTTTTTTGGTAGTATCACCCACTTGTATAGGTTAGCTGGAGGTCAAGTCCACTACTTTCACACGTTCTTGTGGACTT
The DNA here is from genome assembly GCA_025506415.1 of Flaveria robusta. NCBI lineage: Eukaryota > Viridiplantae > Streptophyta > Magnoliopsida > Asterales > Asteraceae > Flaveria > Flaveria robusta. The sequence goes on from CM046469.1 coordinate 42,914,012, forward strand.
GGTTGAGTTTGTCTTGATGGTCTCTCAGCTATCTTGCCCTTGAGATCGGTGATCTCAAGTTGCTGGTCATTGACCTTCTTCTGTAAGGTAGTCACTTGAGATTCCAAGTGACTGACCTTGGAAACTAAATAGGTGCATAGTTTGTCAAGTTTGTGCACCTTTAGTTTTAGACTCCCCTCATCTTCATATGAAGAATCATGGGGGGATGAGAGAATTAGACTGATGTCCTCTTTCTCATCACCATAATAGTATTTTTGGCTGCTGGATTTCCTCTGCTCACTGACAGCTTCAGGTGAAGTGTCAATGGGCTGAGTTGCCATGGTTGAGGTCTGAATGATGTAATCACTAGAAATAGTGAGAGTCTCTTCCATATGGACCTCCTGAACTTGTTCAGAGAGATCCACCTCAGTATGGGGTGGATGATGTGGGCTAGACATAGGAGTGGCAGGAGCACTCCTCTCTCCTTGATCAAGGGTGGAGAAGAGAGACTCATGGTACTCACTGAATCTCATGTATTCATCATCATAGAATTCTAGGTTTGGGATTGGTTGGTTGAGATCAAGAGGCTGGGGATGGTAACTGTCCCCTGAAGGTTGTTCACTAGAGTTTTGAGACTCTAAGTGAAAGCTTAAGGCTGTTTGGGTGATGAGCTCATCAGGCTGAGCATGAGGAACCTCAGCACTGATAATATGAGAGATGGGAGTGATATGCTCCTCAAGGGAAGTGGGAGCTCCAGTGTCCACTTCCTCTTGCATGGGTGATAGTATAGGGGCCTGCTCAGACTGAATAGCTTGAGCAGGGGTTCGTTTGTGTTTTCTTCAGTAGATGATGGTTATTGTAGGTTGAGATGGTGGTTGAGAGACAGTAGGTGTGGGTTCAACACTAGCTGGTGCTGCTAGGTTGTCACCTTGAGCAATGAGCTCTAACATTTTAGGGACAAGGGCTGTTTCGACCCCAGAGAATCCCACAGTTGGTTTTCTCATGATTTTAAAGATGTCGGGCTTCATCTGTCCCAATTTTAGAATTCTACCTGTTCCCCTTAACTGTGAGCCCAGTTCATAGTTAAGAATGTGCTGGACATATCTAGGGAACATGTAGTATTCTAGGGAGTCCAAGTTACAAAGTAGATTAAGGTAGACAAAGTGTTAATACCTGAACTTGACCGCCTGAACCAGTCCATGGACTATGAAGGAGAGATCCTCAGTAATCTGGTCCCATCCTCCATGCTTGTTGGACAAGCTGTGTGTAAGGTATTTCAAAGAGGCTGATGCACACAAAACAGTCAAGAAGTCTCCTGCATGCATGCACTTTGTGCATGGTAGAAGTTACTTCGGAAGTTTTACACACTGCAAAGAAATTACACTAAGTGTAAAATCTTCCGAAGCAAAAGACCATTTCTTCCGAAGCCAAAGATGAAGTCTTTCGAAGCTTAGAAGACAAAGTCTTCCGAAGCCTCAAAGATAGAAGACTGATTTCTTTCGAAGACAGAGAAGACATGCTCTCTGTGATCAACAACTTTTTAGAAAAGCTGACCAACTTTTCGCTGCCACTCTGCAGACTCACCAACTTATACAAGTTGGTGAAAAGCTCCATGCTTTAGGAAGCTGTAGATTAAGGTCTTGAGTCTGTAACTTTCTACTTTATGTACTTTTATCCTTTTTGTATTATATTAGGATGTGAGCTATGGCATGTCATAGTCACATGTCAAAAGGCAATCTGCCTTTTGACTTTACGTTGATCTTGTTGTCTAGATTAGTGTTTCCAGCCGGCCTTCAAAGTATGGCCGGCTGTAGGATGTAGTATAAAGTATCTCAGGTCCTTGTATTTTAGTTTTATGCTTTGTAACACTTGTAATAAAACTTGAGAGCAATATACTTTATCCTTGAAAACCAATCTTGTTGTTCTAGAGTTTCTGTCTCTTGTTTACTAGTGTTCTCTTAGTATTACCATAAAGGTTCCAGTTCCCTATTTGATCTGTTAAGTGTTCCAAGTCTCTCCTTATTATGAAACTGATTTGCATTGAACACATTCAAACGGTCCTGCACTGTGTATGACAACATGGAGGAGGTACTTCCACTGGGAAGAGACCTTCCTTTTCCTGAAGGTTCTGACTGAGAAATCTTCCTCATAGCCCATCTGATCAAAAGATTGTTTAACAGCAGATTTGGGGAAGGACAAATCACCTTCTGCATCATCCAGCTGAAGATGAGTGTTGATGATGGCCGGAGTGATGAAGATTGTCCTCCCCTGCACTGTGGCAGATAGTGCCTTCTCCACATCCATGATGACCTCTTGGCAGGTCCGCCAGAAGTCCAGAAGATGATCCGTATAGAAAGGAAGATCAATGGTGAGGGAGGTGAAGTAGTTTGACAAAGAAAGGAAACGACAAACCTCTGAGAAACTAGGATTTTTCTCAGAGTTCAACAGAGCAACCTGATTATGTTGCCTGTGAAGTTGCATGGAGAAATCAGGTTGGTTGCTGCGATTTTGGTTGGCCATTTGAGTAAGCTTCGTCATGAAGGAAGATAAGATCAAAGGCGGTTTGTGGGTGAATGTAGGTTACAAAGATGTTGTAGATGAAGAGTGAAAAGTGAAAGAGGGGGAAACTATTGGGTATTTATATGAAATGGATTTGAGACAAAGTTAATGCGAAGGATAAACTTTGAAATCCGAATGTCGGTCCCACCTCTGAAAAAGTGCCCAAAAGTAGTTTTCTTGAAAGTCAAAAATCTTCCGAAGGTAATTTGGCTTCGGAAGTTTTGATAAAAGCTTCCGAAGCCAATTTGGCTTCGGAAGATATTTCTAAGAGTTTTGAAAATTTTGATTCGGAAGAAAAATACTTAAAGGATTTCTCACTTCAGAGACATAAGTACTTTAGGAAGAATGTTGTTTTTTAATAGCATATGAGTACTTATGAGTAAATTTGGCTTCGGAAGATATTAAGAAGATTTCTTCCGAAGGCAAATTGTCATAAGCAGTTATTTGATATTAAAGACATAATTTGCTTCCGAAGGTAACTTAGTTTCTTTCGAAAAGAAATATGTGCAAAATTCTCAAAAATCTAAGGAATATTTTCTAAAAGACTCTTCTTCCAAGATAGTTAGGGGCTTATAAAGGTGATAAATAGACAACTGAGGACACACAAATTTTAGAAATACTATTGTATTTAAGTTTAAGAAAAAGCTTCTCAAAGTTAATCATCCCAATAGCTGATATGAGATACTTAAATCTCTGTTCATCAAAAGCTTTGGTGAACAGATCAGCATATTGTTCATTTGTGTGCACTTTGACTAGTTTTATTAACCCCTTTTTAAAATTATCTCTAATTAAATGATACCTGATGTTGATGTGTTTGGTCCTTGAGTGCTGTACAGGATTCTCTGTAATAGAGATAGCACTATTGTTGTCTATGTGGATGGAAGTCTCTTTGAAGTTGAATCCATAGTCTCGTATCTGATTCTGAATCCAAAGCACTTGAGCACAAAGCTAGCAGCAGCAATGTATTCATCTTCACAGTTGATGCAGATACACAGGATTATTTCTTGCATTGCCATGAGACTATCCTTACACCAAGACTTTGACATCCCCCTGATGTAGATTTTGTAGTCATGTTGCAGCCACCATAGTCACTATCTGTACAGGCATACAAATTGAAGTCAGAATTCTTTGGATACCAAAGGCCTAGTGATGGAGCACCTTTGAGATATCTTAGAATTCTCTTGAAAGCAACCAGGTGTGACATACTGGGATTGGCTTGATATCTGGCACAAATGCATGTGACAAACATGATATCAGGTCTACCGGCAGTAAGGTACATAAGAGACCCAATCATAGCCCTGTAGAAATGCTCATCCACACACTCCCCCTTAAGATCAGGTCCAAGGGAGTGGTTTCTTGCTATGGGTGTCTTTGCAACCTTACAGTCAGTCATGCTAAATCTTGTTAGTATGTCCTGAACATACTTTGACTGACTTATGAAGATGTCATTGTCAACCTGCTTCACTTGAATTCCTAGAAAGAAATTGAGTTCTCCCATGGCACTCATTTCAAATCTATTCTTCATCAGCTTCTCAAAGTCTTTGCAGAGCTTTGGATTAGTTGACCCAAAGATAATGTCATCAACATAAACTTGAACCAGCATTAAGTCATTTCCTGTTTCTTTGATGAAGAGAGTTCCATCTATAGTACCCCTTCTGTAGCCATGTTGACATAGGTACTGAGATAGAGTCTCATACACTTCCTTAGAGCTTGGTGCAGCCCATAAAGAGCTTTATCAAGCTTTCAGACATAATCAAGATGATATGGATCTACAGTTGGTAAGTAAATCAAGATCAAATAGCCAATCTGGACCAGAACCTCTCACACAAGGAGTGTGTTCATTGAAAGTCACATTGGCTGACTCATCGACTATTCTAGTTCTGAGATTGTATACTCTATAAGCCTTGGCTTGAGAAGAGTATCCAATAAAGTATCCATCATCTGATTTCTCATCAAATTTGGCTATCTGATCTTTGGTATTCAAGATTATGCAAGGACATCCAAATGATCTGAGGAAACCAATGAAAGGTCTCCTTTTGTGTCATAGTTCATAAGGAGTCTTACCATGAGTCTTAACCACTAAAACTCTGTTCTGCACATAGCAAGCAGTGTTCACTGCTTCTGCCCAGAAGGTGATAGGCAGTTTAGAGTCAGAAAACATGGTTCTTGCAGCTTCAATTAGTGTCTTGTTTCTCCTCTCAACAACACTATTTTGCTGAGGAGTCCTGGTAGCACTATATTGTCTTGTAATACCCTTTTCATCACAAAATGTATCAAGGATTTGGTTCTTAAATTCAGTTCCTTGATCACATCTTATGATTTTGACCTTGTGATCAGATTGATTCTCAATCTTTAGAATGAAATTTTTCAAGATTTCAGGAGTCTCATCCTTAGTTATAAGGAAAAAGACCCAAGTAAATATAGTGAAATCATCTGTGATCACTAAACAATATGAGTTCCTTCCTAGACTCATTACATTGGTAAGGCCAAAGAGATCCAAATGTAACAAATGTATGGGAGTAGTGATGGAATTTCTTTCCTTTGGCTTGTGAGATACCTTGTGCTGCTTCCCTTTCAGGCATGCAACACAATGATCATCACTTGTAAACTCTTTCTTTGGCATTCTAGTTACCAAATCATTCTTAATTAATTTATTCATGTTTTTAAAGTTTACATGGCACATTCTGTTATGCCAGAGAAAAGACTCATCACTATTTGCTTTGGATAGAAAGCATGACACTTTTTCTGAAGGAGAAGTTTCTTGCAAGTCCATCTTGTATATGTTCCCTTTCCTGGGGGCTCTAAGCGGTATGTGCTCCTGAGGAATGACCACCCCGGACTTGAGAACAATGCACTCATGCTGAGTAAAGAGCATGTTGTGTCTTTGATCACAAAATTGGGATACACTTAGTAGATTGTATCCAAGCTCTTTGACAAAATTTACCTTCTTAATGCTGAGCTTACCATTTGTGACCATGCCCCTTCCAGTAATGTAACCTCCTGCATTCCCTTCAAAAGCAACAGGCCCTTCGTCAATTTTCTCAAAATTTTAGAATAGAGAGCCATTGCCTATCATGTGCCTGGAACAGCCACTGTCAATGATCCATACATTCCTGTTGGTCTTTAGCTATTCCTGCACAAAAAAAGAGATGATTAGTTACATTTGGAAACCCAAGCCTTATTGGTCTTGGGTTCATTAACATCAACTTAAGACAATGCAACAGTAATTGATCCTATGTTCAAGCTTTGAGAACCAACAGCTGTTGTTGATAAAGAACTTTCAGTCACATGGTCTTTCTTTTTCTTCCACGCCACCTTTGGAAGCTTAGACTTGACCTTCAATACTTTAGAAGTTTTGATAACTTTGAAAGTTTTGGAGACTGGACCTTTAGAAGATCTTGCTATCAGTGCAGCAGGCTTCAGTACTTCGGAAGCATTCCTTTCTTCCGAGACCAATTTTTCTTCCTAAGGCAAGTTTTCACTTGTCTTCTTCTTCATTTTGGAGCTTCCGAAAGGAAAGGATTTTCCTTCAGTAGCTGGCTTCTTGTTGATCTTCTCAGAAGTTTTCTTCTTAATCATGTGGACAGTGCTCTTAGGATTGTAAATGCAATCCTTTGCTAGATGAGAAGTACTACCACACATGATGCAATCCATTTGCTTTCTTCTGAGAGTCTTCTTTTGAGAACAAGACTGATCTTGATCACTTTTCATCTCCATCTTCTTCTTCATAGATGAAGTAGTAAGCCTTTTAGGGTGTGACTTGTTGTTGGATATGGATGGTTCAGGTTGTGTAGCAGTGGTACACAACTGATCAGCCTTCTTCTTATTCCTGAGATGAGTTTGACAAGAACTATAACCCCTAGTACTAGGATTCATAGTTGAGTCTTCAGCCTTCACCACTTCAAATCCTGAAGAGATGAACACTTGTTTCTGCTTAGAGTTGAAAGTGGCCTTGATCTCTTGAGCTTTCTTGGACTTTCTCTTGGCTCTTCTGATTAAGTTCTTTCTCTTGGACTTAGTCATCCCAACTGCATTCTTTTCCTCAGGAGAATAGTGACCCTTCTTAGGATGATCTTCCTCGCTCTTCTCAGATCCATCCTTCACTATCTCCTCTTCATCCTCTTCACTCATAGGGTCTATGAGGGGAAGCTCATCTTCACAAGTTTCATACCTTGGAAATCTTACAGATAGTAAAGAGTGTGGAGGAGCTATCTCAGTAGATCCCAGTCCCTGCTTATTCTGATAACAAACTTTGACATGCAGAGATGAGGATATCATGTTCTTGAAGGTCTCTTTTTCAAGAACACATTTTTCTTCCATGGCTTTGCTGATCACAAGCTCAGCCTGGCATTCAGTTAACTTAGTAATGAGATCTTTGATCTGTTTCCTGTAGTTGGTGTGTTTATGTTTAAGAGTGGAAATGGTTTTCTCTAAATCCTTTCTTTTTAGTTTATACCCATTTTCAGCTCTTTTGAAATCAGATTTTAAGATATTCAAGGACTCAAGATCAGATCTCATCTCTAAGCATAGGACCTATATCTGTTAACTTTAGCAATACATTCAGGAGTACAAAGATGTTCCAATACCTTGGCTTCATCATGATCTGCCATCAGTGCTTGGTTTGGAGATACATCTTCAACCTGAAAGCTCCAGTCAAAGCCTCCTTCTTCAACAGCAACTGCAGCTTGCTACTTTGGCTTCTCATTCCGGCTGGCTCCTTCAGTGTAGTTTGGTCTGGTTTGTGCTTGGCCACCATTTGTTCTAGGTGCCTTGCACTCCCTAGCAAAGTGTCCCATTTGGTTACAATTGAAACACATCACTTTGCTTTTATCCGGTCCAAACTTTCCACTGGCTGCATTACTAGGAAACTTCCTCCCTGTTCTCTTGTAGAACTTCTTGGCTCTGTGAGTGAGAAAAGCCATCTGCTGGACTATCTCTATTACTCGAAATCATCTGGATGGATACAGTCCAAGTCTTCAAGGGTGAAGAGAAAATTGCCTGAACTCTCATCAGCATACATAAAAGCATGAGAATAGCTTGTCTCTTGGAATGTACTTCCTTAGATGTAGCTCTCCCTTGGTGTCTCAAGTAAGGTGATGAAAGGACCCTTTTGTGAGTTGTCAGGGTAGCAGATAAGATGATGTTGAGGTTCTCTGCAATCCCTTTCAACCACATGGAAGGCTGAACTCTTCTGATTGCTGGAGTTACCAGATGGATTTTGCATGTTCATCTCCATCTGGTAGCCACTGAGGATACCATACAACTCTGTAAGAGTAGGAGTCTTGAGGTTCTCAGTCCTCTTGATAACAACACAGTAATGGGTCCACTGTCTGGGAAGAGAGGACATGAACTTCCTTACAATGTCCTTATTTTCAAGAGTTACTTCAACATCCATTAGAGTGTCCATGATCTCAACATACCTAAAGTATTGTTGAGTCATGGTTTCACCTGTTTTGTAGGTAAAATTCTCAAACTACTGCTTGAAGAGGTCCTTTTTGTTCTCTTTTGCTTCAGAGGACCCCTCATACATGAGCTTCAGTGCATCCCATAACTGCTTAACAGTTTTACACTTCTTGAAGCCCCTGTAAATGGAGTTTGGAAGAGCAGTCTGAAGGGCAGTCACGGCTTTCCGGTCGATATCAATCTTCTTACTATCTTCTTCAAAAAAGTCAGCTACCTCCTTTGGTATCATGCCACCTCCAGCAACAGCTAAAGAGGTGCATGGAATGTAAGGTCCAAAGACAACAGATTCCCACATCCTGGAGTCTTGTGACTTGATGAAGCCTTTCATTCTTTGACACCAAGTGTCAAAGTCTTCAAGAGTGATCAGTGGGAACTTTGTCATGGTGCTAGTTTCCATATCAGCCTTTGTGAGAGCTGCCATTTGAGTTGTTAAGTGTTTTGTGAAAAACTGAGAGATCTAAGATGGTGAGATCTTACAATCAAGAGCCTGGAAAGCTTTGATACTAATTGCAGGATCGGTGAAGGTGTTCAATGCAATCAGTTTCATAATGAGGAGAGACTTAGAACACTTAACAGATCAAATAGGGAACTGGAACCTTTTTAGTGATACTAAGAAACACAAGCAAAACAAGATAAGACAAAACCAAGAACAATAAGTAATGGTTTTCAAGGATAAAGTATATTGCTCTCAAGTTCTTTTAGAAGTGTTACTAAGCATAGAAATAAAATACAAGGACCTGAGATACTTTATACTACATCCTACAATCAGCCATACTTTGAAGACCAGCTGGAAACACTAATCTAGACAACAAGATCAATGTAAAGTCAAAATGCAGATTTGCCTTTTGACTAGTGACTATGACATGCCATAGCTCACATCCTAATGTAATACAAAAAAATAAAAGTACATAAAGTAGAAAGTTACAGACTCAAGACCATAATCTACAGCTTCCTAAAGCATTGACCTTTTCACCAACTTGTGTAAGTTGGTGAGTCTGTAGAGTGGCAGCGGAAAATTGGTTAGCTTTCTGAAAAAGTTGATCAGAGAAAGCATGTCTTCTCTGTCTTTAGAAGAAATCAGTCTTCTATCTTTGAGGCTTCAGAAGACTTTATCTTCTAAGCTTCGAAATACTTCATCTTTGGCTTCAGAAGATTTGGCCTTTAGCTTCGAAAGATTTTACACTTAGAAAAACTTCTTTGCAGTGTGTAAAACTTCCGAAGTATCTTCTACCATGCACAAAGTGCATGCATGCAGGAAGCACCTTGACTGTTTTGGGTGCATCAGCCTTTTTCATATTCCTTACAGTATATAACTAGTTTTTTTACCCATCGCGCGTTGCAGCGAGGCATTATGCAGCATGGTAAAGTATACATTACAATTTACCCGACTCCTTTTCAAATTATTACGTCAATAATACCTAGTTTATTTGACTCGACTCGTTTCCGAACATAATTTAAATTGAAACGTACAACAACGCGAAACGTACATAAAAAGTCAGATTCTAAAAAAGTAATTTAATTGTAAGGGTGTGCAACGGCGAAGTAGTATGATTAACGACACGTTATGACGTGTATGTGATCTACGTTATGCTCCGTGCGACTTAAAAATTACAAAAAGTAATTTAAATGAAATGAATATTACAAAAAAGTAATTTAATTTGTTAGGGTTTTGACAAACGGCGAGTGATACAGGCACCGAAGTATTTACTTGGAAGTTATATTCACCAAAATGATACTTAGGGGTGGCAGCGGCCAATTCCCAATAGTTAGGAGTATTTAAATCAATTAACCCTTAAAAGTAATAGAACAAAAGATATTTAAAAAAGGCAAAAAAGGAAAAAAAAAAAAACAATAAAAACGGGAGGTTCGAACCCGCAACCTAATGCGGGTTATAGAATCAAGAGGACGGAGCATTACCACTCCACCAGACTAAAACTTGTTGCATATGTCAAAAAATAAATATTTCTCATTACACGGCTTCGGGAAAAAGCAAAAAAAATAGAAAAAAAGTTTTCACCAATCGTCTTGTGACACGTGACTGGCCGGTGGGACCCCACCGACCTTTGCTTTTAAGTAGTAGTATAATGTGCACATGTCTAAGTAATGTGTTGGTTATAGTACTAACATGCATGCATCTATAATTTTTTGAAAACATATTAAAAATTACTTTAATGAAATTTTATGTATATAAACATACATAACTATATATAAAAATTTAAAGTTTTAAAAACAAGAACTAAGAGTATGTCTCATACTTCTACTAATGTTTGTGATTTCTCAAATGCCAGATAAACATCAAAAACTACTAGTTTTTCTTATAAAACTAAGCAGCTTTAGTAACTCGTGTATTACATATGTTAAATAAATATAACTTTTTAATTATAAAATGGTATTCAAAGATAAGATATTATTGTAGTTATGAGTATGTAAAATCTACAAGTAATAAAACAATGATACCAGTTTTTTAAAATTTTATTTTTAAACTTTTTTTATTTATTCCAAAACAATTATGCGTTTTATTTCAAAACAAACTTTTTTTAAAAAATATTAATTTTAAAAATTCCCTTATTATAACTCTCAATTTAATTATTTTATGTTTATAAAAAAATAATTTTTAAAACACCAATTTTAAAATATTTTTTATTTTTAAAAAAGTTTGATTTTTTAAAAAATCTATTGTTTTATAAAAATTTATTTTCTTAGAAATAACATTAATAAAAATATATCTTTTTTAATTTATTAAAAATTACTTTTAATCTAAAAAAAGTTAAATAATATTATTATTAATTAATAAAATTATTTAATGAGAGAGAAATGAAAAAATTCCGTGATGAAAATGTGATGCAATCACGTATCTTATTTGCTTACTCTTTTATAAGAGTAGGTAAATAGATTATTACTAAGTTTATCATTTTTTATAGATACATCCATTAATATAAGGGAAAGTTTTAAATAAAACATCAACTAAAACTAAAAAATGTAAAAAGAATTTCAACTATTAGTCTACTTAATCAATGGTTGAGATCAAATTATAGTAAAAAATTTGTTAGATGTGTATTTTAGAAATATGTATTTTTGTTGACTTTTTGCAAGTTTCCCTTTTTTTCTAAACGTTTATAACTTTTATGTACGATATTATCTTTTTATAAAATTAAACCATAAAAACGAGTATTTTTAAAATTTTAAACAAGTACAATATTGTTAGATAAAAAGATAATAATTTTTTTAACTTTGTAAGCTCATATCTCATCATTGTGTGTTTAGTGCGGTTTATTGTGTATTTTTCTTAGTTATTGTGTTTTTTCTGAAATGATGAATTCTGAAAAAATAAAATGATGGAATAACATTGTTGTGTATCTCTATTATGTATAACATAATAATAAATTAACAAGTAATTAATCAAATACATCAAAAATAATCACAAAATAACACAATGTCTCATTGTGTTTTTTTATCGTTATTGTGTTATATTGAATACTATGAATTTTGAAAAAATTAATTGGTGAAATAAAATTATTGTATCATCAAATTGTAAAACACAATGATAAATAACAACAAGTTTATATAATCTATAAAAAATAATAAAAAATAACACATTATATTACTTTTAACACTATGAGTTTTAAAAAAAACATTAGTGAAAGTATATCATTGTGTATTTCTATTTTTAAAACACAATGATAGATAAAAGTCTAAATAATCTATAAAAACAATGATAAAAATAACATAAAATCATATAAAACATAAAACACAATGATTAATACATATAACAAATAATGTAAAATACGTGGCCTAATAAATTGATATTTAACACAATAAACTTATAAGACATAATAGCTGATTTATTTGACACAATAAATAAAAAGTCCTATTTAAAACAATAGAAGTACGCGTGTCAAACCCATAATATTTATTAATTTTTTTAGGTTAAATCTGTTTTTTAATATAACAATACGCTTAAATAAATCTAACTTTAGAATATAATGTGTGCCTTTTGTTTCATCTCCACATGTTTTATGCATTTGAATGTAATATTATTTTGAAGTTATTTGTTAAACGTCGATATCATAAATCAATATGGTTAATAGTAAATAGATATTAAAAACATTTTTAATTGACATCAATCAAAACCAAATAATACGGCAAATCATATTATAAAGTAAATAACACGTTAATGTTGTGGTGTGATATGACACACCAATGGTTGGACACAAATGAGGCACCATCTTTTGAGTATGACTTCGATCCACGTATTTAAGTCCTTTTTCGATGACTTCTAGAGTGTTAAATGGGCAAACTCTCGAATATGTTTATTTTAAAAATATATATTTTTTTTTTTGTACTTATAAAAAAATTACTAAAATAATTTTTGATTATTTCTAGGTTTTATAAACTTGTAGAGTATAAAACTTTCTGGTAATAATGCTCTAGATCGTTAACGAAACAACGAACAAGTATTTCCTATATTACTTAGGCATATTTTTATTATATTATGGTGATTATGTTTCTTGATGTTTTAGATATATACTATATTATAATACACTAACTTTAGTAAACTCGTGTATTATACGGGTTGATAAAATAAAATATTAAATATTATAAAATTTATTAAATATAAAACGATATTCTAATATAAGATATAATTATAATTACGTATGAGTAAAAACTATAAGTAATATAACATTGATATCAATTTTTAAACTTTTTTTTCTAACAAAAAAAAAAGATTTTAACATCTTAATTCAAAACAAACCGTATTAAAAAAAAAACTATCATTTTTAAAAATTTTCTTTTATAACTTCTAATTTTAATTATTTTGGTTTATAAAATATTTACTTTTAAAAATCATCAAATTTAAAATAATTAAATGTTTTTTAAAAAATTGATTTTTTAGAAAAATTTATTATTTTATAAAAAAATATTTTTTAGAAATAATCTAAATAAAGAGATCTTTTTATTAACTTATTAAAAAAAATTTTAATCTAAAAAAGAATTAAATAATGTTATTGGTAATTAAAGTAATTATTTAATAGAAGAGAGAATCGGAAAAATTTTGATGAGGATGAATATGATGCTGACACGTGTTATTTTATTTACCCTTTTATTATAGTAGAAATATTAGAGTAGTACAAGATTTTTTTTACATTAAGTTTTAAAAATTCAAGAAGCGAATTTGTTTTTTATTTATTTAACAATCTTAATTGTCTTTTATTTATATGATTACGGTTGTTGACTTTTAAATCATTTTCTCACATAATTGTTAAATAGGTATAACTTTTCAAACGTATATTATTTTTTTAATCACACCATCAAAATGAGCATTTATTTTATATTATTTGTGTAAAATATTGCTTTGTTTTTTTATTTAAAAAAAACAGGTTATGTTGTTCGTCACATCATGCGGGCAACCTTTGGTATATATATGCATATATAGAATTAGGTTTAAGTAAAAAGAAGTTTAAGACTAAAAAATCTAGTATACATCTTGTGTTTAACATGTGTCTGTTTATTTATATTAAAGAATTATTATCTTTTTATATAATAATGTTATAATCATTTTAAAAATAAAAAATCCTTGTTTTCATGATGTAATTTTTGTGAAAAAATAATGTTGTATATAAAATTTATGAATGTTTCAAAAAATAAGGGGAACTTGCAAAATATCGACAAAAATAGTTGCTCCTAATATACCCCTCTAATAAATTTTCCTTACATTAAAAAAATAAATGGTTACACTTTTTAGGATTAAATGACTTTTTATTTGTACCTTTCTCTTTAATAATATGGTAAAAGTTCAAATAAAAAACCTTTAAAACTAAAAAATGTAAAAGGTAATCTTAATCATCAATTTCATTAATAAAAAATAAAAATAGCCACTTTGTTTACTTTTTGCCAGTTCTCATTTTTTTTTAAATATTCATAAATTTTATGTACGACATTATTATTTTATAAAAATCATCATAAAAACAAGTATTTTTTTATCTTTTAAAACAAATACAGTATTGTTATATAAAAAGATAATAATTTATTTTTATATTTTAAGCCCGTATTTTGTTATTGTGTCTTTAGTAAAGTTTATTATGTCTTTTTGTTAGTTACTATATTTTTGTGAATACTATTGTGTTTGTTAAAATGATGAATTTTAAAAATATATAATGCTACAATAACATTGTTGTATATCTTTAATATGTAAAATACAATAATAAATTAACAACTAATTAATTTAATACATTAAAAACAATAACAAAATAATACAATGTCTTATTGTGTTTTTTTATAATCATTATATTATCTTGAACAATATGAGTTTTGAAAAATATATTAGTGAAATAAAATTATTTTCTACTTTTAGTTGTAAAACATAATGATAGCTAATAATAAGTTTATATAAATTATAAAAAAACAATGACAAAAATAAATCATTATGTTATCTTCGGCACTATGAGTTTCGATACACACATTGGTGAAAGTATATCATTATGTACTTCTAATTGTAAAATATAATCATAGATGACAAATTTATATAATCTATTAAAACAATAAAAAAAAACACAAAATAATATAAAACGTAAAACACAATCATAAATACAAATAACAAATGATTTAAAATATATAGCATAATTAACTGATTTTGACGCAATAATTGTATATAACACAATGAGTTGGCGTATTTGATACATTGACCAAAATACCCTTTTCTTTAATATAATAAAAAGACACGTGTGAAGCTCACAATTCTTCTTAGGCATTTTAGATTAAATATTATTTTTACTATACCCCTACCCTAATAATATTTTCAACATTGTGTTTTATGTATTAATGATGTAAGGGGTTTGGAATGATGTTTATCATGGTTAAGGGGTTAAATTTAATGTATTTAATGTGTGTAAGTAGAAGAAATTGTATGGAATAAGTTAACTACGATGATTTGGGGTTTTATAGGTAAAACGCAATGATTTGATGTGGCTTGGAGAATGCACATGGATGATAAGCGAAGATCATGATAGATGAGGTAATAGAGAATTCAATTACAAGAATGTGACCGCAAACGGGGACGGAAACGGAGTCCGAAAGAAGAAGTTACGAAGAAAATAAGAATCAGATAAAAGCTGTCTAACGTGACTTACGGTGGAATGATGACCTACGGTTCAACAACTCAAAACTGAACAGAAAGCCCCTACCATAACTAATGGTTGTGGGAAGACTTACGTTACATGAAAGCTAGAAAAAAACAGAAAGTCCCTAACGTAACATACGGTGGTCACATGACCTAAGGTGCAAGGCGCGCTAAAATTTTAGAGAAAGACGGAAAATTTAGATTTTAAGGGAGAGCTTCATTCCCAGCCATCTGCAAGTCCTAAGAACAATCCCAAGCGATCCCGAAGACTTCCGGAGGCGATTTCAAGGCTTAAGATCTTATTTTTATCATTCAATTTGATTCTTTAAAGTTTAGAACAATGTTTTCATTCGTTTTCGTGTTGATTTTTATTGCCATGTCCGGCTAAACCTTCCGTGATCTTCTCCGGGTGGTAGGGTTTGTATACTATGACTTGTTCTTGATGATTTGTGGTTGAGTTAATATTTAAAGATGGTAGTTTAAGCTGAGTGATATTATTTATTGGTTGAAGATTCTAAAATACGTGAGTTGCTGTCAATTCAATTGTTCCATTTTGATTGTTTTAGATTTATTTTCATCTAGAAACATCAATGTTGGATTGAATTGGGTATCACAAACGTAGGATATGTGTAACACCCCAACCCCGAGAGGCTGACGTGTCACTATTACCAATATCAAATCAAAAACCAAATTCATTATATAAAAAAGACGATCTGAAATCAACAATTCAACAAACCAAACACTTCAAGGAAACCTAATTGAATATTCATTACATCAATTAAATCAAAAGCAAAGTCTTGATCTTCAATTCTCTCTTCACTAATTCCCCGGATTACCCTGATTACCTACAAATAAATAAGAAAACACCACAAAAGAAGATACGGCTGAGCCAAAAATTGCTCAGTAACGGAAAGAACAATAGTAGTGACGATATAACGATAAAACGTATTATCAACTTTTACACACGAAACTGATACAGAACTGATCATATGATACTGAGAACTAAAATCTGATTCTAAACATATAATACTAAAATCTGATACGGAACTGAACATGTAATACCGAAGCTGAACTGATCTACACGACGAGTACACACAAAACATAAGTCGTGTAAAATAAGAAGTTCCCAGAGCTAAAACTGAACTGATAAGTACATAGCTAGCTAGACTATGCACCAATGAGATGGTGTGTGGGCGTACACACATGATTCCATCCCCCGGAACTAAACTGATCTGAACTGAACTAGGATCGATCCATCCGCCTCCCAAATAAGTGTGGCCAATGTACTACTTGAGTACTAACGTGTTAACGGAGACGCCGTGAGCTTTTTATAAAACACTGTCACGAAAAGTGTCATGTCATTGACGCCACAATGACATGTCTGACATGCTCGGGTAACAGAGTACTAAATCAAAAGGTAGTATAACTACCTAACAGATAACGTATCAACAACTCTAACTTATTATATACGGGAACATGCAATAATGAGCACAAACTTATAAAAATCTATTGCATGCTACAAGTCTATATAAGTGAGATGTATGTCTCTCGTATAAGAGGTGTTGTATTCTCGTCTCATTTAAGACATAAATTAGATTTATAATAAGATTGTATTAGAACTGTTCATAAAATAAAGTAATAAAGAAAGTGATTAGCAATGTTTTTAAAGTCAGATTGTGCAACGAAACATTCTATTTACCGGTCCACTAGTTAGATTAATCCAAAACCACAAACGTATACAACCAATACAAAGAAACACAACACTAAGAATTGAAATACAAACTAAATATGGAGCAAGACAAGAGTTAGATCATCCCTATGATAAACACCAAAGACTCTAAGTACAATCGAACATTCGAAAGGTTGATCTCTATGATAAAACCCTAGAACATTTGTGCGGGTGAAGCCAAAGAAACTGACGATATAAGGAGACATGAGTAAAAAAATGATGCGATCTTTCTCTATCTATCTTTATATAATATCCAGCAATAAAGTGGAGCTCCACTAACCCTGAGCCCGATCAGAATGACCCGTGCTACATTCATAGATTAACGGGTTACCGCATAACTTGAACACGATCCACCAGAGCTCCATCCTTCAAGTCCAAGTCCAAGCTAGCCCAAATAAATCCATGCTAGCCCAAGTCCAAGTTAGCCCACGTTCATGCGCACCCAACAGGTCTAAAGCCCACGATCAAACATGTAAAGCAAATAAAAGAATTAATTGTTATTTTCCCATGTGATTTGCTCTGTTTTATTATTTTCATTTAAAGAAACCTTTTTCTTTTCTGGGTCTTTGGTTTTTCAAATTTTATCATTTTCATTCATTTTATTAATTATAAGAGTTAATTTCAGTTTTACTTCCTAAATTTTAACTAAAGTAATCATTTCCCTCCAAAAGATTAAAAACATCAATTTACTTTCAAAAGTTTCATATGTTGTTTTAATTTTACTCCAAAAGTTTTATTATTTTGGATAAAATTAAAACAACTAATGAAACTTTTGGATTAAAATTAAAATAATTTATGAAACTTTTGAAGGTAAATTGATGTTTTTAATTTTTTGGAGTAAAATAGTTATTTTTAACCAACCTTAAATAGTAAAAGTGAACTTAACTCTTAACTTAATTAATTATGTTTGTTAAGTTAGAGACATGTAAGTTATTATACAAATTAATACTTAAATTAGATTATTTGTATAATAACTTAAAGACCCCTAACTTAACCAACATAATTAACTAATTTATCGAAAATGTATGGAAATTACAACTTTTTAATAATTCAAGGACCCAGAAGAGAAAAATAAATTTTTTTAAATGAAAATAAAAAAAAAAACATACCAAAACTTAGGGAAAAAATAAGACTCCAAATAAAAAAATTTAAAAACTTATACAAAGAACTAGATAATATAGTAAAAAAAATAAGGTCTTTTAAAATAATATAGTCAAAAATCCTCTTTTTTTATCCGGCTTATCATCATGGAAAAAATATCTATATTATCATCATGTTAACTTTTGCTAGATGGATACATTTTTCTTTTAAAATTTCGTCATTTACGAATTTCAACTTTTTTATACTAAAAAGAAAACCAAAATTACTTTCAAATTTTTTATGTTGAATAAATCTATTTTCACATGAAGAAAAAGCATGGTCTACTATATATAGAAAGTAATCAATTTTAAAATATTCAGTAAGAGTTTTGATAGTTTCATTATTAATATTTTTCATCAATTTTTTAAGAAAAAAATTACATAAATGGTCCCTAAAGTTTAACCAAATTGTAAGTGTGGTTCTCAAACTTTATAAATTGCAAAGATTGGTCCAAAATTTTATGTAATCATTGTATATTTGGTCCATAGCATTAAATTTATTTATTTTTTATGCATTTCATAAAATTTAAACTAACTTTTAAATTTAATTTTAAGGACCAAAAGTGCAATGCCCACATAAAAATTTGGACTAACTTTGCCTTTTGTAAAATTTGGTGACTAAATTTGCAATTACTACACAAAAATTTGGAGTAATTTTGAAATTTTTAAAGTTTAAGGACCAATAATACAATCTGATCAAACAACATGGACCATTTATATAATTTTCTTATTTTTTATTTCTACGAACAATACATATCTCACTAAAATTAAGTTTTACATTTATTTCTATAGCTATTTCTTTAATGTCAACCAAATCTTTTCAAATTCATATTCTCTATACTTTATATTATAATAAAACAAATCCATTAAGATGATCTATAGCATCATCAAAACACATATCTTGTGATAATAAGATCTTACTAACTAAATTAATAACAAACAAAATATTGTACCAAATAATCATTCCTAATAAGAATTCAAAATTTTTAAATTCATGTGTAGCCAATAATTTAGTCTCACTTTTAAGTTTAAGGTTTACACAATCATCAGATAAGACCAACAATGCATTTTTAACAATGGATTTAAAATCTAATTGCTTAACGCTTTTAACTCAACTCTTATAGCGTGTTTGTGATAATTTTCAATCGTTTTATGAATGATGAAAATAAACAATAGACACTTTTGATCCCTTCAAAAAAGTCAATAGCTTTGTAACAAGAATTAGCCATATCATAGAGTGTTAAATTTAAACTATGACAACCACATGGTGTATAAATGCTTTAGTATTTTTATCTAATAATCATTTTTATACACTTTGACATTTTCCTTTCATTTTCAAGTCATTATCATAACCTTATCCTCTAATATCATTTACATCAAGTTTAAAATTATTAATTTCTTCAATAAATTAGATAGATATTTACCGATCATCTACTTTTATTAATTCAAAAAATAATTCTTTAACTTTTATTGTATTAGATGAAATGTCTACTTGTATTAACCATTTCATTTCATATTTTTCTTCATCTGATAGCTTTTGCACATAAAAAGAAAAGAATTAAAACTTTTTGAACGTTGATTTTTTAGAAAATTAAAATCACAAACCACATAGAATTCACCGAAAATAAATATATGAACGACGTTAATAGAGACATAGTAGGTTTCATGTATTTAGAAACTAAAACCAAAAAAATATAAATATAAAACCTTTGAATGTACAAATACAAAAAAACACAAATGGGCATAAATACACATAAATAAACACATTACCCAACGTAAATGAACGAGAGTAACATCTGTTTATGTTCGTTTACCTTCACTCACATCCATACTTGCTATATTATATAAAAATTATTAAATCCGTAATAGCTTTTCCTTTCTAAAATAGAAAAAACAGAAAAGATACTCCAATTTAACATTAAAAATCTTTTCATCATTTGTCCTAAATGATTCGGTGTCATCCATTCCACCCTAGAAACAAAGGACATCATGGCCCATGGGACCAACATTTGACACAATCTGCCACTAGTCTGCACATTATCCGAATCCGGATAATGATTCAAAAAAAACACAAACATTTCATTGTCCTTCGAGTAAAATCTTGATTCATCTTCCCCATTTAATCATCTCAAAACCCTAAATTTCCCATCAATTTCCTCCAATTTCTCACCCCAAATGGCTTCATTTTATGCATCTCCAACTCCCACTTTACAGTTAACAAACACCCATTTGCCCCAATCATGCCCCACTTCATCACTCTCTTTCTCATCAAGCAGATCAAGTTTCTTGAAATCAGCTTCATTTTTCAAGATTTCTGTTCATTCTCAGCCCCAAAGCTGCACCACGAAGCAAAACCCTTGTGTGATTCGAATGTCGTGGGATGGTCCTCTGTCCTCTGTGAAATTGATACTTCAAGGGAGGAATCTTGAGGTGATGTGATCTGATTCAAATGGGTTTGTGATAATTTCTTGTAAAAATGGTATTTTTTTGGTTGAAATTTGAGCTGATTTGATGGTTGTATGAAACAGTTGTCTGAATCTGTGAAGAATTATGTGGAAGATAAGGTGGGGAAGGCTGTTCAAAAGCATAGCCATCTTGTTAGAGAAGTAGATGTTAGGCTTTCTGTTAGGGGTGGTGAATTTGGAAAAGGCCCTAAAGTTCGAAGATCAGAGGTTTGTTATTGTTTAATTGTTAATTTGTTGCATACGTTTGATACATAACCAAATTTAAGTATAAAATGCGAGAATCAGTAATGCACTTGTAGTACGTATGTACAACGGTTGATACGTTTAATACAGAACTAAATTTAAGTATAGAACCGCGAGAAATGGTAATGCACTTGATGTATGTAGTATGTACAACGGTTGATACGTTTAATACAGAACTAATTTAAGTATAGAACCGCGAGAAATGGTAATGCACTTGATTTATGTAGTATTTACAAGAGTTGATATGTTTAATACAGAACTAAATTTAAGTATAGAACCGCAAGAAATAGTAATGCCCTTGATGCATGTAGTATATACGAGAGTTGATATGTTTAATGCATAACTAAACTTAAGTATAGAACCGCGAGAGCTGGTAACGCACTTGATGTATGTAGTATGTACGAGAGTTGATATGTTTAATGCAGAACTAAATTTAAGTATAGAACTGTGAGAATTATTATGATGCACCTGATGTATGTAGTATGTACGAGAGTTGATATGTTTAATGCAGAACTAAATTTAAGTATAGAACCGCGAGAAATGGTAATGCACCTAATGTATGTAGTATGTACGAGAGTTGATATGTTTAATGCAGAACTAAATTTAAGTATAGAACCGTGAGAATTATTGAAGCAGTTGTATGTATATATGAGAGTTGGAAAGAGGGGGGATGATAGTCTAATAAATCACCTTGAAAATGGATTCTTAAAATTGCTACATCAATGAATCTTTATTGCTCACATTAGTAACAAACTGAAAGTACTCTGCTAACTCTTAAATCACATATTTTTATTTCTTGATTTTGGGTATTAGAATTGAGTTCTTTTTTGATGAATTTGCTTGAAAACACAGGTTACATTATTCACCAAGAAACATGGAGTTATTCGCGCAGAAGAAGAAGCAGAAACTTTGTATGCAAGTATTGATTTAGTATCTTCTGTGATTCAAAGAAAACTAAGGAAGATTAAGGAGAAAGATTCAGATCATGGTAGACATATGAAGGGATTTGATAGGCTGAAAGTTAGGGACCCACAAATATTAATAAATCAAGATTCAGTTGCAGTTCCTCAAGAAGAAGAAGAAGAAGATACAAGTGAAGGTTTTACAGATGATCTTGTCCCTGAGGTTAGCATATGAATTATAATTTCTGTTATGAACTTTCAATTATATGTCTATTTGTTTGAAGCTAATTTATAAATATTTGATCAGATTGTTCGAACAAAATACTTCGATATTGCCCCTTTGACTGTCTCTGAAGCAATTGAGCAACTAGAGAATGTTGACCATGACTTTTACGCCTTTCGGAATGAAGAAACAGGTTACATTTTCTGCTCAATTTGTTGACTTTCTGTGGATGTGTTGGGTAACGGACTAACGGGTCAACCCACAAAGACTTTTTTTATGTCCTGAACATGATTTAAAAAATTATCAACCCAAATAATCTAGCTTCTTGTAGTATAACGATTACGAGTTAGTTATGCGTATTTGTACACTTTGAATGTCAGTTATCCACGTTTGTACAGTTTGCTGATTGTCATCTTGTTTGACCCATTTGACCTGTTGGATAAAAAGCATAATACATTTGACCCGTTGTATTTTTAGCATAATACAAATTGACCTGTTTACGAGTAAAAATGAAAGATGGTTTTTGTTTCAGGTGAGATTAATATCTTATACAAAAGAAATTCAGGAGGCTATGGGATTATAGTCCCTAAAGAAAATGGGCAAACTGAGAAAGTAGAGAATGTGGATGCTGAAATCCTGAGTCAACATTAGTTTGCAGAACAAAGGCTGGATGACAGACTCATGAATATGATCTCATAAAAGAAGATAGTGATTACTTGCATACAAAAACACACGGGCTACGTGTGTTCTTGATTTCAAGATTAACTAAAGTTTGAATCTTTACCGCTCAAATATGTTTACTTTCTTTGCACGATGCGTACTGTGTTCTGTTATCATTCACGAACTAGGAACACCGAGTCTATTATCTTTAAGTCCGAGCTATGTGAATACATTATCTTACGTTTTCATGATCTCACTAATCTTGATTTTCGTTAGGTGAAGACTGGTTTTTACATTGAAAATTTGAAATTAAGCATCTATAAGCCTTAGGATTAACCCATGTTGCCAATAGCGAAAATTGCCCTCACTATAACGCGCTATGTAGCGGATAGATCATTTGTCGTTATTTGGTTGTAGCATTTAAATAGCAAATTTTTATTTTTTCTTTTTTTATTTTTTCCTTTTTTTTTTTATAAATATAACTAGTGAATATTTTAGCCGAAAGAAGCATAATTTAGTGTTATTTTGGTGTTGTGAACGTTTTTTTTTTTTTTTTTTTTTTTTTTTTTTTGTTTCTACTAGTATATCTCTAAACATGAAATAGCGGTTGCTAATTATCGCCTTGCTACTTAACATCTAAGTAATTTGTCGTTATTGACCGCATGAGATTAACAGCTTGAATGGATTGGGTGCTATTAAACGTACTCTTTCATTTCACACACTTGGTGGGCTCTTCTGTTAAAAGAGAGAATAATATATTAAATATATTACATGATGTGTAAGTATTTATAACTCATAAATATCAAACTCGGTGACCATGACAAACAGAGTTACATGGAGAGATAAAGAGCAAAGGTATTTACATAAGAGAAAAAATACCTTTGATAAAACATAAGAGAAAAAATTCAGGAAAATGATCATTGAGATATGGATGTTATTGGATTTTAATTAGACGTGGTAATGCTAACCCATTTGTTTTTAACTGGGTTGGTTTGGGTTTAAATTATAAATATATGGGTTAAGATGGGTTGGTTAGCATATTAAATGGGTTAAGATGGGTAATTATAAAGTTGAGGAGAAAAGAAACAGGTTAAGATAGGTGGTGCTAAATACCCCAACGGGTCAAGATGGGTCATTATAAGGTTTAGCTCTATTTAAACCATCATTCACATCCTTCATTCTCCCTACCATATATCCAATCCCATACAAAAATTATCATCAATAAACTATCTACTCTTTTGATTCAATACTTCAATACCATTTTATTTTCTAACTTTGGACTTTTGACCCATTCTGACCCGAACATATTTTAATCCGAACCCGACTTAACCCTAACCCATCTTAACCCGTCTTTAAATTTGCCCGTTCTGACCCGAAGCCATCTTGACCCAACCCGTTTTGACCCATTACATTGCCCAACCCAACCGTCTTTTTTGCCAGCTAAAATTTTAATAATCCAAACTTTCATCTATTGATCGAGATTTTAATCTCAACTCAGGAAATGTTTACAAACACTTTCAACTTTAACTTTATTTTCCTCCAACGTTTCTTTACTAACTGAGAGTTAACCCTGTTAGTTTTTTTGATGAAATAAAGTCAACTTTGAGCCATTTTTCAACTCCGCCGCCGTTCAACCTCTATCAGGTCCGTATTCCATTGTTTAGCCTACATCATCACCTGAAATCTACCTCTAACGAGTCAAGTGGTTCAGATAAAGAGGCGAAGATTGACAAGTTTCAGAGTGCAAAAGTTTCTGATTGACGGACCTGATGATATATTTCAACTTTCTTCTTATTGTTTTGGCCACAAAAGCAGTCCATGTCATAAAAAAAACTAACGGGGTAACTCTCAGTTAGTAAGAGATCGTTGGAGGAAAACAAAAAAAAACAAAAAAAAACAAAAAAAAAAAAAAAAAAAAAAAAAAAAAACTTAAAGTTAGAAGTGTGTATAACCATTTACTAAGTTGGGATTATTAAAATTTAATAACCCTTATCAAAATGAAACCGAGGGTTCACGATAAGATAAACATAAGTGTGAAAGGAACATTCACGAGGGTCTGATTCTAATTGCTCAATGAGTCCATGAAGCAGACGAGGGTTACGTGTGGATTTTATCACCATGAATGAAGCTAATGTTCTTTCCATTTTGTGATTCAAATCATATCTAAACCACCAATCATTGTTTGCCGTGTGTTCTTTCCATGTTATAACTTTTTAATAGAATATTATCTTAATATTTAAGCCAATGAGTCCTAGATCAACTGGTTTAGGAGGAGGCACCTTATGACTTTTCAAAGTGAAGGTCATTAGTTGTAGTCTCACTAGGTACAATATGTTTCAAGTGGGCAAGGGTTTTACCATAGTGGGCCTTTGGGTGGTGGGTTTCCCTTGGAATGGTGGGCGAGCCGGGTCACCAGCGCTGTCTGTGTTCGCGGGCGTGGGTGGCCTTTCGCCGATGGGTTTACCCGGGTGACCGGGCTTAAAAATTATTCGTTGGCCGTTCAAAAAAAAATTTATCCTATATATTTGAAAACAATTTGAAGAAACGTGAGGTTTATGGTATTTGTGTTTTGGCCACATAATTTTTCATTCTTTGCACTTTGGTCTTTTTTTATTTTGGCTTATATGTTGAGAAAGACAAATAGATTGTAGAGAGAGAGAGGTTTTTTTGGTGGTGGTGTTGCCATTGAGGCAGCGGCCACTCCTCGCCTCCCATGTGATCATCGGTCGGTTCCGGTTGCAAAGAGAGAAAGGCTGTCGCGATGTTTGGTGTTGCTGGAAACGGCAGAGACGGTTGTCACTCAGGCTTGGTTGTCGTCTTCTCGTCTTTCGTGTGGTCGGCGGTCTTATCCCTGCCTGCGGTGGTCGGATCCATTTGTAGAGAGAGAAAGGGTTCGGCAATGTTTGGTGTTGCCAGGGACGATGGAGGCGGTGGGCTCGGAGGAGGACGACTTATATATTTCTCAATTAGTTTGTGCTCGTTAATTAAAGAAAACTATAGATATAGTTTTGTTTTGTGTTTTTTTAACATGCCCGTATAATTTTAAACGAAAGCAAAGTTATTGTAAAATAAAATGTGTTTGGTCTTGTAAACAGTGTTGACACTCATTTTAAACTTTGCTGACACTCATTTTAAACTTTGATAAGATATTGGTTATAAGTTGAACCACTCGGTTTCAGATAATAGGTAACTAAATTTAATATTATTTTTTTTATTATTAATGTGCTTTATTAATGAAAATTATGTTTTTTATTTATTGTTTTTTATGTTTTTAAATATATAATTTAATATTTATTAAAATAATACTAAGGTAGTAGATGATATCCGTTTGAAAATAGCAAATGACTCGAATGAAATAACAACTTATAATTAAGTAACGTTGAGATGAAATAACAACTTATAATTAAGTAATGTTGAGGGTTCAATGGATTGAACAGAAAGTTGTTGTTTGTTTTTAAAGAGTTAAAATGTTTGCAGTCTGCGGACCACATCTACAGACATCTGCAGGAGAAGAGGTGGACCAAATGTCTGCAGTCTGCAAGAAAAAGACTGTTTGTTTTTCGAACAAAACTAAACCTTAAATCACAAACTGGAGGAAGGCACTGAAGGGGGCGGCGATGCCTAGAGGAAGCCGCTGAAGGGGGCGGGTTCGCGTGAGGAGGCAGCAATGGAGGGACGCAGGCAGCGATGGCTGTGTTAGCCGGCGGTGCTAGAGTTGCGCGGTGGCCGGTGGTAGCTGCGGTGGTCGTGTTGGCCGCGGTGCTAGGGGTGCGCGGTGGCGGCGGTCGCTGCGTAGGATGTGTTTGCCGGCGGTGCAAGGGGAAAGGAGGTTCAGGTTATTTGTTTTAAGGGTTGAGTGAGAAGAGGTTAGAAGATCCTAAAACTTAATGGTTTATGTCTGCATGAGGCAGACCTCAGGAGGACCTTTTTTAATGAAAAATCTTCAGAAAATCAAACAATCTGCAATGGGAAAACCTCTTCCCGCGTCTGCGTGCGCGCAGATGAAGAGGTGGGGAAGAGCTTTTGGGAAAAACAAACACCCCCAAAGTGTCTCTTCCACCTTAAGAAATTATAAAACAATAACTCATGTCTCATTTATTTTTACTGTTAAGCTACAATCATTAATGATTTTATTAAGGAACAATTATTAGAGAACATTAATCAAGTTTTGAAAATATTCTGATTAGATCACTCATGTATATTTCGTTCAAATTTGATCACTAAACCATCAAATAGAATGATCATCGAATATTTGAGTCAAGAAATAAAAGTAGAAGATGTTGGGGTGGGATTTTCAATTTGCGTAATATTAAAATTGAAAAAAACATGAAAAAAAAAAAAAAAAATATAAAATGCACAAAAAAAAAAAAAAAAAAAAAAAAAAAAACAAAAAAAAAAAAAAAAAACAAACAACAGAAAAAAAAAAAAAAAAAAAAAAAAAAAAAACAAAAAATAAAAAAAATAAAATCAATAAACGTTAGTAAAATATAATTAAAAACATTTAACATTTAAAAAAAAAACATAAAATTGAATAACTTAGTTAAAATAATTTTTAAACTTAAATAACTTGATTAAAATATTTTAAAACTTAATTATTTTATATAAAATTATTTTTATTAAAAAACAAGCAATTAAAAACAATTTTATTAATTCACTCTCAAAACCCTAAAAACCATGTGAGAGGTTACACACATGCCTAACATTTTGAAGGTTCCATCACATGATCACACACTAGTAATTGACCAAAACCCACCTTGGATTCATCGTCTCTTCCACCGTTGGATTTCTATTCAACGGCTACGATCACTTTATTCACCATTGGCGCTTCTTAATTCCCCTCTCATTGCCACATCTTACATCCTTCGTTCTTATCCTTCCAACGTTGTAATACCCTAAAACTCTCATATCAACATTTCTCTTAAAAAACCTTCAATTCTTTCAATTTCTACCTAAAGATTGATCTTTATTGATCTTTTGCACATACCCATGTCATAATCTTCACATATGTTCATGATCGTGACAAAATCATGAATCTTGTTGAGTCTTTTCTGAGATTTTGAGGTTTTCTGAGATTTGGAGACCAACTGGTGGTGGGTTTGTTGTGTTGTTGAGATGTTGGTGTTTTTGTGTTGGGTTTCAATTGCTTTCTTGATTGGGTTATTGGTTGGGTGGGTGTGGAGACCCAGGTGGGCTGGGTCAGTGATTGCACATTTGGTGGCTCGGTGGTCAAGGATCAAATGGTTGGGTCAAGCCTGAACCACAATCAGAAGTTGCAGCAACAATTGGTTCAGACGGATGTCGGTTCGATTGATGATCCGAGTTGCAGGTAGCTCTTTGTCATGTTTGTGTTGAATTTGATGATCTTTTGATGCTAGAATGCTGTCATGAAGCCATGTTTTTGTTCAAGATAATATATGCTAGTTTCTTGAATTGAATACATATGAACCAAGATTATTATTTTATGGTTGCAAGAAATAGAGGATGTTTGGCAGTTCAGTTCTATGATCATTTCTAGGGGGTGTTTTGTGATTCTAGTGGGTACGTTTGTTTGTTTTTGAAAACGTTTATCCTTATATTTGTTCGAACATAGAGCTATCTGTGGGATTTTACTGGGTATGTTTGTTTGTGTTTTGAACGAGCCTTTTGGGAAGTAGTTTGACGTTGCTTATTCCAAACTAATCATATAACCGGCTTTAATAGGCGGATGTTTGGGATAGTGAAACCGATTTTGAGTATCTGATCATCTAGGGATTTAGTTAAGGAGTAAGCTGCAAGCATGTAAATTCTTATAACACTATGCAAAAACTTGTAGAATACTAAAAATACGAATGTATGTCTGTGAGAGCTACTAAAAGTCCTAGGATTGTTAACTACAGAACAGTATATTGAGTTCTTTACAATTTATGCAGTCTGCAAAAACTATGGGTTGACAATATTTGCTTTGATCCAAATTAAGATGTTCCCAGTTCTAAGTTGAGAGTTTCTACATGATGATAAGCACCTGAGTCCCTCTAGCAGAGGTCCCAAGTTTGAATGCATGTATAGGGTTTTCTCCCTTTAACTGGTGCAAGCTACAATTTACCTTATCGTATTAGTTAGCAAACGATTTATGGGCCATGTGAGTGTTCCAGTAACAGTTTCTCATGGTTACCAAAAGAAAAGATATAAATTAAGCTCACCAAATTATGATCATCTTATCATAAATTTGAATTTTTTTAAATATTATGTAGTTCATCGATTGCCAAGAAAGAGAATGATCATCTTCCTAAAGATAAAGATTTGAAACACTTATGGCATCTTGTGGAGAAGAGAGATGGTGGTCCTTCATGGAAGCATATGATGGACCGCGCAACCTCTACAATGACCTACCAAGCATGGCAAAGAGATCTTGAGGTATAGCAACCGACGTTAAACAGCAATGACCATCAGCACATAAATCGTTTGATTGCTAACATGTCACGTGCCACGTGTGATTTATTGATTTGTTCATCTTTGTTATCATAGATGGGTCCTCCACAATATTGTAGCATGACTGTCTATGAAGATGCTACACCTGAGTTATTGAGGGATTTCTTCTGGGATGATGACTTAAGATTGAAATGGGATGATATGCTCTTACATGCAACAACACTAGAAGAGTTTCCTGATATTGGAGCAAGTGTTGTACATTGGATACGCAAGGTGAGTCGTGTTTTGCATATTGGTTATGTTCCCGTCTTTTGTATAACATTTACATTTGTGTTCTTACCAATCTTTTACATGTCGATCCAGTTCCCTGTCTTTGTAGTGATAGAGAATACATAATTGCCAGACGAATTTGGGAACTAGAGGGATCGTTTTATTGCGTGACAAAGGTACAATAAAGTAATGTTGTATATTATAATTAGAGCATCCAATTTTGACCCATTTTTTTTAGAAACGAGTCAAAGCCGACCCCATTCTACCATCTCAAATAGTAAATATGAGCTTTCTCAAAAAGCATTGTTTTCTTGCTCCAGGGAGTGCCTAGTAGCTCTTCGGTCCCAAGAAAGCAAAAACCACGGCGTGTTGATGTTTATTATTCAAGTTGGTTCATTCGATCAGGTATTACGTTACTCGTATTCAAAAAGAAACGGGCAAAGGCCAACCCGAAGCAACATTTTCAGGATTCTATTAACTTTACATATGAATGATAACAGTGAAATCAAAGAAAGGGAACAAGCAGCCAGCATGTGAGGTAATATTCTTCCATTATGAAGACATGGGCATCCCATGGGAAGTTGCAAAATTGGAGTAAGGCAAGGGATGTGGGGAACAGCCAAAAAGATCGAGCAAGGTTTTCGATGGTACCAAAGGAACGAGCTTGTTCAAAGTCGATATCACATCATGTAGCCATGGCTCGGATCAGTACCAAATCGATCAAGACTACTTGACCGGTTTAGAATCTGATGAAAACAATGAAGATGTTGCTCAGACCCAAATGACGCTCCACCAAGAGAAACAAGGAGGAATACATGTTAACTTACCGAAGCTTTTCTTATCGCTGGAGCAGTCGCTCTTGCTTGCACTGTCAACCGTGGGCAGTTGACCAAAGCCGTCATATTTGGAGTTGCAAAAAGATTTGGGAATATAGGACGGCGGGGGTTTCCAGCACCACAATTGTGATGCATTTGTATTTGAATTATGTTAATCGGTGATAAACTTGTTAATATGGATAAAGGTATAGTCTTGATACAGGTAATAAAATTGTGACAGATACAGAAGAAACATAGTTACCAGTATATAAATCTATATCTTTTTTATCATCAGGTTAACTTGCAAAATGCCATTATGCTCACAAGCTTGATAAGGGAACAAGCTTGTTCAAATTCGATATCAGAGCGTATGCTCTAATGCCATTATGCTCACAAAGTCGAAGCACACTCATCACATATTACATAATATGAAAATGATGTTAAATTGTTAACTTTTACGCACTAAATTATAAACCAATCTTACATGAATGGTTACCAATGGTTAGCTAACATTCAACACCCAAAACTCATATGTTCCTCAAATACAATCAAAAGATGCAGATTGAAATCAACAAATGCAATTCAGATGTTCAAATTGAAGATCAAAATCAAAGCTTTCAATTCATCCCTCAAGAAACTTGCAACAAAATCTAACAATACAAAACCAAACACAAAAAACTATCAAATAGCTCTCAAAGGTTCAGTAAAAGAAACATTACATGTTGCCACATAAACCCTAATCGAACAAGCTGAATCCCATATCATCATCACTCTCCTCCTTCGCTTCCTCCTGCAAAAATCCCCAAAACCACAACAAATCCATCAAAACAAACAAATAAGCAATCCCATAACAATTAACAATCGAAAACAGACTAAAACCGAAGTAAAACCAAATACCTTCTTCTCTTCAGCAGCAGGAGCAGCGGCAGCGGGAGCACCACCACCACCGGCCGGAGCAGCAACGGCCACCGCAGCGCCGCCACCACCAGCACCAACATTCATAATCAAATCATCGAGATTCTTCTTCTCGCATAACTTCGCAAACAGGCTGGGCCAGTACGATTCGATGCTTACATTTGCTGCACTCACAAGCGTAGCGATCTTCTCAGCCTACAACACAAACACCATTAGATTGAAATCAAACATACACAAATGATGATTAACCAAATGGAGAATATGTTGATTTACAGTGATTGCGATGCCATCATCGTGAAGAATTAATGATGCATAGGTGCAAGCGAGCTCGCTGACAGCCATTGATATGAAATTTGTAGATGCTGCAAGGGGCAAATTTTGTGAGAAGATGAATAAACGGTGAGGAAATGTGATAGTGTGTCTTATATAGGTTGAGATTTAGGGCACAGATTGTAATGGGCTTCAACGTTTTTTTAGTATTTTGGAGTCCAGTAAATCGTTTTGGGCCTAAATCATGTTATTCAAAACCCAAACTTGTTTCGAAAAACTTTATTAAATAACTAGGTTATATCCCCGTGTATTACACGAGTGAATAATAATAATATTAAATAACAAAAATATTAAATATAATTTATTTATTTAAAATTGTACATATATTCGATCCCGCTCTTCTCCATTGAACACATCAAATGGTATTCCAATCAATCTCTGACATCCTAATGTGTTCTCGATTCTAATTGGTTGTGTTTCACTTCCGACGAGTCTCATTCTGATCAAAAGATTTCATTTCATCACCCGAGTCTGTTTATAAAACCCTGATTCACTCATAAAGTAAAATGCTTAGTTTTGTTTCCATAACGCCATTCACACATGTGGTGGGTTTTTCTCGCGTGATAGGGAGCTAAGTCACGTGATCACACCCCCACTACGGGTTGTCTTACTGCGACTACAATAAGCAAAAATTTACATTCTAACATATTCTACCTTAAAAAACATTCTAACTATTTAAAGATGCTTACAACATATGATAATCTTAGTTTAAGTATACATATGTTATATGCTATTATCAAATCTGTAATATACACTTCATGTATGGTGTGTACATATATTTAAATTAGAATGTGAATAGCATTCGTTTTAAATAAATGTTCTTTTATAGAACTTTTATTTTATAAGAAAATTGAATTTAATATTTCATAATTAAAAAAACTTCATTGTTTTAGAAAATCATAGTTTTAGAAAATTTTATTTGTGAAAAAATATACTTTTTAATCAAAATACTTAGTTTTTATTTAATGAAAAAATCTTTTAAAATTTATTAATTCAAAAACTTGAATTTATAATGGAGAGAGAGAAAGAGAAATATTTAGAAATTAGTTATTTGACTTTTAAAAAGTAAAATACATAGTTTAGGCGGAAAAATAAATGGCAGATTGATTGTGGGAATGCCATGTGTCCCACATTGTAAAGGATTATTAGTATAGATAAGCAAGTTTTGGTAGTTTTGTAATTATGTCATTCATATTTTTATCTTTTCTAATCAGGTGATTAAAGTTTTAAAAGTATTTCAATTAGGTTACCAATATTTTTTATTTGTTCCAATCAGTTCACTATAGTTTTAAAAGTGTTCCAATTAGATCACTCAGATTTTTACAATTTTTTAAATAATTCACAAAAATTTTAAAATAATTTAGTTTTTTTTATAAATATTGTTAATGTTTTTAAACATTTCAAATTTTTTAAAATCTTTTGCAACTTATAAATTACCTAATTAGAATAGTTTTGAAACTTTAATGATATGATTGGGACAAAAAATTTTATGAGTGATCTGATTGCGACAAAAAACTTTATGAGTGACTTAATTAGAATAATTTTAAAACTTGAATATTATTTTACAAAGTTACCCCTTTGCTAAACTGTAAGTCTGATACTCTAGTTATATATGTTTCATTTATATCACTTGGTGTTAGGAAAGATATTAGCGTTTATAAGAACATTAATTTTAGTAAATTTATGTATTACATAAGTTGTTTTTTAGGAGCAGAGCAGTCAAAGAATGTTACAAGGATGAATGCAAATTGCAAAATAAAAATTTATTAATTATAAAACGATATTCTAAGATAGGATATAACTGAAATTACGTATGAGTTATTGAGTAAGAACTATAAGTAATAAAACAATCATATTAACTTTTTAAACTTTTGCTTTTAAATATTTTTCCTCAAAAAAAATTAAACATTTTCTTTCAAAACAAACCATATTAAAAAAATGTTACTTTAAAAATTTTCAAGGATATGCAAATAACAAAATAAAATTTATTAATTATAAACGATATCTAAGATAGGATATAACTGAAATTACGTATGAGTTTATTGAGTAAGAACTATAAGTAATAAAACAATCATATTAACTTTTTAAACTTTTGCTTTTAAATATTTTTCCTCAAAAAAAATTAAACATTTTCTTTCAAAACAAACCATATAAAAAAATGTTACTTTAAAAATTTCCTATTATAACTCCCAATTTTTATTATTTTTGGTTTATAAAAGCTTTAATTTTAAAAAATGTCACTTTTAATAAACTATTTTTAATCTAGAAAAAAATTAATAATAATATTAGTAAATAAGGTAATTATTTGATAAGAGAAACAAACAGGAAAATATTGGTGAAGAAAAATGTGATAATGCTGTGTGTCTCCTTAATTAAATTTTATTAGAACTGAAAGATCCACTAGTTGAAGAAAGAATTGAAACTTGGGTGTGTTAGAAAAAAATTAAGTGACTTTATTATTCAAACTCAGTTATTATTTTATGATGCTAATCTTCAATAAAAATAAAGTAGCGCAAAGAAAATTGAGCCAATGAGTTTTATTTTTCCGGGATAATAAATTAGTACTTTTTTGCTTATTTATAACATATAAAAAGAAGATTTTTTTAAGACACCTGTCATCATTCTAGCATATCAAATAACACGTGTCATCATTCTAGCATATCAAAAAAATTATTTCCCGCCTCTATCTCATAATAAATACGAAAATTATAATAACAATTAATTTGACTTTTCTTTTTTACTAAAATATGTTAAAACAAACATATCTATATTTTGTTTCTTATCTCTCTCATATTAAATGATAATTATTTTAAATAAGTAAATTAAACTATCAAACATTTATATATATATCTTTTATATTATAATAAAAGAGTAACTAATGGGGACACGTGGCAGCATCACATTCATCCTCACCATAATTTTCCCGCTTCTCTCTCCTACTTAATAGTTACTATAATTACTAATAATATTATTTAATTTATTTATAGACTAAAAATATTTTTTAATAAATTAAGAAAGAAATCTTTTAATCAATATTATTTATAAAGAAACAAATTTTTATAAAATAATTTTTTTTTCAAAAACATCAAACTTTTTTAAAAATATAAAATATTTTAAAAATCAATATTTTTAAAAGGTACAATTTTTATAAATAAAAAATAATTATAAATAAATTTTATAAAACTTTTTGTTTTGAAACAAAATATTTAGTTTATTTAAACAAAAAAAGTTTAAAAACTTGATATCATTATTTTGTTACCTATAGTCCTTATACATAATTCCAACCGTATTTTATCTTAAAATATCGTTTTATAATTAACAAAATTTTATTTTATTAATATTTTATATATTCAACAAGTGTAATACACGGGTTATTAAGCTAGTATATATATATATATTCTTATTACAATAACTTATTAATACATACTAAATTATATGATTTCAGACATATTTTATCTTTAAATATAGTATAATAA
This sequence comes from Flaveria robusta, assembly GCA_025506415.1. Lineage (NCBI taxonomy): Eukaryota > Viridiplantae > Streptophyta > Magnoliopsida > Asterales > Asteraceae > Flaveria > Flaveria robusta. The sequence goes on from CM046469.1 coordinate 42,948,705, forward strand.
TTTTTTATTTTATTATTTGTTATAATTTTTAGATATTAATAATATTTTTATTTTACCAATAGCTAATAACATCTAAAAAACAAAATATTCATACAACTAATGATTTTGACATGTTTTAATTTTTTCACTCATGTATTACATGGCTCTAAACTATACGTTATAAATTCTTTTGTTTTTTTTAATTAGTGTCCTCTTATTTGTGTTCAAGACACTGTACGAACATATATAGATAGGAATAGAAGTAAATTTTTTTTATTTAGGTTTAAAAATACGTATAAACAATTCCGTTTATTCATTTAGGTGGTATATTAGAAACCAGTGATCCTTGGTTCAAGTGATTGAGATAAGATATCTCAAGATATCATTAAAATATGTGTATGTCTTGTGTTCAAGTCCTATCTATGACATATAAAAGAGTTTCTAGGTTGGGCCGGTGAATTTTCTCTCACCTATGATAAGTTTTCTTTCGATAGTGGTCTCCTGTTACGTACTCGAGTAATAAAGATGATAGAGTGGGTTAGTGGGCGGTCAGTGATCCAATTTCCTATAAAAATAAAGTTACTATATTAGAAAATTAGAATTACTAACATATGTATATTATATATTTAGACAATCGAAAATTGCATACATGAGCAATTCATGATGTATGACAGGATACTTGTCATTCATTTAACAACCAAGCATTCAACGTGTTCTTGTTTAATCATAAACAAACTTCTCACCAACTAGTTCATGAATAGTTGTTGAATGTTTAATTGATATACAACGAAAAAAAATATTTGTCAAAATAACTAAAAAAATCCATATCGTGTTACTCCTATCTAGCTCTTAGGTGTGAAGGAGACATCATGATTTAGGTAATGAGGAGAAACAGGAAATGATGTGGAGGGTGGGGGATAGTGATGGAGGTGGAGGATGGTTATGGATCAAGAGAAACAGATAAATATTCACCGGATTAAAAGTAAAATAAGAAGTAAAAAAAGTGACCGTAAATTTGGAGTCAGGGAATTAGATTCGAAAAAGACGGGACACCACCCCCGTTGGATTTGAGGAAATAGAAGAAATTCGAGACTGGGTTTCTCCAGCTGCCACTCCATGCAGCCTTACTCGTTCGTTTTCTCATATTCGATATTTCTCTTTTACAGCAGTGTAATATCACCACCTCGATTGCAAGTCCTAAAGAGGTTTAAATGTCAATGTGTTTATCAAACATGTCACTTTTCTTTTTTGATTCTAAGGCTATCTTTTTGTACATAATAATAAAGTAAAAAGATCACAAGTTGTACGCTCCCTCCACATCACCTGCCCGCCCTCTCCCTCTCCACCTCTCACAATGGTCTTTTCTTCTCGCCACGGGTTACCTGTACTCACAAGCTCCTCTCCTCTATCTCCTCCCAGCAAACGCCTTCTACCCCACCTCATCCACAGACGCCTTCAAGTGTCCCATTGCGAATCACCTAGGATGTTATTTTATACACTGATCCCACAAATAAGATGTAGCATAAAAGCAAACTACCAATTATTCGATTTTGGTAGAGAGCTTTGACAAGTTAATTCCAATGATTAATTAGTCAAAATCAAGGTTCAAAATAATTTCCAGCATTGATTGATTTAATTAATCAATTTTTATTTAATGCTTGATTTAATGAATCAGTATAATTTTCTTTTATTAGGAAGATTTTGTTCTTTATAAATAGGTAGTAGAACTAGATGGAAAATGTACCAAAAATTATTATCTTTTCTTTTCTGTTTTGAATAACAATTGGGCTGACTACTCCATCATTTTCTTGTTTTCTTTGTTTTCTCGGTTTGATCTTTGAGCCAGTTTGTTCATATTTTTTCTAACAAGAACCAACCTGGTCAAAATTGACCAGGTGAAGAATGTTGCTGTTACACACACCAGTCCAAGTCAAACAACTCATTCTGGGTAGAACACAGCAGCCCAGAACAGCAATGCAGCAGATTGTTTCAACAGTCCAGTTAACCCAACAAACAGTCCAGTTTTTAATGAGTTTAGTCCATCGAGTTCAACTCATGGGTCCAGTTCAGCAAGTTCAAATCATGGAGATTCAGAATATGACAATACACCTACACAAGGTTTTCATCCTATCTCAAGCGTTTATGATAGAACTCATTCCATTCAACAAGTTGAATTCGAACGAGTGTTGTTGGCGATCAACGAAGAACTAGTTACATATGCTGAAGCAAAGGGAAGAAAAGAATGGAGGAAAGCTATGTTGGAAGAACTCGATGCAATCGAAAGAAACAATACCTGGAAACTAGTTGATTTGCAAAAAGGCCTCAAATCAATTGGTTTAAAGTGGCTCTTTAAAGCAAAGAAAGATGCTGAACGAAAAATCACTCGCTACAAAGCAAGACTCGTCGCGAGAAGGTATGTTCAAAAGCAAGAGATTGATTATGAAGATTCATTTGCACCAGTAGCTCGTATGAAAACAGTGCTACTGCTACTTGCTTTGGCAGCTCAATTTGGGTGGCCAGTTCATCACTTAGACATGAAGACTGCATTTCTCAATGGAGAATTGAAAGAGGAGGTGTACGTGGACCAACATGATGGATATTCCCGGGAGTGAGCACATGGTGTATAAGCTCTCAAAGGTTTTATATGGGTTGCGTCAAGCTCCACAAGCTTGGAACACAAGGTTGGATACTATTCTTAAAGATCTTGGTTTTAAAAGAAGTCAAAGGGAACACGCGGTTTACAAACACGTATACAACAACAAAGTAATAATTGTTGGAGTATACATGGTTGATTTAATAGTCACTGGTTCAAATGCAAAGATGCTGAGAATTTCAAGAGAAAAATGACAGAATATTTTGAAATGAGCAACCTTGGCCTGTTGACTTATTACTTGGGAATCAAAGTAAGCCAAACAGGTGGTGGAATATCTATGAAGCAAGCTAGCTACGCGACAAAGATCCTGAAAAACTCAAAGATGTGGGATTGTAATCCCACAAAATATCCCATGGAACCTGGTCTTAGATTGGTGAAAAATGATAATAGTGTTCTGGTCGATCCAACTGAATATCAAAGAATCATTGGAAGTCTTCGTTATTTGACTCATACACGACCAGACCTGTGTTATGCAGTAGGTCTGGTCAGCAGGTTTACGGAGACACCAAAAGCAACACACATGTAGGCTGTAAAACACATTCTTCGTTATGTGAAATGAACAATTTTTTTGGCATTAAGTACATGAAGAATGGAGACACAAAGCTGATTAAATACAAGGATAGCTCTCACGCAACTGATCAGAATGATGGGAGTACAACCGGAATGGTCTTTTTTTATGGTGGTGAACCGAAGCTTGGTGCAGCCAAAAACAAAGCACGGTGGCTTTCTCCTGCGAGGCTGAATTTATGGCAGCAACAGCTGCTGCCTGCCAAGCCATACGGCTGAAAGGGATGCTCGAAGATTTAACAAACCAAAAGTTAGAAGGAATATAGTTGTTAGTAGACAATCGTTCAATTATTGAATTAATGAAAAATCTTGTGTTCCATGGCAAAAACAAGCACATTGACACAAAATACCATTTTATTCGTGAATGTGTTGACATAATTTGGTTAAGGTTGAATTCATTAGTGGCGAAGAACAAGCAGCAAATATTTTGACAAAAGCTCTGCCGAGACTCAAGTTTATTGAAATGAGGGAAAAATTAAGGGTTGAAGAAATTGCAGTAGGTAGATTAGAATTAAAGAGGTGATTGACAAGTTAATTACAATAATTGAGTAGTTAAAATCAAAGTCCAAAATAATTTCCAGCATTGATTGATTAAATCAATCAATTTTGATTTAATGTTTGATTTAAGAAATCAGTATAATTTTCTTTTATTAGAAAGATTTTGTTCTCCTATAAATAAGTAATAGAACTAGATGGAAAATGTACCAACAAATTATTATCTTTTTTTTTTTCTGTTTTAAATAACAATTGGGCTGACTACTCCATCATTTTCTTGTTTTCTTGGTTTGATCTTTAAGCCAATTTGTTCATATTTTTCTAAGTTTACTAATCAAACAAATGTGCTGGAAGTTTTTGCATGAACTTATACAAACAAAAGTCTGATATCACAAATTATGAGTCTGATTGAAACACAACTAGAGAATCTGATTAGTAACACAAACAAACAAACAAGACCAACAATCAGATACATTACAAGACATCTAACTGTATCATTCAGCAAATAACATACTAATTCGAGCAAGGTTTCATAATGAATAGGCAGATGACTGCTTAAGGACTTGCCACCTGAAGATGATAGAAGAAGTAAGATTTAAGATATTTAAGATTTTTCAATCCACTATCAATTAGTAATGAATAAATTCTTCTTAGGTTGAATATTTTTCTTGCTAAAACATATATTCCAATTTCCATCAGCACATTTCTTCACGTAACACTGAGAATAGGCGACATGTTATACCTTACGAGGTGATTCTGACCTTGACCTTGACCTTGACCTTGACCTTGACCTTGACCTTGACCTTGACCTGGACCTGGATTTGCATTGTTATCAGGAATTAGAGATGGCAAACAGGTCGGGCAGATAACAGTTTTAGTTCAGAAAAGGTTGAGTGATCGAGTCAGGTTGATTGGGCAGACCATAAAACACAAGTTGTATCCTCCTTTGGGCTTTCTATTAATAGATGCAATTGATATTATAATTAAAGCTATATTACATTTTTCAATAAAGTTAGGAGGTTCTTATAAACTCTAGTGCACTTCAGATGACTTTCAAGTTTCAACCCATGTGAGCCTTTCTTTTTTAGTTGAATCATATGGCTTAGCCAATTGAGACGCATTAAAACATAGCCCAAATTGGCCCATTTACGAAAAATCTAGTAGAAATTGCCACTGATACACGAGGGAAAGCCGTCACGTGAGTGTGTGTATAGGGCTGGCTTAAAATGGCACCTTCTAAATAGTTAGGAACTCTAAAAGAAACACTTAGTAGCCATCAAACATGGAATAGATAAAAGAAGAGAACGGTAGCAATGCATGGAGTGATAAGAGGCCGAAGAGAGGGAGATCTAAACCATTCATTGAAATATGATCCAGGGGCTAAAAAGTTGCTCCTTTGGTTCCTATCATTTTATGATGTTCTCATTTGAACCCTCTCTCCATACACACACATATGTATATACACAAACATACATGTAGGTTATATTTTGATGCCAACCTAGATTTTGATGTCACGTCGATAAGAAAGCTTGATGGAACATACCTTGGTGGCTTCACGGGAGATGCCGATCTAGATTTTGATGGCGATTTTGAGAAAGACCGTTCCAAAGATTTGCTGAAAAGAAATGCGATTTCCGAAATTAAAGGCATCATGGAGTAACAAAAAATGATAGATTTTTTCATACCTCCTGCTGCGTCGCAAACTTCTACTCCTGCTTCTGCTTCTGCTCCGGCTCCTACTTGGACTCCTAGAAGGACTCCTTTCATACTTCCTTACCTGCAGCCATGAGGTAAAGAATTCATTGGTTGTCTTTCATAGTTTCATCCCAAACAAGCTGAAAGTAGCCCAAAGTCTATTTTGATGCATGCAACCTTTTAAATCCTTTTATTCACGTATTTTAGATCAGATTTGTATTTAAAAAAATTCTGTTCAAAATTAACCCATTGAATATTTCAAAAAAAAAACATAGACAAAAGTGTGCTGGAAAAAATTTTTATCTGTAATCCAAATATAGCGCATAATCAATGTTAGAAAGAAAAATTTTAAGTTCACATCATGCAAATATGAGCAAAAAGTATAACAAAATTACCTGAATATAGCTCTTTGTCCACGGATTTCTGAACTCAGTGTCATCAAGCTTCCTTATCTATGTGACAAAGAACACATCAGATGTTTGATGAGCTGAATAAATACATGAAATACGATACAACTATTCTAAAACAAAATTTCATCAACTTACAGCATATTTCACGTCATCATAGTTGGTATAGTCAACAAGACCAAATGTCCCTAGATATGAACTTTTGGTTAGAATAAGAAATACATGTGGTAACTAATATGTAAAACATAAAGATGGCACAATGACCAGGTCAGCCAGGTTTAACTAAATGATAAAACATGATGGATACTTTTCTTGAACGGGTCAGATCCTGATTGGGTGACTCAAAACACTTTTTCTCCAACAAGATAAATATGACAAATTATTCAACAATAAAGTAACTTTTTTTATTTAAAATGATTTAGAAATTTGTGTTACAAACATATTTTAGTCGGCATTCAACCAGCTTGACCCATTTGGCTAGTTGTAAAGATAAAAATGCCATCCGAATCAAGCCATTTGTACATAAATAGGTCAAAACTGCCGCATTTTTACCTTGTGTGAAACACAAAGTTTAATAATAGTAAGCGCATAATAATGCTAAAACTCATACCCTTGCTATCGCGGGAAACTTCAGCAAAACATACATCCCCAGCCTTACGCATATGGTCCTGAGAGAAAAAGATATGATATTTATTCCAGTTATCAAAGCAGCAAAAATATAAAAACAGATAAATGCATTATACATGAATGTTACCTTAAGATCCTGCCAAGAAGCAGATGAGGGTAGCCCTCGAACAATAACTGCACATATGAAACATAAGCAGATAAATGCATTATACATGAATGTTACCTTAAGAAAGGGAATTTGTCCAAATAAAATACCACCAAGAAAATGCATTTCTTAAGGCGAGTTTATTAGAGGTGGTAAATCCAAACCATTTACATGTAAACAAGCCAATTAGAGTTGTGTTATTTAAGAACAGGCCAGACATGTGAAATATTTATTTTTAAAAAAAAAAGGTTAAACCGCTCAAATGTTGTCTAACTTGTATTCAAATGTTTAAAACATCATAAATCAATTTATTTCAAAGAAATTACATTACATATTATATATTAATAATAAGCTTAATCATATCTAGTACCTTAGTTATCCCAAAATCTGAAAACCATTGGTGAATCAGCCTGACCCTTTTTGACCCACGCAAAAAAGCTACCCGCTTTCACCCAAACCCATTTTGAAAAATTTTTTGCCACCTATATACTTTATAAGTAATTTATGATTGTAAATCTCAAGTGGCACCTCGATACTCAGAACGTTGTGAAATGCCAAAACGTCCACCACCACGGCCGCGACCACCACCACCACCATAGCTCCCACGTCCATCACCTGATGATGATTGTCCACGACCCCCATGGGCAAGCTCAACCTGCAAAAAAAAAGCATATCAAAAGTTTTAGATAATATATAGCATGAATCATAAGTTGTACCAATAAGCCAATAAAGAATCAAAATATTGTGTTACCCTCAGGCGACAACCATCAAAATTATACCCATCCCGGCCCCTAATTGCATCTTCAGCATCTCGAGCATCTGCAAACTACAATATAAAACATTACACAATCAAAATTACTGTAAAACATCATTCCACCAGCCAAAAAATAAAGAAACTTGGAGATTGAAGTTAAAATACATACCTCCACAAAACAATAACAAGGCGGACGAGGTGGAATCTTCAATTCAATGTCCAATATGCGCCCATACTGCATAAAGCACAAACCAACTTAGAATGTTTAAACACATCCTTCAGAACAAAAATATAGCATATGATCCTCAAATTTCAGATTCATGATAAGCACAACTTCAGTACTATAAAATATAAATTAAAAAATGATACTATAAAAAAGTTTACAGCAAAATGGACTAAGATTTTAGATATAAAAAGGTATATCACGCAAATAGTAGTTTGCATCCAGCAGATAGTCCAAGACAAGAACTCAGGCTTCAGAAAAAGACTAAGCCATCAGCCACACTCTTCGTTTGAGTTATAGGTAGGCTTGTAAATGGCAACCATAAAAGAAGTACAAAAAGATTTCAACTTTAATAGTAGGTAAATTATCAACTTATCAGTATTTCAAAAATTATAAGATTGAGTTCATGTTCAGTCAATATTGATCAGATCAACTTTCAACATAGATACATTTGATTCAGTTAAATAACCTATCAGCCGCACTCTTCATAAACTATCAAATTGATTACGGGTATCTGAAGCATATCCAAATGGGTTCAAAGTTGTTTAGCTAAAATATTATCTATATTATATATTTATATATGTGTATAACATGCAGAAACGCATGTAAACATGCATAATTAAAAAATAATAATATTAGGAAAGAGCATTAAAAGTTTGAAACATGAAACACTTGACCTAGCTCCCGGTTTGAGCAAGGGCCAGAGAGGGAACGGATCGCCTAGTTATGTGAAGTAATTGAAAGTTTGAAACATGAGATAATTGATATAATGCAATGACTGATAACTGGAAACCAAAAATGTGATTATTCAGGAATCATAAGCAAGTGCTTCCACAATGTTCTTCTGTAACACAAACACACACAGCATATGTGTGACTGGCATACAATTTCCCATATGTAATATAAGTATGTAACAGATTATATATGTTAATATTAATGATATATAAATATTTGTATTGCAGTGTCAAGACAAGGGAAATAAACAGCTCAACCTTTTGCATCTTTTGACTGCTTTTAAAGAATAGTTTTGTATTTTGGTAGTTTAACTTGTTCGCTGGGAATCTATATCGTTAAAAAATATATGAATTTTAAATTTTCCAGTGTTTTTTATATCACTTCCATTAGATATCTTTAAAACGAGTAGCTTAAATTTTTACTATTTTACAAAATAAGCTAATTAGACTTAAATTCAATTCAAATCAGGAAAAGTGTTCAGGTTTTCCTCTTCACATAGTGGCATAGATGAAATCAGATAAAACTATGACATAAAATTTGAATATAGACCTTTAACACTCCTTGAACTCAAATTTGAAAGAAGTCGTAAGTTTTAAGCAAAATCACATTTGGTTATTGATCTTCATCTTCAACAACCATCAAATTCGAATATGAAAATGAAAACTTTTAACAAACTTTCAATTTCAGATATCTAAGTATTGTGCAATTAGTATCCATTTACAAGCTTAGATATGATAAACAAACTTTCAGGTTCAGATATCAAAGAATATGAAAATGAAAACTTTAAACAAACTTTCAAGTTCAGATATCTAAGTATATTGTGCAATTAGTATCCATTTACAAGCTTAGATATGATAAACAAACTTTCAAGTTCAGATATCAAAGTATATTGTGCAATTAGTATCCATTTACAAGCTTAGATATGAGACAAAACTTGGAACGCATAGATAAAAGAGACAAAGGACACACACCTTGTAGAAAAGATCTTCAACTTCCCATTCTCTTATATCCAGGGGCAGGTTACCCACATAAATCATGCGTGAGAAGCGGCTACTCATTTTCAAGTCCAAGGACCACTACCACAAAACTGCAAAAGAAAAAAGTAACCAAAAACAATAACTCACAAAGATATCGTGAAGGTGATGCTTCCTAGATTATAACTACTAATCGTGTGTTGTAAACACATCTTTCACTGTCATGTGTTATCTTACAATCAAAGAAATTGAATTAAAACAAAACCATGAAGCAAACCAAAAGAGCACTCCTCATGACGAGCAGTGCTTCATAAGCTCCAATGCTCATGCAGTCCATTAAGCTCCACAGCTATAATATTTGAAATAAAATTCCCAAATCCTCTAAATTGCTCATAAGCGCCAATGTGCTCCACAGCTATACATTTTGCAAATAAATTTGAGGTCCAACTATATTTTATAACCACAACTCCAAACAGATTTCCCCTAATACCCATTTACATCCCTATGTATGATTCCATAGCTCATATGCCCAAGCGGTTGACATCTATCATAAACAAAGCATCTCAGTCATAAGATGATGTAAAATTACCACATATAACCACCGTATTCACCCTACTCAGACTTGTTTTTACCGTACCGTTATGTCATAAATCCACCCAGGTATCACTTTTATGAACTCCAAGTTATGTATTTTTGAAGTGAACATAAACTTATTTCAAATGTCAATTGATCACTTTCTAATGACTTGAAAAGCACATTACTTTAGTCACTTAATATTCAGCATGTTTCAAGTAATTCGGTACATATGTTTGTTTCAAGCTAAACAACTAGTTTTCCCCTCTCACCTCTAGGTTCTTTTTCAGGAAGCTGCAAAAAGAAACTTAAAAGCATACTAAATAAACTGTAAATTAAGCATCACCGTCATGTATAACAAGATATTTGTGATACTAAAGCTTCTACAAGTTAAAATTTTGATTTAGGGTTTCAAAAAACCCATCAGATGCACAAACTTATGTTAAGATATATAATCTGTTAGTAAGTTGAAACATGGTTCCTGATGAGATTTAAGGCTTTTAAGCCACATAACACGAAGATATGTTAAGATATGATGATGATTTCTTCTTACTTTGGCCGGAAATGACTCCGGCTAGGGTTTCTGATTCCAATTGATTGGCTGAACGTAGAAACGCACGAAGGATGTTGTGATTCAAATCGAAGGCAAAATCATACAACGATTAACAGTATATTCTTGTATGAAATAAATCATTGAAGTATGAATCAAATACCTGATCGAATTGAGGCGATTCAAAAGAGGCGTTATGCGTTTCCCCGACTTTCTTTGATTGCAGTAGGAGCACAAAGGGTATATGTAGTTGGGCTTATTGGGCTTCTTGAGAGCCCGCTTCTCTAGTAGCCTTTGATACTTTCAGATAAAATTGTGGTATTAAAAGAACCGGATACGAATCAAGTGTTCAACGAATAGTTCGTGATTATATGACAGGGCATATGGTTATGTTTGTTTATTTAATAAGTTAATGAGCATGAACAATAAATTATGTTTGTTTAGTTAAAGGGACAAACATGAACAAAGGTTATGCTCGTTTGTTGTGTTCGTGAAGTTTTGATAATTTGTTCGTTTATGTTTATGTGTGTTATTTAATTTAATAGTTTTTATATATTATATTTTTATTTTTTTGGTTTTAATTTTGAAAAACTCTAGTTATATTGTACGCATCCCCAACATCCCTCTCATTTGACTATTTTATTAGTGTTTGTTTGTATTCGTTTATATCTATGAACAGTTGTTTGTGTTTGTTTGCATTTGTTATATAAAATTAATGAACAAACACAAACATGTTCATTTATTTAACAAACGAACGCGACAAAAAATCTCGTTTAGTAAATGTTTTTGAACAGTTCATAAATATGTTTATGTCCTTAATTAATAAACATGAACAAAAATTTTCATGTTCGTTTTATTCTTTTACAACCATAAATAGTATTAGTTATATTTTGCCAGAGTTATAATGTATGTAGATTTAAATTAAAAAATTAAATGTTATTATGCATGAAGAAGTTACTTATGTTATATTTATGTCTTTTTGAGATGGGAAATAATTATTATTTTTAAATAAAGCTGGAGTAAATTGTCGTTTTCCTTCCTAATATTTGATCACATTTGTCGTATTCATCCAAAAACTATTTATTTGTATTAGGCTCCTTAAGTTTTTTAAATATTATTATTTTCATTCAAAAAAGTGACCTCTGTTAATTTAAATTGACAAAATTTTCCTTTAAAGTACAAAACAAAATCCCTTAATTACATAATTATAATCGCGTTGAACAGAATCGTGATATAAGAGAGATGGTGACTAGAGGCGATGGTTTCTATCATACAACCCCTTTACAAAGGTTTCCCGACCGCTGCAAAAAATGAGATCCATTCTCCTCCCCCCACCGATAAAGCCGACAATCTCGTGATTCAATCATGATGAAATATTTAAAGATAAATGTTCGATTTTGGTTTCATGATTTGACAAATAACACGTGAATGGGATTTTAACATCAATGCGTTAACATAAATTAGAATTTTGTGTTTATATGCAAAATTACATAATTACCACTTTTAATGATAGATGATTTAGCAATTAAATTAACGAAGTTAACTTTTTTGAATGAAAATGATAATGTTTTAAAACATTGGAGAGCCGGATGCAAAAAAAATCTTTTTTGGATGAAAATGATAAATATGACGAAACTACAGGAAGGAAAACAACAATTCACTCATAAAACTGATAGAAAATTAAAAGAAAATAACGTTTGAAGATTGCAAATGTATCATATTACTTAGATAATCGCATCATGTAGCTATTAGCATGTGCACAATCAGCATAAAATGTTAGTTATGAAATCTTATCTACAAAAGTTGTCTCTCGTTACATAAGATGCCATGTCGTGTTTATAGTGACTCAAGGATAAGTGCTAACGAGTTGCATTGGAGCCTAGGAAGTATTATTATGTTTTGGGTCTCCATACCCTAGTTTTAATAACCTCTTCACGGTAAAAAAATTGGTATGAATGCATGTTTAACGCATATAGAAATTGGCTTGTGGGCCAATCCCTCGGGTGACACATTGATGATCTTTTGTTGGTATTTATCTTCTAAACCTACATGCTTTTACATATGTATACTAATAAAACAAAATAACGATCAGCCACATGGCTATATTCTAACATGTTCATGTCATCGTCACCTAGGATTGTCCACATGTTATCACCATATTAAATTTATAATTTTTGGTAAAGATCTTGACTTTAAAAAATTTTCTAAATAAATATTAATTAAATACTATATTAATCATAACTTCTTTCTAGAAATAAATAAGGTTTCACTAAAAATACTTTAATGAGACTTAAAACTAAATATAAAATCATTTTTTTCTTTATACTATTGTTAAAACTAAAAATTTTAAAATGTATATAAAAAGATTAATGGATATTTATGAATAATAAAATCATTGGTCTGTTTATACTATTTGTTTATGACTTAAATATGTTTGCTATATATTATAATTTCACTTATATGTTATCTATAACATATATTAGATTACACACACACACACACACACATATATATATATATTTATCTAGTTTTTTTATTTCAATCCGTGTAAATCACGTGTATTCAACCTAGTAAAATAGTAAAGTGAAAGAGAAAAACACATAAAGTGTTCGCTTATCTTTTTCTAACAAATGAAACATGTGGCTAGGGACAACGACAATTCCATTTTTGCTTCTCGGTAGAGGAAAAAAACACATGCTAGGAAAGATTTTAAGAAAGGTAAGTATTTTTCCTATAAATACTAGTATCTTATTTTATAAAATCACTTTCAAGCACATGTTAGGACAAAAACATAAACAAGTTATATCATTTTTTTTTAATGATAGTGAAAACATATATTAAATATAATTTAAAATTTTTATTTATTAACTTAGTCGATTTAACCTAAAAAGCTCTAAATTTATTTATTTTATCAATTATCTTAGATTGTTTGTTTATTCATCAATTTATTTAATATAAGGTTTAACTCACTATTACATTACTAGCCTTAGTAAACCCGTGTATTACACGGGTTGAATAAATAAAATATTAAATAAAATAAAATTTATTAATTATAAAATGATCGACTAAGACATGATGATTGAAATTATGTATGAGTAATAACTATAAGTTTTTAATTAAACATTTTTTTAAATAACATTTTAAAAAAATTTCATTTTAAAAATTTCCTTACTATAACTCCCTATTTTAATTATTTTTGTTTTATAAAAAATTTACTTTAAAAAAACCAATTTTGAAATATTACATAAAAATAGTTTGATTTTTTTTAAAAAATTCTTTTTATAAAACCTATCTCTATAGAAATAACATTAATAAAAAGTTCTTTTTCTTAATTTATTAAAAAACTAATTATAATATAAAAATAAATAACTAATATAATTAGTAATTAATGTGGTTATTTAATAGGAGAGAGAAGCGGGAAAAGTTTGATAAAAATGAATATGGTGCTGACACGTGGCACCCTCATTTACCATTTTATTAGAGTAGAAAGATTTAATTATTATTTATTCTAGAACATTAGCTATATATTAAATCAAATAACAAAAACACTAGCGTAAAACAGGGCTAGTACAATATTAAAAAAAGAAAAAAAAAAGTAGAAAATGCCAACAAACAAGGGTAACAGAAAACCACCCTAAACAACACATCAATTGGGAACTACAATAAAAAATAAAATTTAAAAATATTAAATAAATAAATAAACAAAACACTAAGGGGAGAGCAACACCAAATAGACTAGGATAATTGGATCTATGAGACACCCTCAAGAATAATTTAAGGCTAATATATTACAAGTCTCCCATAAGAGCTAAGAGTGTGACGTAGGTGGTCTTAAACTATAAATTTTATTTCTACTCTTTAATGGTCGAGGGTGAAGCAATATCTCTTCAACACCAAGTGTAGGTGAGCACGAATCAAAGATTCTTATAGTACAGTCTTAAACTATAAATTTTATTTCTACTCTTTAATGGTCGAGGGTGAAGCAATATCTCTTCAACACCAAGTGTAGGTAAACGAATCAAAGATTCTTATAGTACATCATTTTGTAAAAGAAAATTAATCATTATACACTAGCTAAGTAACAAAATGATTAATTAGAAATAGTTTGGTTTGACACCATGGAGGCAGTAGGCAACAATGAAATTGACCCACAAATTATTCGAAAAAGCACTTTTAATGACCAACCATTTACACATTTGACATTTCACATGCATATGAATTACTAGGAATGGAGCTTTAATGGGTACCTAAAATTATATATCTTTGCTAAAATCATCTTTTTTTTCTTATACTTCTAACTTATAACTCAATATATCTTTGATGCATCTAACTCAAATCTCGCATAAAAACATGTTAACTAGTTAATAAATGGGGCATTTTAAAGTACCCTCACACATTTATTTTACCTATATTCATTCTTTTTCATACTAAAAGACAAAATTAATTCCTCTAATTTGACATTATAAAAATTGAGTATATTGAAATTTATAAAGAGGAATGTACTGAGCCTCTCTTGTTATAAAGTAGTAATCTTAAACACATCTTATGCTTACATTACCATAAGTGTTTAAGGGAGTAAACTTTTGACAGTACATAAATTTAACATGAAATTTGCATGTTCAACTTTATTCTAAATGGATCAACTTGATGGGGGTTTCGAGTTTTCTAATCAAACCACGAACACATATAGCTAAACATGTCAGGTTTGGTCAACTTGATGGGGGTTTCGAGTTGACCTGCTTAACCCATATATTTTATAATTTGTTAAATATATTTTATAATTTAATTTGGTTCTGTATTCTATGCTAAAATTTATCACTTATAATTTAAAAATATCTTTCATATACATGTTTGTATTTTGTTTTAAATCTATCAGGAAAAAAAAAATGGTTAGAAGTGAATTTTTCGTGTCAACCCACAAAAATATATATTATGTTTAGGTCCATGCATCTTACGTGATTTTTAAATTCATATCATGCTTGTTTGTGTTTGGATCAAATTTTTGGGTTCATATCGGGTTTAACCCGTAAACACAACATGTTTCACACCCAAATAATTCTACTACACGATTAGGTACACTTGGCTAGTAATGGCGCCTTTAACGGTTTTATTTTAGCTTGACTAAATTTTACACATCATTTGCACTTGACCACCACCCCTAAATGTTATAATTATTTCACATATGTCTTTTATTATTCTTTAAGCCTAGATCATTATAGTTATTGTATCAAATACTTTAAGTAATTATTTCAAATATTTTCATCGATATGTTATATGTATTCATTATTATGTTTTACGCTTTAGATATTTCATGTTATTTTTGTCATTGTTTTTTATGTATTTAAGAAATATGTTGTTATTTATCATTGTATTTTACATATTATAAGCACACAATGATATTGTTTGACTGGTGTGTTTTCAATACTCATCATAACTGGAAAAACATAAGGGTACATGCGAAAACACAATGACGAGCAAGAAAAACGCAATGATACATTCATTATTGGGTTTTACGTTTTATATCATTTCATGTTATTTTATTATTTTATCATATGCATTAGATTAATTTGTTGTTGTTTTATCATTGTGTTTTATATACTAATAAAACAATGATATTATTTCATCATTTTGCTTTTCTGAAACTATCTTTTTAAAAAAGCACAATGTTGTTCAGAAAAAAACAACGACGAACACGAAAACACAATGAGCTAGAAAATTTTTAAAACTTTAATATTTTATACACACGATTCTATACTCGTTTTAAAGTTAAAAAAACTCTCTTTTTATGGTGCAAGTCTTAAAAATAATGTCTATATACGTTTAAAAAAAGTAAAAGAATTAATAAAAAGTTAACAAAAATTCTTATTACTAAAATACACTTACATGAAAAATCTAGAAAGATATTATGTTCCACAAATACATATAATGAAATCGTTTTTCTTTTCTTTTTGCTAAGAAGTTAATTAATGTGTTTTTTTTCATGGATCTTTATATGCCCTTTTAACGGTCAGTAAATTTGTGTTCTTAGTTTCTGATCTGTTAAGTTCTTATATTATATTTTATTTGTTGTACTGTAAAACAACTTTCGACAAATAATATACTAGAAGATCTGGTGCACAATTAATCAATCGTGTACATAAGGCATGGTAAAAATAGTTTCACAAAATTGCATTGTTCCCAAAATTGTAATTTCCCTCAACTCCATTGAAAAGGATTTCAAACCATACGACAACTTGCAAACAACAATCAAGTTAAATAAAAGAATTCATGAAACAAATCTTAAAATCCTATGTTGGTACCAACAAAATGCTTTAGAAATTTACATTTGATGAGCCTAAATTAACAGATCTCGCACGAGATGAAAAACATCTAATTCTCATGTTATATTCTAAAATACATGGATACAAACAATATAGGATCAAACAATAAACGTTAAACAATAGTTAGTGATGACATAACTAGGCTCTTGGCTAAAAACCATCATGGCATTGCATAAACACCTAGCAAGGATGCTAGAAGTTGCTAAGGAAAGGAAAGTTGTGTGCTAGGGATCAAAAGTTGATCCTTGACAAGAAAGACCTCATGTCGGGCAGCAATGCAGTATGAAAGACAGGGACGTTCGTACACCATGAAGCCAAGCCAAGCCTCGCCCTTAGCAAGGAATGTCTAACAATACAGCCTCCCTATGGCTCTTTCACCAATTCTAGTCTTCATCTCTTCTACTAGTTTATTTATCTACTTGTCATAAATATATTCTATACTGGATTATCTTCTATAAATTATTGACTTGAGCGTCGGAGGGTGTTTCAAAGCTTCGCCTTTAGGTCACCTTCTAACATATTCTTTCTATTTTGCAGTTAGGTTCTAAGCTCGAGAATAGATCGGGGATGCTAGATTCAACTTGACCCTTTAACAATACCCGACCAGGATTTAGTTGTAGCAACAATTTGAGTTACCAAATATTTATTCCTTACCTAATATGGCTACAATGTTGTTCTTATATGTACTGTAATGTTAAATTAAAAGGAAGATATATGCCAAATGCCAGGTAATGGGCTTGGGGTTAATATATATCATGTTTAGTAGCGAGTTATGTTAACCTGTAAACACTTTCTTTTTTTAAAAAGGAGAGCTAATGTGTTAAAAGTTTATTTTTTCTCAAGTATATTTGTCAAATGCATAACTAAGCAAAACATTCATGTGTAACGTCATCACAACATCAATTTTTTAAACAAAAATTGATACTGCAACGCCTGCCTCGTCTGCTTACACACAATATACCCAATTGGAAACAAATGGGCTAGGATGGAAAGCACGATGCACCAAATATTTGTAAGCAACATAAATAATGCAACATCTTATTTAAAACACAAGATACACTAATATTCTTAGAAAAAGAGGTATTATTTGGTCGTCACACTCGCTGAAGACACATGAATAATAAATGCTACCATCAAAAGATGATGATGTAAAGGCTTTAGTTGGTAAACAATGTGAAGATCCTATGACCAAAGAGATCTACACAAATAACTCAGCAATCCCACCACCAAAACCAGCATCACTAACATCAAAAATATAAAGCAACACACCATCAAAAAGGGTTATTTTCCTATCCCCAGGTCCATCAAAGCTAATGACCCAAGTCTATTATTTAACATGCATCACTTAAAATGAGAAAATACAATGTTAACAAAAATAATCTATACATAGGCGACGAGATAAGTGATACAAAGAAGACACGATATCCAGACTAAAATGGATGCCAAAGAAAAAAAGGGCCACCTTTTGAAACTAACCCATTCACATGTGAGTTTTTTATACAGTAGTAGACATGAACATCAGATCAAGTTTTCATCAACAATGAAACCAATGATCTTTTGCGGCATCAAGTGTGAAAAAAGAAAAGACACTTTTGCCGACAATAAAACTAAAGGTATAAAGGAAGGACGCCACTGATAACAGTTGAACTTAGAAAAGGTTTGTAAATCTAATGTTATTTGTTGTTTTGTTAATAATATTTTGTCACTGATCGACAAAAAATGGCCTACAAATCAACTTTACCTCAACTTGGTTATTTACGTAAGTATGTAACACAACATATTAGAAACGATTTCAACTCATGTTGTCAACAAGACAAATTCCCTTCGTAACATGCTCGGGAATAAAACTAGTCATATTTTATTAATAAGGTATAGAAAATAACCTACGGAATATTCTAATGGATTTTATTTTTTCTTTAAAATATATATTTACATTTATAAGAAGATTTAATCATTTAATGTCTTATCCAATATTTTTTTTCGTATACACATTCATTCATGTTATGCAGTTGGTTTTCTAATCAAATAACAAGTGGGTGATGATTTGGGCTTGAGATCTGTTTTCTCTTTGATGATATTCCCGGGAGAATCAGGAGCGTTAAAGTCGGTACTAACAGTTGACATCTTGTCTCAGGATGGTTTACTCTGGTGTTAAGGGTAGTTTTAAACGTCGTTAAAAATATATTAATCTAATCATTATTTAATATATGTGCATGATATTGCAGATAAAAAGACAAAATAGTGTTTTATATTGAACCAAATGTTCACCCATTAATCTAATCTTAAAAATTGTTTGATAAGCATAGTGAGGAGAAAAACTCAACAATTTAACAGGTTTTCATTTTTTTTTTTTTTATTTGCTAAAACCGTGTTACTTTATTTGTATCTATTCATCAGCTCGTCACTGAGTACTAATTCGACAGCCTGATATGACTAGCTCTAAAGAAATACATAAGTGAAAAAAATACTCATAATATATCTAAAAACATAATGTTTTTACTATTATATTACTCAATTATCCACACTACCTACTAGCTGGTAGCTACATACATTTTGGACTATAAAAGCCTTTTATAACTGAACTAGCATCACAACATGGACTAGTTTATTACATAACATGATGCACACGAGCCACAACAAAATGGTTTAACACATTAAGTATTCTTTTTTGCCAAAATTATTTTGTATAATTTATAAACTCTTAATATTCCTTTTAGTTGTAATCATATATGATAAATTAAATATTAAATATATCAACAAACAATTTGCTTACTTATTAAATGGTAAAAAATGTCATTATTGCAATATTTCATATTGAAATGTAATAATTAACTACATAACGACCTCGCGTTTCACGACGGGTTTCACGTTGTGTAATTTCAAAATCAATTTGTAAATACAACTAAATATACTAGTTTATAAGACCTATTAAGTATATGCACACTGAATTATATACAAAATACAACTGGCTTTATAAAATAAACACTGATGATTCCTAACGCTTCGATTAGATTGAATGTCTTTGGAAGATTCTCCCATTTGTAGTCTTGCACGACTGTTGAAAGCATTAGTCAAAGCACACATAATTAAAATACACATGGAAGTTTCATTTTTAATTAAAGATCTAGCATACAAAATTATTAGCCCAATTCTATTTTAAACTCATTTGAACCCGTTTTTACCAAGTTATAGAGAAACTACAAGAAATTGATAAATAATACTTGTGGCACTCAGGATTTGATATGAACCAAATGGTCTTCTTCACAATGAATTGTAATATTGCAGACGATGAATTGTTTTGGCTAATTGCCAAATTGATTTAGTGTAAAGATTGTTTATATACAAATCAAAAGTGATTTTTAATTTACTATCTACACAAAGTAGTTGGTGTAATGTTATTTGATCCAGTTTGGTCATTTACAAAGTAAATTATTTGTCACCATTTTAGCATAAGTGGCTGGGAGTTCTGCAAAAAAGGTATGTACTAGATATATTACCACCAGAATTAGGAGTTGTTTGTCAACTTCTTAATAGATAAGTGCTAAACCATTAAAATGTCTGAACCATTAAGTGTTGAACCAGTAAAAAGTCTGAATCATTAAAAGTTAGTGTTTTGTTTAACTATTTAGATGCAAATGTCTGACCAATTCAGATAAAGCTCTTAACCATTCAGACTCAGTATAATGTTTAACCATTCAGAGACAAAAGTACTTAACCATTCAGATATCTGCTCACGAAACAACACTATGAACCATTAAGTGTTTAACCATTAAAAAATCTGAACAATTTAAAGGCTGAAACAAACAGTCCCTTATTCAATTAAATAGTTAAATAGTTAAATCTATGTTGACTTGCAACAAGTTGTTCATACCTTCTTTACTTCAAGGCTCAAGCTTGTGTAACCCGTATTGAGCCTTTTATTCCCTAATTCATTTGTCAATGTTTAAATCCTATTATGAATGTTCACGAAACACATTAAAGCATAATTCCTCTTTTTAATAACTAATGGAATCATAATAGTATGCACATACGAAAGGAATGCATTTATAGTATCGAACATAAATATTTCAATTGCTTGTGGAGGTATAAATGTTTGTTATGATAATGTGGAATGGTTTTACAGTTTTAAAACAATGGACTCATAGTGTAGGTTGATGCTTTTAGTATGTGTTTCAAGGTGAGTGATATTGGAGCATCTCGAGGCTATGTGACAAGGACAACAAACATCTTATATCATGCCTTTTTTAAAGTTTTTATCATGCAATAAATTACAAGATGTAACGTTTTAAAGTCTTTCATTGGGTGTGAGAAACCTAATAAGTCACAGGCCTGATTTTGGGTGTGACAATTTGTCGTCTGATAGGTGAAAAGATTCGTATGGGAAAGCAATGTGAATTTTTCCATGTTACCTTTTTATACTAAAGAAAATGGAAAACAATCCATTAATAACTCATTCAAACAATGTTGTGAAGATCTTCATTTAAATAGGGTTTATAATTGGTAGCTCATCCCACTGGGTAATGCTTAGGTCGAAAGGGCCAACATAAGCGTTGTAAAAAGTATCGACTTGTGCAAGGGAAGATAAGGATGTAAGTGGGGGGATGAGTTGCATATGTTATGGGCTACCATAACTGTGCCTAAGACAAGTAACTACAATAAACCTTTTCGTTCAATATACAGCACCAAAGTAGTAATACGACTAAAATAGGAATACTAAAGACCCGAAGTTAGGACATGAAAAAAAAGTAATGAGATAAAACAAAGAATGAATTTACATATGGTAGATGAAAGGTGGGATATAATAATCTTTATAAAGAATCATTACAAAGAGGGAATGGATAAATTCTATAATGTAAGAGCAACGTTTTACAAGTTCAAGGTAGGAGAATACGTGTCATGAAATAATGATGCAAGAATAGGAGGGCCATTGAGAAAAATGGGCCTCATTAGGAAGGACCATACTAAAGTATAGAAGTGAGTGAAAAGGGCGCATATAAGTAAACAATATCAAACAAAACATGCGCATATAAGTAAACAATATCAGACAAAACATATGTACCTCGTACTTAAAACTAGCTATATTAAAAATAACATGTAATAACTAAAAGCACATGGTATTAAACATGTCTTACAATAAGTTATTTGTTGAAATAGGAATCCCACTGTTAAATAATTAGGCTATGCACAACCAAGACCAAATGTTTTAGTTAAAATGAAACGATCATAAAAACTTGAAGACATGTATAACCATGAATGGACATTTGGACAATCCCTAAAATGATCTTAAAACACTTAGGCTATGAACAGTTATGTCCAAATGTTTTGGTTAATTTGAACCGATCCTAAGAAACTTAAAGCCATGTACAACCATGGCAGGACATTCCAATAATGCCCGTAACGATCATAAACACCTAAGTTGTGTACAACCATGGCCAAAGGTTTCAGTTAAACTAAATCAGACCTAGAAAAACTTAAACCATGTACAACCACGGCTCGACGTTTGGAAAACACATGGAACGATCATAAAACATTTAGCATATGCACAAACATGGTTGAAATATTTTGTTAAACTAAACCAATACTAAAATAACTTAATGTCATGTACATTTGTCACTCTAGCAACGCCCAAAATGAACCTAAAACACTTATGTTACATACAACTATGGCCAAACATATACAGTTAAACTGATCCAAAACCTAAAAGTTTAAATCCATGTATACTTATGGCTAAACATTTTAATAGGACATAATATGGTCCCAAAAAACTTAGGTTGCCTACAAACCAACTAGACATTAGATGACAACCTAAATAAACACATAAACTCAAGAGTTCTCATTGTAGCTACACATAACTTGAGTATTGAATTTGATAAGTACAAACTAGAAAAAAAACATAAAATGTCTAATCATTGCTTATTTGGTAAATGAACTTGAATGAATTGCTAAATGTGATCAAGCTTAGAATAGAAGTTGTGGAAAGCTGTTAAACCTTTTTAACTATGCTTCTCATATGTAGGTCAATATCTCATTGGAGCTCTAGATATTCAGAATTGGTATATGGGCCTCTAAGGTGTAATGATACGAGCTTGAAGGCCTTCAATATGATGACTTTAGCTCATAACATTGTTTTCTACATCAACAAACTCCACCATCTTTAAGCTTATATGTACTTGGGTGCAAAATGACCAAACCTATGTGATTTAATAATATCAAGGTTGATAACAAACTCCACCATCTTTATGCTTATGCATATATGTAAAGCCAACCTTTTTGCTTGTTTCGTGATTTAATGAATGATTAAAGTTCTGATAGCTAGAATGGATGTTTTCAAACTTCGTGAATCATTTTAACTTGCATATGACCCATGCTACCTTACCCACCCTATTTCAACTGACTTTCATGCAAAGTACGAAGCTTGTCAAGTTACCCTAGGGCAACTAATTTAACAAAATATTCTAGAATCACTAACGCTTCATATGCTTGAGCCAATTTATTAGTTGTGGCTCTAGTTATAGTAGCAGTCCTATCAACTTTTATCTCTTTTAAACTCAGTTTTAATCATTGAATTTCATGTTAATGCTAAAAGTCCGTCTAAAGTGAGACACTCTTCAATACGGTTTGATTAGAATTTTTGAAGCTTGTGCTCTAGTTTTTTTTCTCCCATTTGATTTTAATACATCAGAGATGAAGCTCGGATGTGAAAGAGTTAAATTGAACTTGATTAATTATGACAAAATCATAAAAATATGCACCGCTTGTTGTCTTATAAAGATATGATTTTTCGACATGCACAACTTATAATATACTTTTATAAGGTTCATTAGTTTCTTAAGAGGAAAACAAATAAATGGATCTAGGGTCTGAAAGGGGTAACATACCAAAATATTTTGAAGTGAAATAATTAAAGACCTTAACCCGGAATATGCAGCTATAATTTGTAAACATATGTGGGGCATTAGATTGAATTAGGGTATTAACAACACTGATCTGATCCAAGGAACACCAATTCTTATTAAACAAACTAAGGACCATTCATAACAGCATAACCAATTGGCAACAACCTCTAACACGAATCTGAAACATGTTGAAAGAACCCATATGTTACATGATGAAAACCGCTCATGCACCTCCTAGCATATATATGATGAGAAAAAGTCTTAAAAAGGAAACAACGAATTCTCTATTAACTATTTTACCCACTTTATGGCGTTCAAATATTTATTCCCACTCCAACATCAAGTCACGAAAAGAACCTTTCTATATGTCGAGGCTAACCGGTGTTCCTAGTGTTACACGAGCTCAACTTAGTTTATGAATGTTTCAATGGTTATTGCCAGATTCTTTTAAAGCTACAATATTTATTAAAGTACATGACTATCACATGTTATCAACCTTAATATCATTTAAAAGCATAAACTAATAAACATTATTAGACAAATTTGTAATTTAGATTTCGAACATTAAACCCAACTACCACATACCTTATTATTTTGTTGAAATATAAAGATTACACGAAAGAATCTAAATATTTTAAGTATCTTTTAAATAACTTTCCATGATTAAAACGGGTCCGAGTGGGTGATGATCCCACAACTTTTGTCACTATTATACATCAACAAAGAATTAAATATTTAAATATATTAAATACAAGAAAAAGTAAATAAATTCATGAAGAAAAAAAAAAGGGTTGTTGTTACTTCTTGTGCTACATTGAATGCTTGTTCTTATGCCTTCATTTCTTGAACATTGACGGATAAATCAATCTCCTCTGCAACACTTTTTGAAAGAAAACAAAAAATTTCTATAAATATTCATCTTTTACACCCCACTGCTAAGATTTCAGAGGTTGATTTCAAAATCTGTTTGTGGGTTTTTGATTTTGATTCGTTTTAGAAATGGGTTTGGTTTGATTCTTGGTTAATGTGTAATCTTGTAAGCTCAATTTCAGGTACGTTTTCTTTCTCCAAAATGGTAATTTTCAGTCCTTTGATCTTTCATTCGTTGTTTAATTTCTTGATTTTGATTCAACAGCAGCACTACCCAGATCGAATTGAAACCCCCACTGTTGAAAAGATTTGGTTTTTGATTCCATCGGACATCAAATGGCTGTCGTTGAAAATGCTCGTAGTATCAACGTTGTTGCCTCTGATGTCGATCAGTCATCAAACTCATCCTACAACAATCGATCAAACGATTATCAAAACCACAATCACAATCACAATCATAATCACCATCAGCAACAGCAGCAGCAGCAGCTGAAGATGACGGCACTGCCGCCGGTGGCGACGAACGGAGGGGTCGCCGGAAAGGGTTACTCCGGCGGCGGCGGCGGTGGTGGTGGCGATGGTGGAGATGGGTTTAAGAAAGAAATTAGGGATTTGGAGGAAATGTTGTCAAAGCTTAACCCTATGGCTGAGGAGTTTATCCCCAATCAGAGACCTCAGTTGTTGCCATCATCTGCTGCTGCTCATTTTGGTTATGCTGCTGTTAACAATTTCTTGATTCAAACTAACAATACTGGTTTTGCTAATGGAAATCCCACAAGAAGGGTATAAAACTATAGGATTTTTTTATAATAATCTTGATTTTCCCCTTTTGGTTTCTTGATTCAGGAGTGCATTAGATAGAAACAAACTGCTTATGAGTTGTGAATATCTGTTGAATAATCAGTTTGGGAATTGCTTTTTGAAACTGGTTATCTATTTTGGATAAATGGTTAAAGAAGCAGAATTGTTACACTCTATCAAACAATTGTTTATCTGATTGTTGTGTTATATAACTATGGTTACAACTGATTATCTTATCTTGCTTGTTTTAAAAAGCATAAGCAGTTTGATTATGCAAACACCAAACACCTCCTTCTTCCATAGATTATGATTATATTTTTGTACAATTGTTTTTGGGTTTTTCATATTTTTGTGGGGGTTTATGATGTTTATGATCAGAAGGGGAATTTTAGTCATGGAAAGAGAAGGATGAATAGCAGAACTAGCATGGCGCAACGAGATGATGTGATTAAAAGAACAGTTTATGTGTCTGATATTGATCAGCAGGTAAAGAATCATGTATTTTTTTTATGATTTGCTGCTTTTATTGATTGTTGATCAAAATTTTAGATATATGATGAATGCTGTTTTATAAATTTAGGTAACTGAAGAACAGCTTGCGGCGCTCTTTGTTAACTGTGGGCAGGTAAACATGTTATGGTTTTGTGAATTTGTGGTATTACCACTTGAGCACAGACTAGTGTTCGTGAAGATCTAACTCTTGTTTTTATTTGGAAATTTTAAGGTTGTGGATTGTCGTGTATGTGGTGACCCTAATTCCGTCCTTCATTTTGCATTTATAGAATTTACTGATGAGGGTATGTGAATTTTACCTTGAATATTAATTAAATGCTTTTAGATTTTTTTTATCTTTTATTGATGTTTCGTTGTCTTTAACGCATTTGCAGAAGGTGCAAAGAATGCACTGACTCTTAGTGGAACTATGCTCGGATACTACCCTGTTAGGGTTCTGCCTTCTAAAACCGCAATTGCACCAGTAAATCCAACTTTTCTACCTCAGGTGATCCTCTTATACTTTTGACTCTTGGAGATTTTAACTTTTGTAATTTTGTTGTCCTTAGTAAGCTATGAACTGGCAACATGTCAAGTGGGTTGGGCGGGTGAAACTTGGAAGTCACCCTAGTTCTATTATTAATGAATACAACATCATTTATCAGTTTACTGAAAAGCTAGAATATTTATTGTAATAATATTGGTCTTAACCATAATTAACACATAAACTAGTTATACACTTTCAAAAAAAACTATTCCAGAGTAACCAACATTAACACGTACACTTCTAGTTGTGCTTATGCTTAATTTCTTCAACTTTTTAAAATCTGTGTTTTGTAGTCTGAAGATGAGAGGGAAATGTGTGCAAGAACCATTTACTGCACTAACATCGATAAGAAGGTAAATTCGTGTATACTTTTTTCCTTATGCATCTGATGAGCGCAAGCAGTGGATAATGCGTATGATGTTTGTTTTATTTTGATTTTTTATATTTTTTAAATCAGGTTACTCAGGCAGATGTCAAACTCTTTTTTGAATCACTCTGTGGCGAGGTTTGTGGCTGTCCATTTTAAGAAGTCTGAAAAATCTTCTTTTATTTCTTAAATTTTTAACCACACGTTGTGGAATTTATTATTTTCTAGGTTTATCGCCTGAGGTTGCTTGGGGACTATAGTCATTCAACTCGTATCGCCTTTGTTGAGTTTGTGATGGTAAATTTTCGTGAGATTTTTGCCCCTTTTTGTTGCTCATAAAAGGAAATAACTTGAAGTGCTAAAGGCCTAAATGGTTATAAGCTTATTATTCTAAAATTTTTGCTTCATTAAAGATGCATAGGAGGTTTACTTTTGTTCTTTATATGTGCAAATCACCCTCTTTAAAATGTATACAATACACATAACTTGATTATTAATTCCTAGTGATGTGGGCCCTGCTAAATCTTGAATTGTATCAAATCTTGCTTAATACATTTGCTTTACATGTCTCTCTCCATTTGTTATGGGCATCATGAAAAACACAGTTTTGTAATTATAGGAGCTAGTTTTGCATTTATCTTTAGGTTTATTATACCAAAATGTATCTTATTTTCACCCTTTTGTCATTACATGTAAGATCCTATGTAACATACTTTTAACTTTTTACCACCAAATGTAATTAACCTTTTATAATAGTGACGTTATACACTGCTGCATCATTAGAAAGCTGGTGTCACACCACCGGCCACCATTTTACCTGTTATAGGAGGTTACATACAAATAGTGGAAAAATAGAAGTATGTTGTGGGAAAAAAACATGTTTTTATGTACAATGATGAAAAGGGTGAAGGTAAGTTACATTGTGGTGTAATTACCCTTATTTATTTTTCAACGATGGAAACGATGATCTAATTTAGTGTTTATATGGTTTGATTTACGTGGACAATGTGCATTAACCTTTGTGCTTGTTGATTCTTGATTATTAGTACAATAGTACTTATGATAATGATGCATGAATGCTAAAGTTGAATCTGCAATGAGTTTGGTTTTCCCCACAACATCAGTTACATAAGTTATGTTCATTTATTTGTGTGATTTCAAATATATTTTCTTAAAATTTAGGTATTTTTGTACTTTTTATAGGCTGAGAGTGCAATTGCGGCTTTGAACTGCAGTGGTGCTGTGCTGGGATCATTGCCTATAAGGTCGGGTGGTCATTTCGTTCTGTCTTTTTAAAGTATTGCCATGTATCAGTTTTGGTCATCTATAATTTCTAGTGGTTGCGGTTTCAACCCAGTTATTTATAAATGGGTCAATATGGGTTATGTTTTATCTCTAATGGGTCAAGCAGGTAAAATATTTTAAAAATTGGCCCTAAAGGAAACGAGGCAAATGGGTTGAAAGTCTTCCATAATGTACACTTTTTCCGAATTTTTCTTCACGATTAAAACAAACTTTACACTTTTTCCGAACTTTAACAACCAATGAAACCAACTATTTTTTTACCGATTTTAGCAACCAAGTTGCATTTTCATTTCTTTTTTGCTAAAGTTATGTAAGTATTGTAATCATATTTAACACATTGGTAATCTATAAAATTTGGAGAAAACATGTTTATCATCAACCCAACCCAAGATGTTGCAGATGTATGACTCGCTCATCTTACCACCTCTATAATTGCTTCTTTCATTTCAAGCCATTAACGTCTCTAATTTGGGCCCGTTTTGATGCAGGGTGAGCCCGTCAAAGACACCAGTGAGGCCACGTGCAGCCCGTTCTACTATGCACTGAATTAGCTTCGGGTTTCTTTTAATCGCTCTGCTACTTTATATCTACATATACATGCATAGATACAGAGAAACTGGTGAAACATCTTCATGGCTTTTATGTTTCTAGTTCCTGTCTTATGCATCGAGTCCAAGTATATGTGTCGACTCGTGAGACTTATAACCTTTAGTTAATTGCATGTCCCTGTTTTATGTATATTTTTTTTTTCAAGTTTTATGGACTTTTTACATCATTGTTATCAAGATTTTGTGATGCAAAACGGGATCAAACTCAATCCCTTGGTCAAGATATCGGCTAGTTGATTAATGGTAGGCTTTCGAGGGAGGTGCTGATTCTCAAACATAACGCAGGTCAATCTCCAGAGGTTTCGTATGCTGATGAAACGCTAGCTTGATTGCAAAGTAGCTTCGTGATAACAAGCCAATATATCTTTGCTAACAGTGTGGGCTAAAGCTCTATACTCGACATCTATACTATATCTAGCAACTTTATGTTGTTTTTAGAACCCTAATAGAAGAGATTTGGTTGAAGAAAAACACAATATCCGATCAGAGAGAAAATCATCTTAAAAATCGACCAAACCGACATAGGTATAAGAATGAAGTGCAATGGAGTTGATCATTGATGCTTGATTGATTATGGCCATACGTATATTCTTGCACCCAGGGTATGAAAGCAGATGTGGCATGCTAATGGGCGTGAAACACCACTCCTCCGGGGCTTTTAAGGGGGTGTTCCATTAAGTTTTTAACGAGCTTTAAAGGCGGATGGTGGGTCCCTTTCATATAATGAATTATTTTATATTTATTTTTATACTAAATTTAGAGGTTGAGAGAAAATAAGACTATTTTTTTAATTTAACGAGTGTGAGTGAATGAAAAAGGTGGATGATATGACTGTCTATGTGAACTAGAAGAACATGATAGTACGTGCCATGGCCTAATAAAACGTGTGGTTGACAACAATTGGTGTTGGAAATTACAATATATATTAAAAAGCAACTTGTGTTGCTACAGAAAACTTTTTGTTTTTTTATATTGGCCACTTAAATTTTTTAAGTTTAAGTTTTTCACCTAGTAATTATAATTCATTTTCTAACTTTTATTTCTTTACCAATACAAAACTTTTTATTATATTTAATTTGTGTATTATCCAAAATCAAATAATTTTTTTTTATCGTACACTAGAGAGAGTGACTTTATTGTTAAGGTATCGTGACAAACCCAACCGCTATTTTGAGTGAATAATATCGGTGTTTGTATTTTAGTATTATAGGAACTAGCATTGGTGTATGATTTTTTATTGTTTTACGAGCCAAACCGATAACGGTCAAACTCCCACATCGTTACGCGGGGAAAGCCAGACCGCCATTTACTCGCCGCGAAGCGCGAGGAGTAAAACTAGTTAGGTTTATATATAAACTAGAAGCCTTAGTGACAACAATTTAAAGATTGTTTGGTAGTTTTTTAATATTTATTAATATGCTATCTTTTAATGGTTTATAATCGTTTAATGGTTAAAAGGTAACTTTAAATTTGAATAATTAAGAGGTATCATCTTAATCACCTTTTAACTATTCAGACTTAAGGTTATTTTTTAGCCTTTAAAAGATTATAAATCATTAAAGCGTAGTCTTTTAATGACCATTAATAGGCTACCAAACAGTCTGTAGTGTCGGTATCTGTCTCCAATGGTGACCTAATAAAGAAATGTTTCATCAAATGAACTCGAATAGTGTTTAAGATCCGATAATCTGATTTCAAGTCATTATGGTTTTAATGCATGCATCAAAAAGAAAAACAAAACAATCTACGTTAATAAAACAAAATGTATATATGGCACATGATACTTTTTTACCCCTTTTACCTAGGCTCCAACTAGGCATTGTACATGTGTATTACCAGAATGAAAGTTAAACATGTAGTAATGCATTAAATACTATTTATCTTATTTATGTACTTTCCAATTTTTGAAACAAATTTTTTGATAATTTAAAAACATGTTTCTTTTTTTAATAAAATTTATTTTTTTAGAAAACAAAGTTTTATAAAATATGAAGTTTTTAATGCAAAGGAATTTTAAAAAAATTTACATTGTTTAAAAAAGGTATTTTAAAAAAATTGAAGTGTTTAAACAAACAATTTTTCTAAAGCAAAAGTTTTTTAAAGACGAAAGTTTGAAAAAATATTGTTGTTGTTTTATTACCTAAATTAACTATTATACGTGATTTTAGTAATATTTTATCTCAGTAATTATTTTTGAATTTGTACATATTAATAAATAATTATTAATTTAATATTTTTATTTAACCCGTGTATTGCGCGGATTTCTAAACAAATTTTTAACAATAAAACATTAAATTTAGTGTAAATCGATTCATTAGAACAAATAACAATAAAAATAATGTTAAATCATGTGAATGTCTTTTTTACTAGGTTAAAGCCCATGTAATACATGGTTGGAAAAATTAAAACATATTAAAACCATTAGTTTTATAAATATTTTATTTTTTAGATGTTTTTAGCTATTGGTAAAATAAAAATATAATAAATATCTAAAAATTTTAACAAATAATAAAATTAGAAATTATTACGTTATATTTAAAGATAAAATATGTCTGAAATCATATAATTTAATATGTATTAATAAGTTATTGTAATAATAATATATACATTTTAAATGTTTGATAGTTTAATTTACTTATTTAAAATAATTATCATTTAATATGAGAGAGATAAGAAACATAAATATAGATAAGTTTGTTTTAACATATTTTAATAAAAAAAGGAAAGTCAAATTAATTCTTATTATAATTTTTGTATTTATTATGAGAGAGAGGCGGGAAATAAATGTTTTGATATTCTAGAATGTTGACACGTATCATTTGTTATGCTAGAATGATGACACGTGTCTTAAAAAACCTTCTTTTATTATAAGTTATAGATTATAGATTATAAATTATTTTATATTGTCATGTACTATTTAGTTTTGAACTACAAAAACACATTCATCTTATCTTATTTCTAAAAAGACACCATCATTTGATGGGCTCATGGACTTGAAATTCTTATTCTTATTTTTGTTCTCATGAGTAGGGATATTATTATGTACACATGAGTGATATAATTGTGCACCAAGTTCCCATTTATCATGTATTTAAGTAATTACCAAATATAATATTAAAATAGAAGTTAATTAACACAAAATATATCCTATAAAAGATACAAATTAATTTTTTTTATCAAGCACTTATGACTGTTATTAATAAATGTTAATCAATTACTTTGTTAATGAGTCACACGAATATTAAACATGTATAAATATAAATAATTAATTAGTATTATAAAAATAATAATCAAACTTAATAGAAAATATAAAAGAGGATTATTCATTTGATGTAGTGTACGTGCACTGAATTTTTATGATCAAAACATCTTAATTAAAGTATATTACAACGTTAATACAAATACATTAGTGCTTAAAAACACTGGTGATGATATTTCAATATACACGTTAAAGTGACACTTATTTGATATTTACATCAAATGTAATAGAATTAATAATTAGATAATGTTAGTTTCTTAAGTGAGAAAAACGTGAATCATATAGTGCATTTATTATAAATTATGATACATGTAGTTACTTATCTTACTTTTTTTTTTTTTATCTTTATGAAGTACAACTTGTACGTTTTACAATACTTTGCCTAAAATTGGTTTCGTGGTAAACATGACCTATCATATTTTTTAGGAATGTTCAAAACTGTTAAAATCAACCGGACCGCATGAATCTAGCTAAAGTGTTTGGTTTAGCTAGGTTAGGATAAGCCGAACCGACCAGAATATTAATTAAAAATAAAGAAATTGAATAACTATAATATCAATGATAAACAAAAAGAAAAAGAAAAACAATTTTTATTCCTCTTGAATGTACCAATTATTATATTTATAAGTATATTTACCTATTATACATATAAATATTAATCTAACCAAATTCATGCTCACAAGTTTTTCCTCATTCTCTTATTTTCCATATACCTTTTCATTACTTTAAAAAGTAAAATGTTTGGCCTTCTTTTTCCTATGTATTTCATTTGATAAAGTTTCTGTTGGAAAAATTAGACCAAATTAAAACACCAAATAATCGATAAAAGAATAAAAACAAGAACAATTGATGTTGATATTTAAAACCATACTTTTACAAGAACCCGAAATCATATATTTATACTCAACTTATAATATTCATAACCTAACTCAAACTCTATTAGATAATCAAATAAATAATCAAACTCAATATTTATCTATTTTAAACAAACAACTAATAAATTAATAATAATAATTATTATTTTTTTATTTAATCAAGATTAAATCTTCAGTTTCGAGGCATAATGTTTCAAAAAAAAAATTGAACATCCAAACCGAACCTTTTTGGCTCACTCGTTTGGTCCAACCGACCCACTTAACCTAATCGGCTTAAATGACGAGTCGAGCCCAGACCCCGGTCGAAACCGGTCGAACCAGAGTGTGAACATCCCCAATATCTTTCTCTTTATGAATGAATATAAATATAAATGTAATATAAATGTAATGTAAACGGGTTCATGAACCATGAAATTACTTAAAATTTTAAAGACGTAATACAATTGTGTTGTTATTCCCCTGCATATGCATATACAAACAAACAAATTATCGGTTTGTCTCTATCTACCACTGCCTGTGTATAATTATATATGATATCTCCAATTAATATTAAAATAATATTTATAGCGAATCATCATCTTCTTATAAAATCAACTTTTTGTTTTGTTGCAAGGGTTTAGGGTTTTGACGTTAATACAGATTATTATTATTATTATTATTATTTTCATATACGTCTCCGGCGACAAAATGCACCAACAGCCACCGCCACCGCCACCGCAACCGCCGGCGTCGAAGCTTCCTCTCAGTGCAATCACCACCGAACAGATTCAGAAGGTTTAATCTTCGTTTTCTCATTACCGTTAGCGATTAATGTGCATTGATGAGATTTTGTTTCGTTTAGCTTAACATCTTATGTGTTATTAGTGTTTCATCGTGATTCAGGTAGTTTTATGTTTATGGATGGATATGGATTGATTAGGGGAAATGCATGTTCGTTTAATAAATTGAGTGGTTTGATTGTTGATTTGAGGGTTTCAGCGAGTATGATCATGAAGAAAATGTGTAAATTAGGTTTAATGCTGCTTTGTTTAGGATTGTTAAAATTATGAAATAATCTCTGAAGAAACTAGTTTTCAGGCACTTTTTTTTATGAAATTTGTGATGAAACTTGAAAGGCAAGTATAGAAATGAAGTCCTGAACGGGTTGAGTAACATGTCAAAATGGGTCATTTACGGATACAGGTCAACTTGTTTGAAAGCATCAACCTTAACCCACATTCACTTAAAATGTGTAACCTTTTAGCTATTCATTTAACCTGTTTATCTATACATGTTAAATGGGTTTGTGGGTTGGCGGATGATAATGAAGTTGTAAACATGTTAATTGCATTGATGGTTTGTAGAAAAATGGATTAAACGGGTGGGCCTATTACATTAAACAAGTTGGTGTGTCAACTTGTTTAACTAAAAAGGTGAAACTGACTCAATCCATTCAATTAAGCAGGTTAACCCAAGCACGACCTGTTTATTAAACGGGTTGGTTATGGCAACCTAAAACCTGATTTTTGCGGACGTGTTTCGGCCATGTTAGAAATTGATAGCCCTGATTGTTACTACTATAAATTGTCTGTTTTGACCCGTTACCAGTAAATTTTGGCCTTTATTCTTTCAAGCATTTGGCTACTAGAAGTTCCAATTTAAAATCAAAAATGTTTTTCTAATCCAGTTATTATTATTATTATTATTTTTTTTTTTTTTTTTTTTTTTGTCTTTTTGAATCTGGTGGAGTCCATGGATATAATAATACTGGTATTGTTTATGTAATTGCAGTACCTTGAAGACAACAAAAATCTGATTCTGGCTATATTGGAATATCAAAAAGTTGGAAAGTATCAGGAATGTGCTCAGTAAGTTACAATTCTTGCAACTTTTACTCATATTTACTTAGAAATTGTAAAATTGGCAATCGGATGACAGGTGAAATATCTTTGGGTTAAAATGGGTCGGGTCGGGTTGACCTGAACAATTTCTGACCAACATTTTAAAGTTCTTTATCATTGAGAATACAAGGTGGGCAACTTTCAACCCATTCCTATGACTTGTTAGAGATTCAACACAACCTGAATGGATTAATAATAAGTAAATTAGTCGAAACTGACACAATTACATTCCATTGGGCGGTGTATCATCTTGTATAGCATAGAATCACTGATCATCTAAACTTGAAATATGTTATATAAGTAGTTTGTATTTAATGCAAGAAATTGACCAATGCTGTAAAATGCAACTGATTTAGGTACCAAGCTGTGCTCCAAAATAACTTAATGTATCTGGCTGCCATTGCTGATGCTCAACCACCAGCGCCACAAACACCGAATCCTTCACAGGCGAGTTCGAGTTTTTCTCTGCCACCGCATTCCATACCCCAGGCAACTAACTACATGCAGCAACCGCATCAGCAACCTGCTGCTGGTGGTGGTGGCGGCAGTCAAAAACCGCAGTTTCAGTTAAATCCCATCCACACCCAAGATCAACAACAGCAGTTATTGCATTTTCAGCAGCTGCAACAGTTTCCGGCACAGATGGGGTTTAGGTCTGGTGCACAGAATGGCATGTATGGAATGCAATCGGCATTGGTGGCGAACCCTGGCGGCAGGCAAGGTGGATCTGAGGCGGCTTATGGTGGAGATGGCAGAGGCATGTTCTTTGACAATGGTGCTTTTGGGGATTCGTGAACTGTTAGCGTGATATACATTGCATTGGTTTAAGCTGATTGTGAATGGAAAAGGAGGGGGATATAGAAGAAAAAGTAGAGTGATACAAATATTGCAACTGGACCATTTGTAGATGAAACAAACTCTTTTTGGAGATATTTGAAAGTTATGTTTTGTTTCATCAAATAAAAACTATAGCTAAAGGAATACGGTTTCATGTAGCGGTGTTTAACATTCGGTTTCAAATCAATTAGACCGAAACCATTTAAAACTGAACCGAGTTATGTATTCGGTTTTCGGTCTGGTATCAAACTGAAACTGAATGAGGTAATTGGTTTCTGGTTCTAGAAAACTCAATTTGGTTGAAACATAACATGGCATATTGGGTTGTCATTTAGCTCACTCTTGTTACAATTTTAGTCCAGTCCCTTTTAACCCAAATCCAATCTCATAAAAGTTTTAATTCTTTCATCTACATCAACATTCAACAATTATAACTCCCTAAGTGTAAGACTTCAAGCAATCGACTGGCGTTGGCTTTAAGCAATCTCCGATCAATCATTATGTTAATCTGGTCTTCCCATGTTTCGTCTTCGTCTAGTCAAGTCAAAACTCAATAAATCCATCTTTGACTTGATCTTTGTCTGTCTCGTCAAGTCAAAACTGAGAAGCACAAGATGAAAGTAACAGAAATAAGAATGCTAAGATGGACTTTTACATGTTATTGTCTTAGTGTTTGTGACGGTATGTTTATCTGTGATTGTATATCTATTGCTACTTATTCTGCCACCATATCCTTTATTATTGGTAGCTTCCTATGTTCTATATTTCTAGCATTGTTTGTTTGGCCTGTTGTTTGTTGCGGAGCCGAGGTCTTTCTAGAAGAGCATCTCTATCGCTAGAAATAACGTTAAGATTTGTGTGCATCCGATGAAACAAACATTCAAGCTGATAAAACAAAAACCCAAACCATAAGCACCACCAATTATATGCATGTTAAGCATCAGTCTGTTTTATAACTCACATAATCATCTAACTTAAATGTTAGGTTATTCACATAACCATATTAACCAAGGCTCACAAAAGAACAAGTCTAATTGAATCAAATTGGGTTCAAGTCAAAACTAATAGTTTAAAAAACGTTTCAAATTGACGCATATCAAAACAGGTTTTCAACGAAATGGGATCGAGTTGAAGTCAGTGATGCCCGTTACACAACCCATACTACCTGTTTACGCTTAACCCATGAATGACCCATTACACTACCTACACATCTTGTCAACTTAACCAATAGCAAAGTGTGAGAAAATTGTGTTTTAACCCATTGAAAGAAAAAGGAGACAGCTGCAGGCACAAGCCCACAAGTTGGAACACACCACGTCTACAACAGCAGAAAAGAAAGTCTAAATCATAAACCCAATTCCAATTCCAGTTTAAATTCCATTTCCAGTTTCAGTTCCAATTCCAATCGGAATTGTACAAACAGTAGAAAATCATCTTGATTACACTTCAGAAACGCCTAAATTCATGCGTTCATCACCAACTTTAGCAAAATGCCTTTTGCTTCCACATATTTTGATCCAGTCAAGACTCTCCTGTTCATTCAAAATAGAATACCCCAATTTGTTGTAAGCATGAAAACAAAAAGCAATTTGATTTCTATAAGTACAAATTTTGATCATTTGAGTGTAACGTTGATTAAACATAATGATTTAATAATGAGTTATGTGTGCTATAACTCGTGTGCCTTAAGAGATAAATCAAAGCGTAACTGTACTTACTATTTTCTGGAACCTGGTAAAGATTACTATTTTCTGGAACCTGGTAAAGATCCGGATGACCTGTCAATTGAAAGCAGAAATAATATACGATCAAGATAATACCAACTCCAATAATCTAAAACAGTCAAAACTACAAGTTCACCAAAAGACCAACTCTTGAAGCAAACATATACATAAATATGACAAAACGAGTCGCATACAGCGTCAGCTTAAGAACGAAAAGGATCATTTTATGTATGAGTTGGAACTGGTCCAGGTCAGGTTGACATTTTGTCCAAAAATAATTTGTGTTTTAAATACAAAAATGTTTTGGCATTAAAAATACATTTTGCGCTTTTTTCTCTGCCAATTTTGCTTGTTTCCTTTGTAAACAATTTTTTTATTTTACCCCTTTGATCTGTAAATGAATCAAATTGCCATTTAAAAGCACATAAACTTCTTTTGAATGAGAGAGATATACAAAAATTATAAAATTACCTGCCCTGCTGTTTCCCATGGTAATTTGGACCGGATCTCCCATTGTTAATAACCCTGCCTTGATTTGCCAAATTAGGTCTATTGAAGTTTGTTCCATCACCATTTGCCAATATTTGTTTCATTTGATCATTGTTTTTGCTCATAACTCTCACACCTACAGGATTGAGTGAACTGCCATTTGGGTGCTGTGACTCGTTAAAGTTTGAATGAATGGATGGGGCACGCTTAAGTCGGCTTTGAGCCATAGGTGTGACAGCAACAGAAGACAACAATGATGGGTGAGAAGCGGCTGCAGAGGCGGCAACGGTGGCGGCACGGACTTTTGCACGAGCCACCATACCAGCTATGATTTCCTGTGCACCCTCACGCACCTGAATATAGTCCCCTTCTATCACAAACAACTGAAACAAAAGAAGAATATAATCAAAGTCACTCTTGCTGGTATTTACCACAAAAGAGAAAAAAGTCAAAAACGGTGAAGAGAACAGTCAAGAAAACAATTGAGATTACTTCAGGATGACTGCCCAGAAAAGCATCAAGTTTTCCATATTTACTCTCATAATCAGACCAACGAAGTGGCGCCAGCATTTTTGTGAGCCTGCTCAGAAGCTGTAAAGAAATGTTGTATAATGAGAAATAATAAATGTTGATGACACTGCAAACAATTTCAATCCATTTACATACGGGCAAGTTGATTTGGGTTGTGCTACATCTCAAACAGAACAAATATAAAAAACTTCGCTACTAGGGAATCAGGTCAAACGAGTTGACATAGCCCAAAAACAATTTTTGGTACATAAATGTTACTAACCGTTGAGCTGATTTGTATTCTTCCACCAGGAGCAGGTGGTATTGTGCGAACAACACAAGCCAGCAAAGTTTCTTCATCAAATAAAACCTTCTCTGCAGTCTTTCCTACTGAGGTAATATTCTGGGTAATGGTATCCACCTTGTTTGGCGTGGCCTCAGTGACTTTTACTGACTGAAGAACTTGAGTTGCAATTACAGCAGAAGCTAGCTGTTCTGTATTTGAATTTTGAGCTTCACCTCCATGATCAGACAAAAAAATCGAGTTGTTTTCCTGTGTTATTTAGCATGGAAGATCAGCATACCCTAAAAAACCAGTGATCTCGTGAGATAAAATAGTAATTAACACAAACCTGATGCGTAATATCATCGACAGATTGATTCAACCTTAGGGAAGCATGAAATTGAGAAGAGATTTGTTGCAAACTCTGCAGTAAAATATCAATTGATTCAAGAACCTCATCAACATTTGAATGTGTATCCATAAATATAAACCAAAAAAAAACCTAACATTTATTACCTGTTCCTCCACATTATTGGAGGGAACACCATCCAAAAATTCAGAACGCATACTTTGTCCATTTACAGATGATTCATAGTCATAATTGGCTTCTTGTCTCACTGGATTTTGATCATTCTGGGAAGGGTACTGTTCATGGTTTGGCATCTGCAAACCTTCTGAGAAAGCCTATTGAAGGTAAAGAATAAGATCATATAGCAAAATTGTTGTGAATATCACAGTTTTAGAGACGTCAACCTCAAATTATTTACTAAAGAATGAGTTGGTTTGGGTTATATAATATACCTATAACAAGTCAAAAGGCTAAAATCAATATATTTAGCTATAAGAAAATCAGCTCAAACAGTTCAAAATTCATCCAAAACATATTTTAACACATACCAAAACATATTTTAACACATACCCTCTCCTAAATCATTTTATTTAAAAAACTATTATTAACTAATACAGTTAATGAAGTAAACCATCTGCTTGCAGGTCAACCCAGCCAGACCCATACTACAAATTAGCTGTTTTGACCAGTTAAAACCCACTGATCTGCCCACTATGTCACCCGTACACAAATTAGAAAGAGCAGCAAAATATATCCGACTGTACCTGTTGACTCTGCCAATGTGGCATGGATGAACTTGCAGGTAGAGAATGGAACTGGCCAACATGAGACTGGACAAGATGTGAATTCACATTTTGGGGGTGATGCAATATAAATGGAGGCAGAGCTGCCAATTGTCCAGGTGGAAAGTAGGCTGGCATTCCATGCAACGATTGAGGAGTCATGTGAACAGAAGGAATATCGTCAGTCTGAAATAAGTCAGTCAGGATGTTATCTTACTGTGAATAAACCAACAAATAGACTACACATATTTTACCTTAACTTAAAGCCGAAGAAATGAGTATAAGTTGTAATTAAATATGTAATACAAAACACCCAAATCAATACCTGAGAAGTGACGACTTCAGCATCGCCATTTTGGAGACCCCTTGAATCACCATTAGGGCTGTTCCCTCTGCTGTTAGCTTCCAATTGGTTTCCACTTCCACTGTTACCAAAATGAGATGTTTCCTTTACATCTAATTTATTAGTATGTGATGAGTTATTTCCACTCTTTTCTCTTGCCTCAGATAGCTCTTTCTCGAGCTGTTGTAATGTGTGTAGATGAAGCTTCTCCATCTCAGAAAACTGACATGATTTAATACCATAATTAATGTTATTAGCATAGTAATTTAATAATACGAAAGAACTGTTTACTCAATATCAACTCAACATTGACATGTAACCAGCAACCATATAGTCTAATGCTACAGCTCACAGCTGGAAAAAAGAACAGGCCAGTCAGGTTGAGTGACGTTAAATGATCATCATTAGTACGAATCAAAACGAATCAATCAGTTGGGTTGGCATGAGAACACTTTGTAACCATTTTTTGAATAACTAATGTCGGGTTGGCTCAAGCAGAAAACACTTCTGGCACAACTTTTTAAACAATCAAAACTGTAATTGTAGTTGCAATGATCATCACAACAGTAATCTAAATCCCTAAATAAAGACAATTTATAAAGTTAAATGCATTAAAAACAAAATGAGCGACTTTCAACTTGTTAGACATTTGATCCATCAACTCACAAGTAAAATGATCGAAAATGACACCTTTGGTGATTTCTAAAAAATAAATTGTTGGATAACAGATGTGTGAAAAAATGAACCAAATACAATAATCTGAGCATATACAGTAAGTAGTTATTGCTTTGATAAGTTAAGAAACCTGTCTCTGGCAACCAATCCAAAGCAGATTGTATTGTTCTGTGCGTTCTCTGAGTTCAGCTTGCAACGAGTGATTTGTAGTTGACTGCAAAGCATCCATCTCCTGAGCACGTGTAATCCAAGCTTGTGCTTCCCTTATCTGTTCATCTTTATATATGATAGTTTCTTGAGCAGCTCTATGCTGGAAAAGATAACAAATCACAACACACACGAGAAAACCATAAATCAATTAATAAAAAAGCTCTGGCAAATTTCTTGTACTGTTTTAAGGTTAAAGAAGCAACTAACATATAAAGTACCTGTTCCTGCAGTTCCATGAGCTGTCTTTCCTTTTCTTGAACATGTTCTTGTAATTCATGAATTTTTTGAAGATGTTGAGCCCTTTCAGCTTCAGAATTATCACGTTCTCTCCTGCAAATGCATATACCATAACTTATATAACAATCATCAGACTTGATATACAGCCCAAGACATGATTAATACATGTAACTCTATATATCATGTCTCTTCAGAAAAAGCCAAGATAGACGGACATGTGTAAGAACTATGAAAATTAAAAGAATGCATGATAGGTTTAAACTTTAGTTTAAACTACAAAGATATACCTAAAAGTAGCCAGTTCTTTGTTCTGC
Source organism: Flaveria robusta (assembly GCA_025506415.1). Classification (NCBI taxonomy): domain Eukaryota; kingdom Viridiplantae; phylum Streptophyta; class Magnoliopsida; order Asterales; family Asteraceae; genus Flaveria; species Flaveria robusta. Next base: position 42,990,055 of record CM046469.1, read on the forward strand.
TCACGTAAAAGATCCTCTTTAGCCCATGCCTGTAACATCGAAGAATTAAAACTATATAATAAGATGACAACTAAAATAGCATCTGATGAATGTTAAGGTGTATACCGCTTCATGGTCTAATCTAATTGCGTGGAGCTCTTTATCTTTAACATCCAAAGTTCTTTGCAAGTCCATTATAGTTTTTTCTCTTTCATGTAGTTGTTCCTTCATCCACACACATTCTAGTAAGCTACAAGTTTCAACATTCATAAACACAAACTCTTCAATAAAAATATTCTGACAAACCTGAAGTTTGACATTTGAAGTAATGTGCTCTTTAATCTGAGAATCAAACCGTTCCTGAATCCCAATTATTTCCGATCTAGCAATAAGTCTAGCTTTAAGATTAACCTCCAAATGCTGAAGCTGCTCCCTTTGCTTCACAACCTCATCAAGATGCAACTCATGATCAGAAACCCCATCAACAATGCTCGAAAAGAAGTCCCCATTCACAGGCTCTCTCCCCTGATGCACCTTAACAATCAACAAATCACACTCATTCCTCCCTAATCAAACAGCACAAAAACACCTCAAACTACAAACAATAACACATCTCACCTCATATATCAGCCGCTCATCCCCTTGCCCTAGCTTAGCACGGTCCAAATCCTAACCACAAAAACCACAAACGAATCAAAACCAAAAGCAAAAGCACACAACCCTAGCATTGTAAACAACGAAGGCTAAAACTCAAACAGATTGACCTCGTTGCCGGAGTTTTGAGCATGGTGATCGGAAACCACACGCCATTCCTTCCTCGACGACTGCGATTGCGACGACGGCATGGTGATGGAAACACCGCGAGCTGCGAGGGCGACGCTAGCGGCCGCCTCCATCGGGAATCGAAGGTTTGGCCGACGGTGAGGCGTGAACCCTAATCGGAATCGGAAACCCTAGTCAGTCAACGGGAGTGTGAAGCGCACGAGACTGAATCGGATGGGGAAGATGATGATTGAATGCAGGAGGAGTGTGGAGTAAGGGGTAAGAGGAAAGGGGTGGATTTGTGTCGATTGAATCCGAGGGTTTTAGAGAGATAATTGGGGGAAGATTTGACGGAGAACGAGCTCCCGCCATTTATATCTATGGTGGATTGGGATGAACCCTTGTCTCACGCGACTTCTCGTCGTCGTGTATCACACGTGCAGATTTTTCTTCTTAATTTTATGTCATTAATAATTATCATTATAGTGCGAGTTATCCTCTCTTTTCATAGCTTGTGACTTAAAACTTATTTTGAACTTGGTTGTAAGAGATTTGTGGTGTTTAAAATGGAAGCTAGTGAACTCCGCATAGATCGTTTTTATAAACTGATTCAGTTCAATTTGAACTGTTTGAAAGTTAGATCAGTTCGACTCAAGTTATTTACACACACACGTGATTATTTATGATTGTTGGATGTTTTTGTGAGACTACTTGTCAATTTGTTTAGGAAATATCTAAATTCATCAATATCAACCTAAACTATAAATTGACACTTACTTCACATTATCTTAATATGACACTTGTTTACCACTCAACGTCAAAGCAAACCATTCAAATTTGGTTCAAACTTCTTTCTCGAATCTTCTTCCTTATAGTCATCATCGTCTTTTTTATATAAAACACTTCATCGACGACAAAGATGGGTTTCGTTTTGATGGAATTGCATGTTTAGATCCCCTTTGTGTTCACTTGTCAGTAAGGTTGTTAAAATAGCTTTAAGTTCGCTGAAAAATAATATGTTCACAAACCAAGTCATCTTGCTCGACTAGTTTAAAGGTAATTCAACTTCAGTCTAACCCTAAATCAATTCGTTTCAGCTCATGTACAATTGTGATTTATATTTAAACATGGTTTTGACTTTAGAGACTATGTGGGGTGAATGGGTTTCTTTTAAAAGAACATTGATATTAATTAGATGGGTATGGAAGAACATTTTTTGCTTAGAATAAACAATCGTGTAAGTAAAGAGTTTAGACAAAAAATGGCAAAACTAATTTATTAATGTTTAGGTGAATATCAATTAGTCCATTTTATGTCCTCTCCCCCATTTCTACGGTAGATAACTACTTTACTATTCGTCGCTCTAAGATTATAAAGACCATGGGCACACGAACGTCTCACCGGTTGAAGGTAGAGATCACATTATACATCGGCGTCTCACTACTATTAGGATGTGATCACATTCTACACCTCATTAATCATGGAAGGTTCCCACCATCAGCACATCTGTCAACTTTATCGTTTCAGCTTTTCACATACGCTAAGTAAGCTCCACACCCCCTATTTGAAAACATTTTTGTATTAACCATAGAGATTATCTTTGGTAAACATAGACTTTATCAGCATAGATTGTTACTAGACCACCATTAGGTGTTGTCAAACATATCATTTTCGATTAGCGTAATATATTAGAATGGCTATCCGATCAATTCCCAACACGACATCAAAACCTCCTAAAGTCAAAATGAATAGCCTATCAGTAAACCTATAAGCTTCAAGTTCTACGTGGCAATCATTTGTCTATTTTGTTATACTTGTGGATTTATCAAAAGCAGTTTCTACTTTGAATACGTATTCTATCTTTCTACTTTTATATCTTCACATTCCCTAAAAGAAAGTAACAATGAAACTTTTGTCAACACTAGAATCATAAATAACAAATGCATAAATGTTGTTGACTTGAAACATACATGACACCATGTGAAAGTCAATCCTAACCTCCTCTTATGTCATTGTGAAAGCTTTTACATTAGTTTTGGGGTTCTCTTTGTCATTTCTTTTAGTTGCTATTTCATTACCCCCATGCCCGGCCTTTAGCTTCTTACAGTCCTTGCTATAATGCATTGCGTCCCCAAAGTTATACTATATGGGATTTTAAGACTGTCCCTGGAGTTACTATAAGTCTATAATGCCTCACTTCCCAAAAGTTAACTATATTCTATTTTGTTAGTATGCTTTTTCCACGCTCGTTACACCACCCCGTTTTTCATTTTTGGCCTTTTGTTCTTGGCCCCATATATGTCTACTCTACCCCTAATTACAATGCCCGACCTTCTCTTCTTCATTTTTTAGTGACTGCTTTCTCTTCCACTAGATCGTCAAAAATAAATCTACTCAATTCCACAAGTGAATCAAAGGTCTTTGGGCTATTGGTTTTGGTTAGGTCTTTGGGCTACTGGTTTTGGTTAGGCCTAACCCAAAAAGTACCCCTAAACCGGATTTGGTTGTAGCAACAAAAACAAAGCTTATAAAGATCAACACGTGGAGGTTCCCTAAATCAGGCGATTGAAGCGTTGGTGATCCCCCTGATTTGCATCAACATGTAGTGAAGAAACAATTTAGGGTTTTGATCATTTATTTCAGATCTAGTCTGCCCTTCTATAATACCTTTAGAAATCAACGGTGGTGTGGTGGTTCAAGGCAGCAAGGGTCGTGCGATAGTTCAAGGCAACAATGGTGGTTTAAGGGCAACGATGGTGTGGTGGTTCTAGATTTATACTATGACTTTTGTTGCTCAATCTATGCTTTTATAATAAATGTGAATAAAAAATTTGGTGTGACAAATACATGGTGATAGGTTTCACCAATGGTGGTGGTATGGTGACGGTCGATGATGGTCAGGCGATAATGACGATGGTGGTATGGCGGTGAGGGCATAATGAATAATACTCTAATAAAATTTTAAATTGAAGTGTTAGTTTTTTACATAGATAATAATGATACAATACTAGTAAGAGCGTAATGGTTATTTTTAAAACTTTAATTTGAAAAAAATAAAGGTCATCCCCGTTTAAGACTATTGGTGTTACGTCTTGGCAAATAGTTGGAACCATGATTGTAACTTTTTTAAAGTTTGAGACCATACATGCAATATAAACATTCCACATGGACCATAACTCATTCTCCCAAAATTGTAATTTTTAGCTTTATCTTGTGGTTTGTAAAAGCTCATAGTACCAGATCTCTTGATTGACTTGCCGACAAATCCATTGTTAAGGGAAGATTTTAGTTTTTGATTGTATATTACGTACTAAAAAATACTTGAGTTCCAAATGTTCAATAGGCAGCTCGATCTTCCTCTTGCATCCATGAAATCCGAGTCAAAGCTAAATTTATCCCAAAAACATTAAACTTTGATTTTGTATGAGTTTTCAAATAGTGTTGGATATTTATAATTTTTACTTTTAGTTTAATTTTAAGTCTTTTAACCCACCGACACTTTTCCACTTCGCTCACCCTTGATGATAATGATCATAAAATTTACTGGACAAATTTGCTAGTACCATCAGCGTTAACCAAATTTATGTCACGTTACTAATATCATTCTACTTGAATTCGAGGCATCACCTAATATGAATCGTTTTTTCACCTCCTTATCAATTGCGTCTTTTTCCTTTCATGTTGTTTTTAATAAACTTGCACACTACCATAGTGTGTTTGCTACTAACCTTAGCTATACTTGAGATCGACACTCTTAAAACCACATATTATCCTTCATTTTAAGTGAGTATGTTTTGGAGGGCGTAGGAGAGGGGGGCTAATTCCCTTGCTAACTGCATGTTGCTTTGCATTAAGGATCTTTTCTTCTTGAATTTATCAAGTTGTATTTTATCTGTAATAGTTTCGTTAGCGAAATTTTTTTTTTGTCTCTCCTTAAGGTCAAACATAGGTTGCATATTTCTCTTCTCCATGTTCAATGAGTTTATTTTATCATCCTGGTCCTAGAATCGTAGTTAGCCCATTGAATCGCACGTGGCATGTTAATATTTTGGGTTTGAAGCTTTTTTCAAAGTCCACCTTTTCACGTCTACTTATTGTTGTAATTGATATAAGAATTTGCCGAGAATTGTGGGCTATCACCACCCCTGAAACTATCCCTCATTGAATTCCCCAAATTAGGTGTCTCGGGTATTGAGTCAACGATTAGGATATTCAATACGTCAATGGCTGACTCCTTCTCCACTCCAGCCAACAAACAATGATTATTTGATCGAGGTTCACCTTCTTTTTCATCCTCCTTTTCATTTAACTATGTTACAATCCCTTATAATACACGGGTTAAATAAATTTACTATTACATAGTTAATTATATAAAAATTATGTCTTAAATATTGTGTATTATACTGATTGAATAAACCCATGTATTACACATTTGAAATTTTAATTATGGATAGTTATTAATTAATAAATAAGTATTATAGCATTCATAATAAGAGGAGAGAGAAGTGGAAAAACCAATTATTAGATGACCTAAAATGGTAATAAGTGTCCGGATTTATTTTTATTTATTAGTATAAAGATTCATTAAATACCTTATTAATACCAGATACTTTATCTTCATTTTCGTTCTCGACATCGATGCCTTCTAGTCATTAGTTTAACGAGTGAAAGTTTTGTTGTGTTCCTAGTGGGGATAACATTTGACATAAAAATATACATGTGAGTCTTGTATCATCAAGTGAAGAATGTGAAATTACATAATCATGGCTAATAGTTCAATATATGTAGTAGAGATATATAAATTGTTTTACATTATGTAGACTTTTATTTTTTACTTAAAAACAATAAGATATGAGAATATAAAAAAAATAAAAATAAACATACAAGTAATAGGTAGAACAAAAAAGTATAAATCTTAAAAAAAGGAAACAACAACATAAAAGTTTAAACATTATATGAGTTGTTGTCACATATTACGTCACTTCGTCATAGAGGTAACATTGACGGTAAGTGTGAAACGCTAGGGTAGAGTTATTCCAAAAATGATTTTTATGCTAAAAAGCCTAATAAGAAATATCAAATGGACTTCAATTGAATTTATTTCAAAGAATTGTAACCGGTTTGTTTAAAACTTAAGCCCTAAAGCTAAATCTTGAAGTTAAAGCGCAAATCTAAACCCTAAAATCTATACATAAAGCTAAACACTAAACCTAAACTATAAATTTATCTTTAAAAGATAAATCTAAAAATCTACAACCTAAAAGTTAAATCTTAAAAGCTAAAATAACAGAGTTCAACGATCCGGTTTTAATGTCACTAGAATGAGTTCAATCGGAGTTCGTTTCAGCTGTTTTAAAAGATGCTTAAAATCCTCTTAAGGGTTTTTAGCTTAATGAACATTTTTTTATTTAAACCCAACCTTGAAATGTTATACATAATATAATATTACATATATATCATTTATAAGCTTTGATAAATAGTGGTTAGCTAACAGGAAAAAGGTGATGTTAGTTGGTTGGCTGACTGGCTAGACATGTGACAGTCTGATTGAATCATAAAGTTTTTAAACAAATTGTAACTTGTTTATAAAAGATTTGTTTACAGAATTTAAACCCAAAAAATAGTTGTTCTAGTAGTGAAAGTGCACAAGATGAACCCCATAACGAACTAAGGGGTTGTTTGGTAATATCTGAATGATTAAGTGCTGACCCAGTAAGAGGTCTTAACCATTAATGCTGAACCATTAAGAGATCTGAACCATTAAAAGCTAGTATATCGCTTAACTATTCAAAGGCAAATGTCTGACCAATTCAGATAAAAGTTTTTAACCATTCAGCATTAAACCTCTTAACCATTCAACATTAGTATAATGATTAACCATTCAGAGGCAAATGTCTGAACCATTCAGACATTTGCTCACGAAACAAACAGTCTGAACCATTAAGTACTGAATCATTTAGACATCTGAACCATTAAGAGGCTGATTAAGAGGCTGCCAAACAACCCTTAAGCTTGATAACAGTGACACTTTATCAACTCTAGAAAATATACAACCGTAAATTACAATCTATCTATATTAATAAAAGAAAGTTTTTGTATGCCACTTGTCACAATTTTAGAGCTTTTAAATTTTATTTTCCCGCTTATCTCTCCTAATTAATATCACATTACATATAAATGATATTATTTAATTCTTTTCATATTGAAAACATTTTTTATTAAATTAAAAAAATAGATCTTTTTACAAATGCAATTTGTAAAGAGATAATTTTTTTATAAAATAAGAAATTTTTTTTAAAAAATATCAAACTTTTAGAAAATGCAATATACTTTAAAACCTGTGGCTTTTAAAAAATAAAATTCTTATAGAACGAAAATAATTAAATTTCAAAGTTATAATAAAGAAATTATTAAAAATAATATTTTTTTTAAAACGGTTTGTTTTGAAACAATTTGTTTAAAAACCAAATTATTTTGAAAAAAACAAAAAAAAAATTAAACAGAAGTTTAAAAAATAATATCGTCCTTATATCACCGTATGTAATGTAATCAATCTTATATCAAAAGATCGTTTTATAATTTTTTAATTTTTATTAATAAATATTTAATATTTTATTTATGTAATACGTGTAATACACGTGTTACTAACTTAGTTATGGATATAATACTTTCTTACAAACTCCGTAACGTAACATGATAATAAATTTAGTTAGATATTGCGTGCATTTATGCCGATGTCGTAGAAACAAAATCATACATCTTATCACATCCATAAATAAACTTTTAACAATAATAAACTACTCATTTTCTTAGATTTTCTTTAAACCTAAGAAATCTTGACTATCCTGACTCTATTTTATAAAAAGTAAACAAATCTTTACCAATGATTTTAAATCTTGACTATCCTGACTCTTAAGCCATCAATCACGAATCTCAGTCCTCAGATCTCTCATTCGTTTCCCCCTACCAACGTTCCCCACACAAGCGACTCCGGCGCACCACCGGCTCGCTTCCTTCCGTCGACCACCGGCGACCGCCGCAGCACCGCCCCAGGCCCGCACATTCGTCCGGCGACCACCGCCGTCGTCCCTGACTAACCGCTTCTCCACTTATCTCAAAAGTTTTGACGGATTTTGATATTGAGTAAGTTAACCCTAAATCTGGATTTGAGAAAGTTATATCTAGTTGTTGGATGATTTTGTGGTCATGATGATGCTGTATTGTTTGAATATGTAAATCTTCTTCTCTTTTACTGTTGTATGAATTCATCTTGACGTCTAGATTTACAGGCTTCCTTATATACATGATTTTATGACCCTGTGTATGGTGTATATACTTGCATATCAGCTTTAGACGGTAATAGCAAATGAAGTTATAGACCATTAGTTACGCCAGTACAATTTGGTAGATACGTGAAGCTGAATCGCATTGGAGGAGCTGGCGTTAGCTGCCTTGGTTTTAGAAAGCTCTGAGGCACTGCAAGGCGTTCTTGTCCGAGAGGTTCACGTACGTGAGATGTTGATCTATGTACAACCAAATAAGTTTTATGTGCAACCATAAGTTGCATCTCTCTCAGTCTATCTTACGTATAAGTCTTTTTTTTTTTTTATCAAGTAAACCATTCGTAATTTCTTCAGATGCTTTTACATATCAGCATTCTACAGATCCTATTTGACCACATGAAGCACCGCCTAGGCCTGAGGCGTTTCTTGAGGCGCAATTTTTAAAACCAAGAGTGCTACTTCATGTGTTTGTTGTATGTGTTTGATTGGTTGAATTCTTCCTGCTTTCTAACAAACTAAGAAACGATAAAAAGAATAGAGAGGGAGAGGAAGAGCAGCATGTTTGAGTGGAGAAAGATTGGAGAGATGGATGAATGAATTTTCTTCTTATATAATGAACTATATAAATGAATATAGTTTCCAAGAAAATAACACATAATCTACCAAGTTACATAAATAGGTAACATCTTTCTTATATGATTGAAATTGTTCACCAAATATCCATTGATTTTTATAACTTTTAGCATGATAAGTTGTTGCATGACATGCATAGTTCAGACAAACACTTAACAAAAGCTCACTGTATTTATGACCTCTAATTTCATCTCTTTCTTGCTAGTTAGATTCTTTAATTAGTTTTCAGTTAGTGTTTATATATGCTGCTGGTTCATATAAGGATCCAGCCTCTATTAGTGCAACGCAGATGATTGATGTGATTTTTTTTTCCAGAAATCTAAATTACCCCAGAGGCAGAAGCTTTGTGGAATCATAATTCATTATTTAGGTTCAGAATGAACTTCACTCTATGTTCAAATCCTTACGAGATCACATCCCCTTGTTTTCAAAAACCACAAAGCATAAACATAACTAAATCACTGTCCACATCATCAATCCGGGCTGGTGACTTTGCCAAGAAAGACAATATCCAAGTGTCCAGTCATGATGCTAGAGAGGTGGTGCTTTCAGGTCATTATGTAACAGGTCAGTTTGAAGGAACACGTTTAACGGGAAAACCATTATCAAAAAAGCCAAAACAGAAGTTAGAATATATCAGGACATTGTTGATCGACAATTATGACAGCTACACGTATAATATATACCAAGAGTTATCTGTTGTCAATGGAGGTAAGCTCTCTCTCTCTATATATATATATATGTGTGTGTGTGTGTGTGTGTGTGTTTATACATATGCATATACATATACGTATATGTATACATATATGTATATACATCAGCTTTATGACTATAGATCTATAGTTGTGGGTGCTTGTCCTTATTACAGCAGTTCATTGCAAATAATGCACATTATGTTTGTGTGATGTATTAGAGAATAAGATGTATTTGGGTAACATTATGTTTATTCTATCTAGCTTATATAATAATCAGAGATGAATTTCATGTTGTCTAGTACCTCCTGTTGTGGTGCATAATGATGAATGGAGTTGGGAGGAAGCATGCTATTATATTTATGAAGAGAGAGCCTTTGATAATATTGTTATATCACCGGGTCCAGGTTCACCATCATGCCCTACTGATATAGGTACAATACATTCTGTAGCATAACATGTGATATGCTAAGTAAGAGTGTTGGTAAACTAATCATCTTGAGTGGCAAAATCATTTTCTGAAAATTAACCCAAAAGTGATAGGTTTATTGGAGTGACAATAAAGTCTCCTAGCATAGTGATGTTCACTTCCGTAATGATATTGGTTTTTTTTTGCTTTGAGTTTAGTACAGTATAATGGTTCAGTTATCTGCCATTTTGGATGGAACCAGACTGACTGACTTTTTCGGGGTCTTAACAGGAATTTGTCTTAAGTTGTTGCTAGAGTGCGGAGACATTCCAATCTTGGGTGTCTGTCTTGGACATCAGGTGCTGTTTTAAGTTGGTTGTAGCTATTCATTTCAGTAGCTTATATATGTTTATTTGAATATAACGAACTCCTAATTCATTTTTTAAGAAATAAGAGATTATCATTGAAACAACATAATGTTTGTGATAGTACATGAGACACTAATTAATCACTTGTAAAACTTTCAGACAAAAAAAAGTTGTGTTTTAAGTTTTTAACTGTATCAACAAATAAATGTATCTACCCAAGCCTTGTTATCCAACTCATTTTGATTACTTGTGTTTCTTCATAGGTTGAACTGTATTCTCATCCGCTTTAATGCCTTGACAGGCCTTAGGATATGCACATGGTGCAGAGGTCGTCCATGCTTTTGAACCTGTCCATGGGCGTCTAAGGTATAGAAACTTTACTTGTGTGAAATAAATAAAATCCAATTAAAAGATATGTTTTGCACACAGCTTTTAGAAGTTTTTAAGAAGACCTCTTTTTTGAAAATAAGTTGTCATTAAGGAAATTAAAGTTTTTGTAAGAAATACTAAACTTTGATTTGAAAATTGACTGAATATTTGTCATGCCAATAATTTTGACACATGCTAATGAGCATAAGTATTGATTTCAATGTTTTTCTCTACATCATTGGATCATTGCACTTGGTCTATATGATCATAAGAATTATTTCTCATTTTAACTCCATTTATCATCTTTAGTGAAATTCAGCATAACGGATGCAGCCTGTTCCACGGGATTCCTTCTGGAAGAAATTCGGGCTTTAAGGTCAGTCTTTGTGAGTTTGTGTGCGTGCTATCAACATGCAAAATATTTTTCTTGTTAAAGAGTTTCTTGACTCACAAAAAGCCCTTATGCATAGGCGTGGCCCATGATGGAAGAAAAAATTAATAAAACAAAATGAACATAAATACAACTTAAAATTTAGAAAGACGAAAGGGAGGTAGCTGTGTTCCATGCGTATATTTCAAAGAATCAATTTATAATTTATTAAAACAATGGTTCATTGATATAGTTCGTGGAGTATTTTGATGACTATGCTTTTTGAATTGAGGCAGGTGGTTCGATATCATTCCCTTGTAATAGATGCAAAATCACTTCCAAAAGAACTCATACCATTAGCATGGACATGCTCCACTGATACAATATCTTCTCTGATTGACCCAAAGTCTGACCTTAATGCTTATGAAAGTCAACTTGACCAAGAAACTTCTCTTTTTAAAGGCTTCAAAAAAGTGTTGATGGGCATCATGCACTCCACAAGACCTCACTACGGTTTGCAGGTGGGCGGGCTCTTATCTTTGTTTGTATCTCTCTATGAGCTAAAATTGAATTATACTAACTTTTCTCTTTGCTTTGTAGTTTCATCCCGAGAGCATTGCCACCTGTCACGGAAGACGGATATTTGAAAATTTCAGAAATATTACTGAAGAGTTTTGGGAATCTTCTTCCATTAGTCAGAGGAAGTTACAGTATAATGGTAAACTACTTCTCAGTTAAATTAACACATATTTACTTCATGTCTTCTTTATTCCAGTTGCTTCTACAATTCTACTGGGTGGGCCCTCAAATTTGCAAGCTTGAGTTAATGTGTTAGTAAGATTGTAAAAATGGGCTAGGTTGGGTGGGTGACGGTTTCAGGTCAAAATAGGTAACCTTTAGTTGGCCTGGCCCGTCAATGCTTTTATTGTTCATTTGATTGATATTTTATGAAAATATGTTGTGTTTGTAAGACCTTTAATATAATAATCTAACATTGTTTGTACTGATTTTTAGAAGCTATTAGCCATGAAGCCGATTTTTAGGTGACGGGGTTGAAATTCCCTTGTCTAATTTTCATTTAACCGGCTTTGCATTATTAATAACTGGTTTGTACTGATATAGTGGCTCTTGCAGCTGAATTGTATAGCATATTGTGTTAATAGCACTGAGCAGTAAACTTTACTTAGCATGCATGCAGGTGAAAAATGGAAGCTGGCAGTTTAAAAACAACTCCAGAAGTGCATATTTGTCTGTTCTTGATGTCAACATGTACAAGTCAAATATTAGCAATGGGATCAAGTTTTTGAAATTACAATGGAGGAAACTTGAGAATTTATCTTGTCAAGTTGGCGGGTCGAAAAACATATTTCTCAAATTGTTTAGCGATGACAAGGCTGGAAACACCTTTTGGCTTGATAGCTCCTCTACTGAAAAGGTATACCAATCTATGGTGCTCCTCAGAGGTTGCAAGATGGGTGGGTGGGTTGGGCTGGTTAACCAATTAAAACATGCTTGTTTGGGTTGACATTTTATTTAATTTTTAATTAGTAGTTGTTGCATAAAAAACCAATTATAATAAAAATGTTTGCTTATTATGCAGGGAAGAGCAAGATTTTCTTTTATGGGTGGAAAAGGTGGACCGCTTTGGAAGCAGATGACATTCAGATTATCAGACTCAAGGTTTAAATAAAGAACACTTATGATTGGCTAGCTATTGGTTAAAATCAATATATATATTTTTATAATAGTTTATCTTATGCATTGAATTATCTTTCAGTGAAAATACATGTACAAGTGGAGGTCATATTTCGATTGAAGATGCTCAAGGGTCATCTACAACCACATTTTTGAAAGATGGTTTCTTCCATCTTATGAATAAGGTACGGATGGATAATCTGGACTCATTAAACACACTGACTAGTTAATTAGTTTTTATTAACGCCTCATGCTATTTTTTGTAAGGAACTTCAATCGATTCATTATGATGAAAAAGATTATGAAGGATTACCGTTTGAGTTTTATGGTGGATACATTGGCTATCTTGGGTATGTAGAGTTTCATATTTGTAATTTGAGGCAACTTTGGCCCATTTACTTGTGAATGGGTCAAATCACTTATATTTTGTTTCAAATGGGTGGAATGTCACTCAAAAATGTTTTTTTATGCATAAACTGTTAATAAAATTACATACTCACACACTTAATTAAAAATATTTGTAGTCAACTCCACCCAGCCAGCTTCCACCTGTTACAGGTTTACGGATTTTGACCCGTCACCCATCCCAAGTTGGGATGATCTCTGAGTCTGGGCATTTACTGTTGTGGTTTATTGGTAACTTTTTCTACATGCAGATATGGTCTTAAAGTTGAATGTGGCGTACCATACAATCGTCACAAAGCAGAAACACCAGATGCATGTTTTTTCTTTGCAGACAATCTTCTAGTCATTGATCATTCCAATAATGACATCTACATTCTTTCAATACACGATCAAACCACAAAACCGACAACATGGTTAGACGATGTGGAGCAAAAGTTAATAACCTTACCAAAAACTTCATTATCTGAAAGGCGTGTGCATGCCAATAATTATTCTACAGAAACAGGCTTCATTTCTGATAAAACCAGAGAGCAGTACATAGAAGACGTAGAGAAATGTCAGAAATTCATTAAAGATGGTGAAAGCTATGAGTTGTGCCTTACAACTCAAATGAGAAAGAAAACAGGAGACATTGATCGTTTGGGGCTTTATTTGCATCTTAGAGATAAGAATCCCGCACCATATGCTGCATGGCTTAATTTTTCAAAAGAAAAGTTGGCTATATGTTCATCTTCCCCTGAGAGGTTCTTACGTTTAGATAGAAATGGTATTCTGGAAGCCAAGCCTATTAAGGGCACTATTGCTCGTGGCTCGACACCTGGTGAAGATGAGATGCTTAGATTACAGCTACAACACAGGTATTGCATAGTCAATTAGCACTATTAACTTTTGTGTGTGTGTGCGCGCGCGCGCTTTTTTTTAAAATTATTTTGTTATTTATTTATTTTACTTTGGAACGTTAATGCTTAAACACTAGAGGTGGCTATTTGGTCGGGTTGGGTAGGATGATTTCATGTCAAACTGGGGAACGAGTCAAATCCATTTGCAAATTCTTCTTTTGTCCATTTCTATAACCTTTTCTATATAGTTAATTTGTGTCAAGTATGATTACAACAGCTATATTGCTACAATTTTAATAAATATGTTTTGAACAAAAAGATTTTAGGAGGTTCTTTTGGTAACGATGAGAAATCTGTTATCGGAAAGTTGCTAACCAATGGGATTAGGTATAATATGTGCTAGCCAGCCGCTAGGTGACTTTAAGGGGGTTTAAAGGCGGAAAATGAACGGAAGCTGGATTTAAACTTGAGACCTATGCTAGAGGGACTCAAGCGTTTCCTCTGCTAGGAGGTTGTATACTGGTTTCTTGTTTAGCTAGTTTTCCTCTTTACCCATTTGACCTTATAGAGATTAAACATAACCCGTATTACAGCGTTTTGTTTAGAAATTTATATTATTGTTGCAAAGATATATTTTTTTCTTAATCACATTCAACACAATTGTTTATAACTTGTTGGATATAATTTGGGCAGTGCGTGCTCTGGTCCAGCCCAACCAAGCTTGCCTTGACCCACCCATTTTGCCACTTCTTTGTACTTTAGTCTTATACCGGCCTGCTCCGGGTCAGCGTAGCCATGAGATGATATTGCAACAACTTTAGACAGTTCACATTTCTATCAACAATAAAAAGCAAAATAAAACCTCCTAGTCTAACCGTCTAAGTATATGGTTTATTGTGTTAACATTGTGATAACTGCTGTTGGTTTGGTTTTAACACATCATATCTATGATTGCTACCTGTCTACTGTATCATTCTTATTCTTATCATGCCATCTCAACAGTGAAAAAGATCAAGCAGAGAATCTGATGATAGTTGACCTCCTAAGAAACGACTTGGGCCGTGTTTGTGAACCCGGTTCAGTCCATGTCCCCAAGCTCATGGAAGTCGAATCATATGCCACTGTTCACACCATGGTCAGCACAATCCGAGGCAAAAAGCAGCCAAATTTAAGTGCAATCGACTGCGTTAGGGCAGCATTCCCTGGTGGTTCAATGACTGGTGCACCCAAATTGAGATCAATGGAACTTCTTGATTCTCTTGAGAGTTGCTCCAGAGGCATATACTCTGGCTGCATCGGCTTTTTTTCTTACAACCAAACATTTGATCTTAATATTGTTATACGAACCGTGGTGGTCCACCAGGGTGAAGCTTCCATTGGTGCAGGTGGAGCCATTGTGGCTCTTTCTAGTCCCCAACAGGAGTACGAAGAAATGGTCTTGAAAGCAAGAGCTCCGGTCAATGCTGTGGTGGAATTTCAACGTGAATCCTTGGAACAATAGTAGTTTACATACCATCAAAACCATACTTAACACACCATTCGCAGTCATATTTCCTACTGAAACCAGCATATGAAGAATGAACAATAGAAGTTGTTTTGTGTTTGTCGTTTGTGTTCGTCAAAACATCGAAAACTATAGATATAGTTGTATTAAATTGGCTCATTTGGTAGGTTATATTTCACTTTGTGAGAATTATAGTTGCAATCCAAGTTCATTTTACTTATTTGAACTACCTGTGATGTGCTTCATTAGAGAAGGAGGCCTAACTGTTAATTGAGATATATAATAAGGGCAAAAAAGTGATCAATTTAATATCTAGTTATTTAATGGTTTTTTATTTGAATTAAGCTTTTGTTGATGGGATGATGTGCGATTGAGTTACTATATTCGTTTGAATTCTAGAAACGTATTTGATTATAAGAACCTTTAGTTAAGGAGAACCAAACAAATCGCACAAAATTGTTTGCATCAAACACTCCAATTGCAAAACAATAATCATTATTGAAACAAAAGGTAAAAAACAGGTATTTACACCTAATTCATGTTTGGATCCATTAGACGAGTTAAAAACGAAGTTTTATTTTATTATATTTTATTGCCATTCATCATTTGATTTCAAAGAGAGTTTTTTCACATGTCGACATGTTTTTCCTTTAACATGAGGAGCCCATCCAAAACAACCCTTGTATCCTTTACAACCCGTTTATCCAAGCCAACAACCGTAACAATTAAGAGTGCCAAATCGGGAGTCGGGGAGCCTGAATCAAAATAAACCTCAATGACACGAATGACAAGATTAGAAGTGGGCAAATCAGGTCCGGCCCAATACCCGAAACCGGGTTGAAACCGGGTTGGGCCCAACCGGGTTTTTTCGTACCTGGTTTTTGGTGGAACCGGGTTTGAACCCGGGTCGGGTTCACCTAAGGCATTACCCTACCCGACATACCCGGTTAGGGTCGGGTCCGGGTCGGGTACGGAACCCGGGTATAATCGGGTTTTTTTATTTTTTTTTGGTTTTTACTAATATAAATCATTATTATTATTAATAATAGTATTATTATTATTGTTGTTGTTGTTGTTGTTGTTGTTGTTATAAATCATAATAAGTATTATTGTTTTTATTATTATTGTTGTTGTTACTACCAATATTATTATTGTTGTTGTTATTAATATTATTAATACTATTATAAGTGTTATTATTGTTATTATTATTAATAATATTATTTTTGTTTTTGTTTTTGTTGTTGTTGTTATTATTAATAATATTATTATTGTTATTATCATTAATAATATTAATGTTGCTTTTATTTAAAAATATTAAATAAACATTAATTTTTTATTTATTTATTAAAACAACTTAAAAATACATAAATCGATCAATAAAAATAACATAAAACTTTTATTTAAGTTATCGTCTAATGTTTATTTACTACGAGACGCTTGATCAAATGCTAATTCTTCGTCCGATATGCCAGAAGATACTCCTTCTTCTACCTCTTCATCGTGTACTTTAGCTTCGAGTGCAATTTCATCTTCGAGGCTTGTTTGGTCTTGTATACGATCCATCGCGTCTAATTGATCCTTTAAACAAATGCACATCTCAACCGCTTCTGGAGTTAGCCTTGTTCTCCGTAATGAGATTACCCTGCCAGTAAGAGAAAATGCAGATTCCGAAGCTACCGTAGAAGCTTGGACGCTTAGTAAATCACGGGCCATGGCGGAAAGAATCGGAAATTGAGATTCCTTTCCTTTCCACCAAGCCAAAATATCGAATGCACGATAATCTTTGGTAGTCATAGTGGAAATAAAATCCGTAGCACTATATCTACCGAGCTCGCTTGTTGGGGTGTTACCCCTTTGTCGTTTAGCCGTCACATCCCGAACAACATTCAACATGGTTATAACCGGGTTTTTCATCGAGGTACTAGCATTTGAGGTTGATTCTCTTGGTGTGATTATATTTACGTTAGGCCCATATCTATTTAAATAAAAATTATATATTGTTTTCAAGCTTGCATTAAAACTTTTTTTGGCATCCCTTGAAAAATTAGGGTTTTTGTCATTTATCTCGTCTATCAAACATTCAACCCCAGCAACATTTAAAAACGGATTTAAAGAGACGGCACAAGTAAAAACGGGTGGTAACTCCTCAAAATATTTTTTAAACTTTTCTTTCATTGGTTCTATCATTTGTGTAAATATATCATTTTTATATTGAAAATTTTTAAAATTCAAAGCCATGAAATATTAATCTTGAAGCACCGAATAACTAGTGGGATAATAAACTCCCGATAATTTTGTTGTTGAGTTTTTATACACCTCAAGAAAATCGGATAGACTTTGAACATTCTTCCAACCCGCATCCGGAAATGGGTCGGCTTCACCATTATCCGAAAGACTATTATGAAAAACTTTCAAAGTTCCCTTTTGTTTTAAAGCACAATTAAACATGTGACAAGTCGAATTCCACCGAGTAGGTACATCCCAATTAGGACCTAAAAATATAGAGTCCGTATCCTTACAAAGTTTTTTATAATCTTGATATCTTCTTCTACTTTTTTTATAAACGTCATGTAACATAAATCAAAAAGCTTTAATAAAGTTATCAACAAATTGCACGAATAGACCGTCTTGCACTACTAAATTAATAATATGTGCAACACAACGAGTATGGAAAAAATCACCGTTTGCAATCGGAAGATATTTTAATTTTAATTTTTCAACCGCGGTTGTGTTGTTGGAAGCGTTATCAAATGCCATTGAAAAAATTTTATTTTATAAATTAAAAGTAGTTATTACATTATCCAAAAAGTAAAACAAAAATTCTCCGGTGTGTGGATACGAAAAAAGATCAAACTCAATCGTACGTTTCATCAATTGCCATGATTTGGGATCTACCTAATGAGCGGTGACGCAAAGATACGATTCGGGTAAACCATGTTGGGCCAATCAAACGTCACTAGTTAAGTTTACACCGGTATTTAAATTTTCAAATAATACAATTAAATCATTTTTTGCTTGCTTTCATAATTTTAAACAATAACGTCTAAGGGTAGTACGACTTACATGATTGTAACGAGGTTGAAGCGTCTCTCGAATTAAGTTCGTCAAACGAGGATTGTCGAAATGACTAAAAGGCAAAGCTTCTTGAATCACAGAATTCGCCATTCGATCTCGAACCCTATTAATGTCATAATTAAAGATTCCACCGTCTCCACCTAATTGTGTTTGTTGCGAATCCGGATTACTTTTCAACGACTTACAAAACTTCTTGCTAATGTGTTTGCTTAAAGTCGTGTTAGAATCTTTAGCAAGCAAAGCTCCACAAAACTTGCAACGAGCCTTTACAGACCCGTCACTCAACTCAACCATATCCCAATTGCACCAAACATCCATGTTACGATTGTGTGGAAGAACACGAACGACGGTTGGACAAACTTTGACCAACGGAAGATTGTGATTGAGCCATAACAAGATCCAAGAGAGTGAAAATGTAAAACGAGAGTAAACTAGAGTATTTTTTTGCGTTTTTTGCGTATGTTTTTGCGTTTGAAAGTTGGGTACTCAACCATATCAACCCACACTATTTATACTAACTTGTGGGGCCAAAAATACCAAAAAAAAAGTCAAAAAAGGGTTCTAACGGCTATATAGCCGTTAAAAACGGTTAGATTTTTAAAAATTCCAAAAAAAGGGTCAAAACCGGGTTGAAACCGGGTTCAATCGGTTCCGGGTCGGGTTGGGTTCGGGTCCGGTTCTTGGAAAAATCAAAAACCACAAACTGGTTCCTACCCACCGGTGTTTTTCGGTTCCAACCCGGGTACACCCCGGGGTGTACCCGGACCCGGGTCCGGGTCGGGTTCGGTGGGTTGGGTCCATACCTGGTTTTTTTGCCCAAGTCTAGACAAGATAGAGGTTGAAGATGAGCCTCTTTGGCTGCTAGGGAGAGAACGCAACCAAAGTAAATGTAGTTGAATTATAGACAAAGTTTGAATAAGATAATGAGTAAGATTACTCGGTTTAACAACTTTATTTCTGCTTAGGTTGATATAAAAAAGAAAACATCAAAAATGCATCGACTTATAACCACTTGGGCAACACCGACCACTCAACGGGCCCACAACTTGAAATGGCTGAAATGGAGAAAAAACGTATTTGAATAAAATACTACAGTTTAGCACCGTAAAATGTTTTTTCTTTATATTTTTGATTATCTTTTAAATGTTTTTTATATGTTAAATATCAATGTTATGTTTAATTTCTTAAATAACACGTTGAAGGAAAAAACTAAAAATAATTACAAACAATGATTAATAATAACTAGAATTCGAGACCGCGTTGCGCGGGTCTCTTTTGGGTTTTGTTGTTTTACGGAATTGTGATCCACATGTTGCGGGTAAAGAAAACTCTATTAAATAATAGAAGTTAATGTCTCATATACAAGCACTTAAAAAAAAAACAATGTTTAAACATTAATAAAACATAAACACAAAGAGGGGTGAAAATAATTTATCTAGAATCTACATTATTGTCACATAATCGCAAACACAACTCTTGACAACAACTATTATACATATGTTTTTGTAATTATTTGTTATTGTTTTCAGCCGGTCTTTTTTTGCATTTGGGCATTACAATTTTTATCAATGTGGATGTCTCTTCTTTCATGTGGGCGTTACCATATTTATCAATGTGGATCACCCTTTTTTCAAGTGGTCTACCTTTTTCATCACCTTTAGCCTTTTGCGGCAAGAGATGCCTTTGTTAATATGCATCAACTGTAATGGTTGGAGTATGTATAACCTCTAAACGCCTAATCTCAAGCAAAACCATAATTCAACTACATATGCTTCAAGTACTTGATCCTGCTTGAACCATTTCAAAGACACGAAGGGGTCGAAAATTATGACCATTTCTTGCATCAAAAGAGTGCAATCCCAAGAGTTATTCTCCCAACCCAAAATCGGTGTAAGGAACATCGATGTTTTTAGAGGAAAATAGCTAAATAAGGTAAAGACAAATAGTTCTATGCATGCATTACATGATAAGACTGTCAAGATAAACCTAAAAAAATTCAGCAGATGGATTAACAAACATGCAAAAAATCACTTGAAAATTAATATCAATCTCATTTAAATACAACACATTTGTGGGTTCATATTGTTATAGTTTGCAAGCCTTATTCCTTTTTGGCTTTGTAGCTCCAAACCCCCTTTTATTTATTAGTATTATTTTTTGCAATTTAATGCATTTTGAAATTCTAATCATCTGGGAGATTAAAAGAAAGAAAGTGATGAAAATTTTTAATCAACATAATGTAAGTTCCAATTTGTTAGTTTTCTATGTGATTTTTAGGTATGTTTATCATGCATTGAGCATTTTATGTTTTTAATCGTTTTCAGATACGAGAAAGTGTTATGTTGATTATTAATTAAAATTCACCCAACACGTGAATGCATTGGTAATACAATTACTTGAAACTCAAAAGTTAAAACCCAAAACATATTTATCATGATGTGTGTAAAGTTATATATATTTTTAGTAAGGATTTTTCACACAATTGAGTTTTAATTTAAGAAACGATTACCACTCTTAAACAAACTACACACAATAGGCAAGCGCACCTATTGCATAGTAGTATAGTTTTAGGCAAGAACCGAATATCGATCCGTGGACACAATGGCTCCCAATACTAAATCATCATCACTATTTAACCGATCAATTGAGTTTGGATTTGCGAATATTAAATTTAAGTAAATTAATTAGCAAATTAAATTAATAAAGCAAGAAAATAAAGATGAAGATACACAATCAATTAAAGATACCACTTGTATTTCGATTCCACTTAGCATAACAATAACAACTAATACAAACTCGAGGTGAGACCATTTTTACACATGATATATGGAATTAGCCTAAACCCCTGTCAAGGATATCTAGACATATAACCATTCGGAAAGCTAGAACGATAAACACATAATAGCCACCTAAAGTTATGCAATAAGGAACTAATGATAAAATTATGTCAATGTTAAAGATGAATTAGACTCCCGTTAGGGTTACCTAATTCCACAGATTTTTGGAAAGCTAACACGATAAACACATGATAACCACCTCAGCTTGCGTAAAATAGACAAAACTACAATTATTCTTCAACTCATAAACTTTATATCACGATTACAAAACAATTCATAACCAATGACAAGAGAGATTCAAGACATACACCATGGTTTTCTCAAACATAGGCATAAGGATGCACATTTGATCAATTTTACTAAACCTTCAACCTTCATTCATCATTCCTAGTCAAATGTCACAAGATTACATACAAAACAACTATATGCATAAGTCTTGTAAAAACATGAGGTTTTTCAACATAACATGCTTACAACACCCACAAGGTTGAACATTTCATCAAACTAGAACAAACACACACAATCATTGAAGAATAATCAAGCTTCATCATAGCATCAACATAAACATCACCAAGAATCATGTACAAGTTGTTAAATCATGCTAAGTTTCATCTAATCTAAGTGATAATAAGTGTTTAGCCCATGAGGCTTACAAAAATCACACCCAAACTCAAGAACATGGAAGAACTCATAGTAGATCTAGAAGAATTCAAACCAATTTTGAGTAGAGATGGAGTGGATGATGTTAGATCCTCTTTGAAAGTGTGAAATCTTCAATCTTGGCCTTCAAATCTCTCAAAAACTCTTGAAGCAAACCCAAAATTACCTAAAGGGGTGAGAGAGGCTAGGGTTTGAGTTCATTTGAAAGTTATAATGAAATGGGGGTGAAATTAGGTTAAAAACCCGAATCTGCTGCGCACATGGCCATGTGGGAGTAAGTGAGTAGCTGGTGTAGGCTGCAGTTTTTAACAGCATAATACTGCACACCGAATTGGCCATGTAGGGCGCCTACATGCCCGATTTAGCAGTTTTTCTTCACAAACTTCAGTTTTTCTTCAGTTTTTCATCAAAAATCATCAAATAACCATCGGGGACTACAACATTCAAATATAACACAAATAAGTGTATAAATAAATGAATTTGTAACAAAAATGCTTCAAATGAGGAAAGATATGTATTGTTAAAATGTATATTTATTCACATATCATATCACAAATACCAACCCACTGAATTTCATGTCAAGGCGTGTTATATTAACAGATATTACCAGCAAAAACATAGAAGGGAAATGTTTTTCTAAAATCTTTACACGTGGGAAGATGTCAAAAAAGGGCTTAGGTATATTATAGTATTATACCTTCAGTTCTATTGATCTACACCCCAAAGACTTAGCTTCTTAAATTTTTCCATGCTCCTAGTTGCTGTCAGTTACACTGCAACATCACCAAAACTTAATTTAATCCACTTCAATTCTTAAAATTTAGAAGACAATAAATCATGCGTGAAGCGTGCTATATACCTTGATGAATCAACGTACCTAAAATGATCCTTTAATTGCGATCGATAAAATTGAAGAGATGAATACTCTTTGTGAACTTCTAATGCTCAACTTTAGAACCACAATCATCAATTTCCTGCTAAAATGAAAAAAAAAAATTCAATCACAGAAGAATAACATGCAAGTAAACAGAGACTAAATAACTAAGCTGATCAAAACAACTAAAACTCGACAATCCCACCACCAAGTAACTAAGCATGTTTGTATTTTAACTTTTGATTTTTGAGGTCGAGTGCACTCTTTCTATGCAAATTAAAACGTAAAAGTCTATTATTATTATAAACCATAGAAAACATAATTCATATTATAAACCAAGAAAACATTTGATTAACATTCAATAATGCACTTGAAAAACCAATGCTTGAATGTATTAGTTAAAACTCAGTTGTGCACTTCAAGCCCAGAAGTATATAATAGTATCCAGATAAATAGAAAATATGATATCCTGTTAGTTATGTGTTTTCACGCTTCATACAAAAGCAATATGTAGTTAACTCTAATCTCGATTTTAATGTCTCAAACATAACATAATTTCATAGACGAAATTTAATCTTGATTTCAATGTCACAAGCACAACATAATTTTGTGACGTAGGAGTCGAAAATCAACTAATATTAGCTTACACTTTCAATGAAACAACCTTCAGATCTTGTACTAAGAGCCGAAATGCACAATCACAACTAAGATACACACAAAACGATTAATCACGAAGGTAGATAACATTAGCTCGTGACTAAAAATATATAACTAATTGGAGGCAAGATCTATTCGTGTAATTACTTAAACCGCAAAAGATATCTAGAACATAACATATTAAGGTTTTAATAACCACGTAAAACTGATCAAGCATAAAGTCCATAGTCGATGAACGAAATCATAATTACAAAACCCAATCAATTTCCCCAAATTAAAAATCATGGAGATGACTTAATTAGTGCTTTTAGTTTGATTTTAGAGAGAAAATATCAATTTATTAACCTCAAGATCTAAGAAATCACCATGAATGCAAATGATTGCGAAAAGTGGCGCCATCAGACATTGCTGCAATTGCTCATCGTGTTCTCTCTCTCTCTCTCTCTCTCTCCTTGGATTGTTCTCTTTCGCTCCATGAGGGCTTCCTTTACAACTACCATCACCTTCTTCTGCCAGTTTCGATGATGCTTCCCTTTCTAACACCATCGAATGTGAATAAATCGTCGGAGAAGGAAACAACAGATCGGATCTTTAACGCTCGCATCCGTCTCCATCTTCAACACCATCACATATCATCTATTGCAACATCGCTTCGATTCATAGAGAACAGAGAAAGGGAAGGCGGTGATGAAGGATGATCAAACAAAGAGGGGATAAGAAAGGTTAAAGACAGCGGTTACCTTATACGTGGAAGGTTATTAGTGTGGTTACGGAACACGTGTAAGTTGTTAATAAATCTTACAAGAAGTTAAGTTTAATGTCTCTTTCTAAACAGAGAGACTTCTGTGGTCATTTTACAAAATCTTAAAAAGTCCATGTAGCACCGACCTATGGGATTAATAGTATATATAATTACAAAGTTGTCACCATCACCTGGGTACTAATCCCCTTGGTGACCACACAGTGACATTTGATCACCCTCAGGGGCTGTTTGATTTACTTCTGACCCGGTTAAAATGTCTGACCCACTGACCAGTCAGACATTTTGGCCGGTCAGCGTGTTTGATTTGCACTCTTTCGCGTCTGACCCGGTCCGACACCACTGATCCATGCCTATTTTTCCACTTACCTGATCAGTTTTGAAACAACCTCTTACCCGGTCACCACCTTCTGACCGGGTAAGATATATCAAACAGCCTCTCACTTGAGAATTTAAGCATGGTATGTTATGGAGTTTATGAGGAAGATATTATGAATGTTTTTAGAGTTAAGTTTAATTTTACTTTTTAAGGTTTGTTAAAAATAATTATTTTTCTCGAAAAGATTAAAAACATCAATTTAACTTCAAAAGTTTAATAAATTATTTTAATTTTAATTCAAAAGTTTCATTAGGTGTTTTAATTTTATCCAAAATAATGAAACTTTTGGAGTGAAATTGAAATAACATATGAAATTTTTGGAGGTAAATTGATATTTTTAATTTTTTGGAGGAAAATTGTTACTTTAGTTAAAACTTAGGAAGTAAAACTGAAATTAACTTATGTTTTTATTTATAGATATCAAAACAAAAACATTAGATAGAATGAAGGTATGAATATGAAAAAAAACAAGAACGATGTAATCCAAGACTTGTTAATATAATAGTTAATTATAGTACTAGTTATATGCAACCAAAATATATCACTAAATAAATACAACCCTTTTATGTTTATATTAAAATCTAAATAAATACCAAAATTTACAACTTAAACTTTTAAATTTTAAAAGCTTTAATTAGACCATGCATTATATATGATATACATTTTTAATACTAATCTGTTTTGGTAACTAGATTTAGTAAAACTGTGTATTACACGATTCGAATAAAGAATATTAAACATAATAATAAATTATTAATTATAAAATGATATTTTAAGATAAAATATGATTAAAATTTATTTTAATTATAAATAGAATAAAATTTTGTTTCAAAACAAACGTTTTAAAAAAATATCATTTTGAAAACTTTCTTATTATAACTCCTAATTTTAATTACTTTGTGTTTATAAAAAAATTACTTTTTAAAAAACATTAATTTTAAGATATTTTATATTTTTAAAAAGTTTGACGTTTTAAAAAAATATTTTATAAAACTTGTTTCTTCAAATTAATATTAATAGATATATTTTTTTTAATTTATTAAAAAACTATTCTAATAAAAAAATAATTAAATAATATTATTAGTAATTAATGTTATTTAATAAGAGAGAAAAGAAAAAAATAAAAGTTTATGAGTAAGAATATAATGCTCGCATGTGTCTATTTTAATTGCTATTTTATTAGAATATGGAGGATTAATATCCTCCCATATAGTATGGAAGTCATTTATGTTCATAGACCATGTTTAACATCGAAAGAACCACCTGAGTGATCCAAAAGAGAGAGGAGGGGGGGGGGGGGGGGGGGTAGGTATATGTGGCCAAGGGCACACATTCATGAAGATTTGTGAGGGGGGTGTTAGAAATATATATTTAACGTGGCTTTGACCATTTGACACTTATTTGGATTATGTGTGTTAGGTCCCTAAATTTGAGGTATCTAACTTGATGGAAGTTAATACCTTAAGAGCCTAATTCGTAAATAATGGTGGTTAAAGATTATTGAGTCAGTTTTACTAATTAATTAATTATTCTTCATTTCCTGCTTATTTATTCCTACGCATTACTCACAGGGAGATCAATAGAAACCCTAACACCAAATTGATCCATCATAATTAAAGCAATCAAGACTCTTAATCAAAATCATCATGGCTTCATCTTCTTTCAATACACAGAAGATTGATTCATCTCCTTCAAGTAAGTTTTACTGATTTCACTTAATGATTAATTTGAGACTTATTCATAACTACATATGTTGAAATTCTTCAACATGTGGTATCAAAGCCACGAATTACAAGATTAATAAATTGTTGATTTACATATCAATTGATTTCTGTGATCATGCCGGTGAGAACCGATAATGCGGGGGTCTTTAATGCCGACATTCTCATATGGATGTTAAATACAAGTTGTTTTACAATTGAAATTGAACTTTGAAATATTTTAATAGTGTGATCAACAATTTATTAATTTGGTTATGAAAGGGCTCCTTGATTTTAATTTTCAATCAAGAGCGGTGAACGTGGATAGATAGATTACCATAATTTCCTCTGAAATAGATATGGGTGTTGATAATTTATTTATGATATCTACCAACGTTTGCTGCATGATTTGTTGACCACAAAAGAAATTAATAGCATTTTATTTTCAAATGGATTGCCATCATCATGCAAACTCATTTGGTAGTTCAATATAACTAGTGGTATTCAATTACGCGCTTCGCGCGTTTTTGGTCCGGTGTGTTTGTTTGCTTGTCTACAGAGCCCTTTTATCCGGATTGTTAGCTTGCGCATTATACCATCGCATTATACCATGTTAAACTAAAAGCAGTTGGCACTCCGCGGTTACATTTGCTACTGTAGTTGGTCGTGCGTTACTTTTTTCCGGCATATACAGGAGTTGGCTGACTTTAGGGTGCTCCAAAATCACAACCTGAAGAAAGATGACCTGCCAAAGAAAAGAAAAAAGAAAACTCAAATTAAACACGTAAGGTAAGCAACCAAAAAAGAAACAAATTATTATTGTAACTCACCTTAACCTCGTAATAAGCCTTTGGTGTAATATACCGAAATAAATAGAATCAATTTGATAAGGGGCATCACAAATGATGCAAACAACCATCTTGCTAACTCTAGCTAAAAATTAGAAGATACGTCAGTCCGAGAGACTCCAAATGGGTATATGAAAGCTCAAATGAAGAAACCACCCTCCCTGCCATGAGCAGTAGAACAAAATGCATACGATTCAATTTCTCAAATACACACTTATTATACCATATAATATGTGCTGCTAAAATATAATGCATACGGCTCAATTTCTCAAATATATACTCCAAATGCATGAAACACTGGTGCTACTTTCTTTTCATTTTAACTTGATATTTGCTTCTAAAATACAAAGCGATCCTACTTACCAATCATTTCACTTTGGTGTTTGCTACCAAACTATAAAGCACGTGCTGCTATTCACTTTTCATCTTCTCTATAGGATTCCTTTGCTTTGAACATACGAATAACATAAGCAATCTGAACTGCATGCTCAACACTTCTGAAAAAATCCAAAAGCTCCTGCAAGATTTAAAGTAGCATGTCCTCATGTATTCATAATTGTTTTCTTTCAAAGTGCTTTTGATATCTCATATTTATAAAACTAAATTAACCTGCACTTCATATATTATTTAATCTAAATAAACATGTTCAATCATGTAATAATTCAATCAAGCCATCTTTGAACAAATCATTTTTAGCTCATATAAGGCTGTAAAACAGCTCACTAATGAGAGGATTATGTTACAATCATATAGATCACCAATTTACATGTCGTAATATAACTAAACCATGAAGAAGAATATCATATAACATCATGAAATTCATTGTATCTAAAAAACTTTCACATTTCAGTAATGACAAATTTAAGAAACATGGTTTCACAAATATAACTTACCTGTATACTCTCGACTCTTGAGCTCATGATTCCCCTTATGTCAGTTACTTCAAATTAGCAAACAATTAAGAAAAAAATTCAATAGCGTATAAATTTGTTTAAAACAATCATAATTCAACATAAAATTGGGCAATAAAATAACCTCAACTACATAAACCGATTAACCTTGAAAACGATTCGATCAACTATCTATGCCGGAATTTGCAAACAAACACAGTCGATGAACCCTAAATTAAATCTAAATCCACCACTGAACAACAAATCCAACTAAATCTGTCATAAACAAAACCTTAAGATTAAAAAAAACTACACCAAGTATGGAAAACCACCAAATTAAATTGAGAGCCGACCGAGAGAAACACCTACAACAGGTAGATGGAATGCTTTAGATGAAGAATATCAGTAAACAATGCAAGAAACGATGGTTGTGGTACTGTCTATGAGGGGTAGTATGTAGAACTCAAAATAATGTTATAACCTTAGCAATGCATCTCTTATAAGCTCCTAATTCTTGTCTTTGTTGCCGCAATTGTTTCAATTTATAACATGTAACAATAGCTTGCTAAGAAGCTCACGAAAATCAGCCTTGTGGATGCGATAGTAGTCCTCAAAATCTTGTACCTGCTGCAAGATTTGATCAATCGGTAAATTTATAAAAAATGTTTAAACAAATACAATATGTGTAGAAATATATTATACATTCTAAACTACATAACTGATAGAAAATAAACATGATCTGCTTCAAAGATACCTATAAAATCAATGACTATCTACAATTAAATAAAGAATAACTTGAAATAACAAACCTGCAAAAATGTTATTCTTTTGAAAACCTTCTGCATCACACTGTGTAGAACCAAGCGGGTATAAATCAACGGGACTATGGATCCCACGACGACAGCTCCCGCTGAAGCAATTGTTGCTAAAGAAGTAGCTAAATTTACTGTGTAGAATTAGTGTAAGACATGTAAATGCCCTGCATAAAAAGTGCACCTTTATAACCTAGATTCAAGAAATGGAAACACCTAAACAGAGAAATGTATACTATAATTGTTTTACCTCTAATGATGTGTTCTTATATGGAAAAATCTCAAGAAGCCACGACCACCACCGGCTAAAAAAACACCGTGACCACCATGGCACTGCCACCACCATACCAATGCCACCTAGGATTCCCGAAAGATGAAAACCAAACAACCAAAATCGCTTGATTTGCGCAAATAAACCCTAAGCATCGCCCCTAATTACAAAACAGCGATGGTAGGTCAAGAGGAAATAATAGTCGTCGGATAAACCCTAGCCACCGTCATCACGGGTAAAGCTACCACTATCCCCGTCTCTTCCTTCCTCAAAACCGCGATTCCATCTCTCTCTCTCACTTTAAAGAGAAGTCGCTGTTACCAAGGCGAACAACGTCGCCGGAGAAGAATGCATACGGTCGAACCCCAGTCCCCACCAAAAACACCACCGGAACCTCCCCTTGTTCAACATCTGATCTTGAAACCCTCTCTTCTTCTTTCTCTCCTTCTATCTGTATCTCGTCTTTGATGTAAGAAGATGCCACGAAGCTGTTTTGATGCACACGTGGTAGATGGTAAACCAAACAACGCCACAATAGCTTTCCACCGTTGATTATAAAACAGACGTCCTAGATTCCACAAACTACTGTTCATCGCCTTTCATATAGGATAATAGTCTAATTTTACACACTTTGCTATCAACAATGGTTATCATAATTGGTAGTTGTTGATACCACAGTGGCTATAAAGTTTTTGAGAGATTCTCATTAGGGTTATCATCTGATCGATGGATATAAGGTGGTCAAAATAGATGGATTCTCAAATGTTTGCATAAATTTATTACTTGCAATTTGATTAAATGCTTACTGTTTTGCATGAACGAAACCAAGAAATAATAATTATAATTATCAAATGTAATTTATTGGTTTCAAATTCTCACTGTAACATGTCTTGGAACCAAGTAAATTATTGATTTTCCTTTTCTTTAAATCTTTATTGTAAGGTTATGCAGATATCTCATTTAATTCATGTTTTGCGTTTCCATCATTTGAACATTTTGCCACATATGAATGACTGCAGTGAGAATCTTATCAAAAACATATTCTTATATATTTTATTTGTTTTCAATGAGGCATGATTTGATGATTTGAATAACCAAACCAACCACAAGTTGTTCAAATCATCATTATTACATTATTTAGATTATTAATTCATGAACCTAACGTTAATGTTTTAATAATCTAGACGATAGAAAATAAACAAACATATTTATTACATCTTACCCAACCGTGTTTTGTGATGAGTATGTTTACCAAATTTCATAATTTAACATTTTAAGTTCAATTGTTAACTGAACCAACGAGATGTTAATAGTTAAGCATAATGTGTATTCATACCTATTATTTGGTGTTAGTAATAGGTCTCTACTTTCTACCTGATATATTTTATTTTGTATCCTAATTATGTTTCGTATAGTCATAACTGAGCATAATATTTATTCTTTATGTGCATCAGCATCTACCTTAAGAGCCGGTTCCGGTTATTTGCACGGAATCGAGCCTTTGAATGGAAATAACTTTGGTACTTGGATAGAACAAGTTAAGTTGGCCTTGGGATTTATGGATCTTGATTATTGTTTAAGACATGATGCTCCTCCCCCTCTTACCGATAACAGCATGGTAGAACAAAAGAAAACTTATGATTGGTGGGAGCGTTCTAATAGAATGTCACTTATGGTAATCAAGAATTCAATCTCCCCTACCATTCGAGGAGCCATCCCTGATTCGAATAAAGCTAAGGTCTATTTAGACTTGGTTGAGGAACAATTTAAAGGTACCTCAAAAACTAATGCTAGTATCTTAATCCTCAGAATGTTAACTACCAAGTACAACGGGACTAGTGGTGTGCGTGAGCACATCATGATGATGAATGATATGGCTAATCAATTGAAAACTCTAGACATGAAAATCAGTGAAGGTTTCCTAGTTCACTTCATTATGACATCTCTCCCTTCTCAGTTTGACCTTTTTAAGATCAACTATAACACTCAAAAGGAGAAATGGAAGATGAGCGAACTGATTGCCATGTACGTTCAAGAAGAAGAACGTTTAAAGCTAGAAAAGCCTAATGTTGCTCACCTAACTACTTTTGATCCCAAGAAGAAAAAGGGCTCATTCTAAGGCAAGGGTGAAATGGGGAATAAATCAAACTCCAATAAGTTCTCTACCCTTGAAGCAAGTACTAGCATAGTTAAAGGCACTCCGAAATGTCGTTTCTACCATAAGAAAGGGCATATTCAAAGGGATTGTCCAAAGTTTAAAGAATGGCTAGCAAAGAAAGGTATTGGCCTAAATCTTATGATTCATGAATCATTTAATGTTAATGTTTCCTGTAATACATGATGGCTTGACTCTGGTTCCACTGTACACATTTCTAATTCTTTACAGGGATTCCATACAATAAGGAAGCTGGCAAGAAACCAGTGAATGGTTAAAGTGGGAAATGGCTTGGTTTCTGAAGTGGAAGGAATGGGGACTTTCTCTTTAGTTTTGGAGGGAGGCTTCATTTTAAATTTACCTGAAACTTTATATGTACCAACTATTACTAGAAACTTAATTTCTGGTCCTAAACTAGATCGTGATGGATATGTTTTTACATTAGGAAATGGTAAATGTATTATAAGTTTCAATTCCCGTAATGTTGGTTATGGTCTCTTGGAAGATGGTGATCTTTATAAATTACGTTTAGATCAAAAATTTTCGGAATCCCTATTGTCTTATAATGTGGAAGAAAACTTGGTATCTAAAAAGAGGAAAAAAAATATGAAGACTTCATCTAAACTATGGCATTAAAGATTAGGCCACATTTCACGAGAAAGAATGAATCGACTCGTGAAAGATGAAGTATTACCAGAACTAGACTTTTCTGATTTTGAAGAGAAATGTGTTAAATGTATTAAAGGAAAAATGATCAAGAAAAATAAGAAATGTTCCACTAGAAGTATGGGGTTACTTGATCTGATCCATACGGACATATGTGGTCCTTTCCCTGCGGGCATTGGAGGGCATAAGTCGTTTATTACCTTTATCGACGACTACTCGCGTTATATGTACTTGTATTTAATTCATGAGAAATCCGAATCTTTAGAAATGTTTAAAACTTTTAAAGCTCAAGTTGAAAACCAATTAGACAGAAAAATAAAGGTTATAAGATCGGATAGGGGTAGAGAATACTATGGCCGACACACCGCTGTAGGACAAAGTCCGGGTGCTTTTCATGAATTCTGTAAAAGCCATGGTGTAATTAATCAATACACAATGCCCGGGACACCTCAACAAAATGGTGTCACTGAAAGGCGTAACCGTACTCTTATGGATATGGTACGTAGTATGTTGGCTAATTGTGATCTCCCTGAATTTCTTTGGATTGAGGCATTAAAAACAGCCGTCCACATACTTAACCGAGTTCCTTCTAAATCTGTCCTAAAGACTCCTTACGAAAAATGGACAGGAAGGAAACCAAATCTAAATTATCTTAAAGTATGGGGATGTTCGGCTGAAGCTAAACTCTATAACCTACAGTCCAAGAAATTAGATATGAAAACCATTAGTTGCTTTTTCATAGGATATCCTGAACGTTCTAAGGGATACAGATTTTATTGCCCTTCTCACTCTACCAGAATTATCGAAACTAGACATGCTGAATTTCTTGAGATTTCAAACTTGAGTGGGAGTGACGGTGGTAGGCGAATAGAACTTCGAGACGAAACTGAAGAGGCACCGATTATTCATATACCGGTTCCTATTAATCAGACACTTGAACCATCTATTGATTCGCCAGTTCCTCATAATGATAACATGACTAATATCGAGGAACCATCTACTTCAAACCCCGTCACATCTCAAGGAATTAATGTAGAAGAGCCTCAACAGCTCCAACCGCCATTAAGAAGGTCTTCTCGATCTAGGCGACCCATAAATTATGATGACTTCGTGACTTACCTTCATGAGGCCGATTTTGATTTGGGTAAAATTGACGACCCAACTACATTCAAAGAAGCCATGAATTGCAACAATCAGCTCAATGGTTTAGTGCCATGGAAGATGAGATGAAATCAATAAAAACAAATAATGTTTGGACACTTACTGAATTACCAAAGGATGCTAAGCCTGTAGGTTGTAAGTGGGTCTACAAAACTAAATTAGACCCAAATGGAAAATGTTAGAAATATATATTTAATGTGGCTTTGACCATTTGATATTTATTTGGATTATGTGTGTTAGATCCCTAAACTTGAGGTATCTAACTTGATGGAAGTTAATACCTTAAGGGCCTAATTCGTAAATAATGGTGGTTAAAGATTATTGAGTCAGTTTTGCTAATTAATTAATTATTCTTCATTTCCTGCGTATTCATTCCTACGCATTATTCACAGGGAGATCAATAGAAACCCTAACACCAAATTGATCCACCATAATTAAAGCAATCAAGACTCTTAATCAAGATCATCATGGCTTCATCTTCTTCCAATACACAGAAGATTGATTCATCTCCTTCAAGTAAGTTTTACTGATTTCACTGAATAATTAATTTGGGACTTGTTCATGATTACACATGTTGAAATTCTTCAACAGGGAGCACCAATGCAACTTTTCCAGACAGGCTAATGCTAGAAGATTTGTTTTGCCAGTATGAGTAATGACGATAAAGATTGTCTTATGTTATATATGTTTAAATATTGTATGAATCCTCATGATATAATAGGATGTTTGTGAGGAATTTCTTTTAAATTGATATTGGATCGAGTAAAAACAATTTGATGTCCAAGTTATTTGTGTTCTCAATCATGTTTGGGTTGTATGCACATTTTTTAGAGTGGAATTCAAAAGTCGATAACCGTACATGTAATAATTATATATAATAATAATAATAACAAAATAATTTAATTGATTGTTTGATTAAGATCAATTTAACTAGTTTTTTATTGATCATGCGTTGCAACGACATCGTACGCGTTGTGATAAAGTATGGATTAACAATACATCCAACTTGTCTCTGGGCTAAATTCACGTCAAACCATAAAATAAGTCGAATTAATACCGTTAAATGAAAACATTTTATATTTAAAACAAAATTATGTCGAAAAGTAGACCAAATGAAAACGTACGTAAAAAACATAAAATACTACACTCGTCACGTCTGGCTTCCACACTTTAGAAACTTGCTCTCCGTAGCCTTCTTTATTCATTATTGAGTTTTTAAGTCTTCCCTAAATCCTTTCGCAGCTAGGGATGGTGTTGTGGATCGCAAAACAGGTGGACTAATTTTGTCAATAATGGTGCACACCATTGGTCAAATATAGTAGCTAGTATTTTACCGGCCGCGTGTTGCGGCAGTATTGTACACGACGTGATGTCTCTTTTTCAAACAAAGTTATGTCAAAACGTATACTAAGACAAAACATACATAAAAAAACAAATAGATTACAATCGACCCGACTTGTTCCCGAACTAAATTTATGTTAAAGTGTAGAGTAACTCGGATTTAAGTCGTCGAATGAAAATGCTTTATTTGACCCCACTTATTTTTGAATAAAACTTACGTCAAAATATAGGCATACGTCAAAATACAAATCATTTTAAAATGCATATAAAAATATACATGGAAAAGTTTTATACTTGACCCGACTCGTACCTAAAAATACAAACGTAAGAAATTGATTTTTTTAAGTAAAAATTGTATCGGGATAAACCCGAAACTTTAAAAACTTAAAGGGGTCAAAATTAACAAGTTATATTTGAATTCATTAAAAAAATATAGTTCAATAAACAAATATTATTACTATTACTATTATTATTATTATTATTATTATTATTATTATTATTATTATTATTATTATTATTATTATTATTATTATTATAATTATTATTATTATCATTATTATTACTATTATTATTATTATTATTATTATTATTATTATTATTTTTACTATTATTATTATTATTACTACTATTATTACTACTATTATTACTATTATTATTACATATTTCAATAAACAAATATTATTATTATTTAACATTATTGTTACTGTTCAATTCCATCTTAATTTATATAGGAGTAATTTGATTTTTCTTTAGTAACTTTTGTTTGTTAATTTTATTTACAAAAAACTAATTTACGGTTGCGTTTATTTTTTTCTTAACGCACCGATATAAATTTTGCGAAAAATAAATTTGTAATTAAAATATGGTATAAACTACCAAATTTTACTACCTAACTAAGTACCCCCGTTTTAAGTTTATATTATAAGTACTACAATTTAAAATCTAAACTCTTAAACTTTTAAAGGTTTGACATAATCCCTGCACTATATATGATATACATTTTTAATCTAATAAATTTATTAATTTGATTTTTTATTAAATAGCTTTTATTCGTTATCTTTTGTTGAAACTAATTTATGTGTGTTTAATTTCTTTTTTCTGACATCATGCTGTAAATTTTAAGTTGTATTTAACATTGGTACATATTACCAACAACGGTAACATATGGCACCGACCGCCCTCAAATTTGCGACCTAAATAGATGCTAAATAAACACCACCGTTTTATGTTTATATTAAAATCTATTTATAGAACAAAATTTGCAACCTAAACACATACTAAATAAATATCACCTTTTTTATGTTTATACTAGCTTTAGTAAACCCGTGTATTACACGAGTTGAATAAATAAAATATTAAATATATTAGGAATTTATTAATTAAAAGTAATATTTTAAGATAATATATGATTAAAATTACGTACGAGTAATAATTATAAGTAATAAAACAAAAGTATTAATTTTTGAACTTTTTTTGTTTTTTTAAAAATAAATTAAACATTTTGTTTCAAAACAAACCATTTTTTAAAAAAATTTCCTTACTATAACTCCCGATTTTAATTATTTTTTGTTTATAGAAATTTTACTATTTAAAAATCTAATTTTAAAGTATTTAGTATTTTTAAAAAAAGTTTGATATTTTAGAAAACTTTTTTTTTGTAAAAGTTTGTTTCTATAGAAATAACATTAATAAAAAAGATTTATTTCTTAATTTATTAAAAAAACTATTATTGATCTAAAAAAATAAATAATATTATTAGTAATTAAGGTAGTTATTTAATAGGAGAGAAAAGCGGAAAAATTTTGATGAGATTGAATGTGGTGTTGACACGTGGCACCTTTAGTTACCATTTTATTAGAGTAGAAAGATATAAATCTAAATAAATACCTTACAACCTAAGCGTCACATCCCCGGTTTGGGTCATCCCGGGACGAGTGAAGGGATTGGGATTGTTTGATCAGTTTATTAGTCTCAATGGTTTTTTGGGCATTAGAATTTCATTTGTAAATAATATCATAATATTGTTTCATAAATTAAATTAAACTTCAAAACTAAATCATATATTGATTCAAAATATTATTTTTTTACAAAGATCATATTTGTATTTACAAGCCATATGATTTTAAAACTAAAGATGCGTCCATATTTGCTTTTAGTTTGCATAACTTAGATATTGACATTAGATACACTCACAAAGTTTAATTATGGCATGATTTAAGTCACACTCAATCATTTCTTTACTCATAAAAGGTTTAAACTTTCATATTATTGATATGTTGGTGAATAACATTTATCAGACCCAAATCATTTTTATAATCAAGCATCAACATATTAATTAGGATTAATCATGTTAGTTTTATAGGATGAAAGAGACATCAAAATCTTTTTTGTACACTAGTAATAGTTTGTTATTCGGTCACTTGTGGGACCGTTAATGCTTAGGGAGTCGTAATCCTTTGCGCATTAAACCATTAACAACCATGCTTAGGCGTAGTACCCTTTTTAGAGTCCTACCCATCATATGTGCACCATTTCTAGTTAGGCTACGCGTATAATCTTAGTTAGATGCTTATTTTGCATTTCACCAATATGCGTTAATAAATTAACTATAACTCATGCTAGTTTTTAAGATAATGATGAATGTCAAGGATTCACGAGCTTTGTTTTATAAGACAAACGTATTCACCTTTAACATCAAGCCGAGTCTTGTCTTATGATCTTAGGTTAGTCCCGGATAACTTAAGTAGCACGTCAACTATTCTCTAAGCTAGAAACATCTTCTAGAAACTTCATGTAGCTTCGAATCTTTGGTTATCAAACATCGGGCCGATAAATGATTCGAGGAGGATTCTGGCACATAAACCGACGCTAAGTATGTGAGAATTGAGGTTCGAATTATGTAAGAAATGAGTTGGGAACTCACCCTTTTATAAGTGAGGTTGGCTAGTCGATGCGTCATGCATTGGGTGTTACCCCTGCATGCGTGACACGTGTCGCGCATGCATTACCTCGAGCCCTTTTGGCGATGCGACCAATATCCAAAACCGATGCGGCCCCCATCAGTGTTCACATGTCTGACACCCGCCCATTAGTTAGCATCCACATGTCATCTACATATGGTTTCCTTAACTAAGTCGGTATGCCTCACATCCACTCTGCGATGCAGGCCGCATCGGCCCTAATTTCCCAAATTTTAAATTTTATTTATTTTTCTTTACTACACTATTTCTCCAAAATAAAATTTTTCCGCGTTGACTTGGCCGCTCAACCCCAACCACGGGCTTTGCCCATTGGACCCCACTTTCAGGGGCCGCCTCTCCCGAATCCCTGCTTTCCAGTGAATTCTTTGAGTCCAATTTTTAGTAGTGTTACACTAAGCTCTCAAACTTTTAAAGTTTTAACTTGACCCAGATATTATATATACTATACGCTTATAATCCATTAATCTTTTTAGTAATTTGATTTTATTTCAATGACTATTGTTCGTTATTTATTTTTGAAAAAATTGCATAAATGGTCCCTATGGTTTAACCAAATTGCATGTTTAGTCCCCAAACTTTAAAAATTGCAAAGATAGTCCAAACTTTTGCGTAATCATTGCATGTTTGGTCCCTAGCACTAAATTAATATATTTTTTATGCATTTTATAAAATTTAAACTAACTTTTAAATTTAATTTTAGGGACCAAAAGTGCAATGCCCACATAAAAGTTTAGCCTAACTTTGCAATTTTGTAAAATTTGGGGACCAAATTTGCAATGACTACACAAAAGTTTGGACTAACTTTGCAATTTTTAAAATCTAGGGACCAATCATGCAATCTAGTCAAACCATAGGGACCATTTATGCCATTTTCTCTTTATTTTTTGAAAAAAACTAATTTATGTTTGTGTTTAGTTTTTTTCTTGGCATCCCAACATAAATTTTGATTAAAAATGGATTTGTTTTTAAAACATGGTATAAATTACTAACGTTGGTGGCACATGCCATCGACCACTATCAAACTAGCAACCTAAGCAAATGCTAAATAAAACCACCCTTTTATGTTTATAATAAAATCTAAATAAATATCAAATTTTGAAACCTTAATAAATACTATATAATACAACACCCATGTTTTTTTAGAACTTCAATCTTGTATTAGTTGGTATCAAAATCGTAATAAAGGGAACTTCATTTTACAAGGAAAAGTGTAAAACATAAATATGAAACAGTAGGGAATTAAAAAGAGGGTTAATGTTAAAACTTGCTCTAATTACCCCCCTTATCTTTCGGCCGTAACCACCACACCTTCTCCCCCTCTCTAGCGATTTCAAGCAACCAAGCAAGCAACTCATCCTTTTTGTTGCTTGGATTTCTAACAAAAATTGGATGATTTAGGATATTTAAGTAGGCAAAAGCTAGAGTTTTGTGCCTAGTCTCATTCAAGTCACGAGTTAAGGGTAATAACAATCAAGATGAGTTTTACGACCCGCCTTTTCAATGATTTGGGTGACTTATATACTTAAAATGTGTTTTTTTATAAGAAGTCACATTTTCCAAGTAGCTGTTTTGTTGGTTATTTATTCATATATTATAAAGTTATCTGTTATTGTTAATTGGAAGCTACTAGGCCATGATATACAAGTAGATACACCATCAGGAAGTTACGAGACTACTAGTTGGTGAATTGATCCAGGTTGCAAGTATAGTATACCACTGAAGGTTGAGATTGAAACTGCCTTGCGAAATAATAGTTGGCTGAGTAGTTTTGATTATCGACTCTGGATTGGCCAAGTACTTATTTCTGGTGGAGCGCTTTGGATAGATCGAGTACTCTGCTTATGACTGAGTATCCTGGACTAGTCGAGATTAAAAGTGTAATTTGACTGTATAGAGCCGTCCCTCGAGATAGGCATCATAGTGCCTTGTTGCCTATAATTATGTGTTTATGATGTAATATCTATACTACTATATAAAGCAAAATCTTGATACACAAGTGTAATTGATAAAAAAAATTAAGACACCTAATACATCTTGTAAGCATTAGGTACAATTATTATATGCAATCATTTTTATTTTACTCCTCATTTAATAACTTATTTTAATTAATATATTTTTAATAATGTGAGATTATTTAATTCACTACATTAAATATTATATAATTTATAATATTTTAAATTAATTGTTAAATTTATAGTATTAATTTATTTAAATACTTAACTAAATACTTTTATAATAATAATAATAATAATAATAATAATAATAATAATAATAATAAATTTATAAATAAGTATTATTTTATTTGAATACTTAACTATATAATTACTAAATACTTTATTATTATTATTATTATTATTATTATTATTATTATTATTATTATATTATACATTTATTTTAAGTAATTTATAATATTTTAAATTAATATTAAAATATATACATTTATTATTTATGTCTTTATAACTTAATACTATTTAATCTAAGTATTATTTTATTTAAACATTTAAATATTTAATCACTAAATATTTACATAGTTATAATAATAATAATACCCAAATGTATCAACGTTTAAGCTAGGTTGGAAAAGAGACTCAATAACATTCGGCGTATAATTGTATATAACAAATAAAGAAATTCTGAGCAGCAAAGATGTTGGTTTTCTCAATGTTATCATACTAATTTTCTTTTTCTTCAAACTAATAAAAAATATTCTGTTTTGTTATATTTTTACATTTAAGCATCTAATTATTTTTTGAAACTAACTATAGTATTTTCTCTTTCTTTGTTTTTTTTTTTTCCAAATTGATAACTACTCATTTTGTCTTTTTTTAAAATTATATATTTAAGTCTTCGAGTTATGTTAAATATATATTTAATCACCTGAACTTCTTTTTTTAGTTTTATACTTAATCCTTCATGTTATGTTAAATTTACATTTTATCACTTGAATTTTTTTTTAAGTTATATATTTAAACTTTCGAGTTATGTCAATTTTTTTAACCAATTTACAGTACCGCTCGTTAATTATAGTAAAATCACCATTTACGCATTCGCTATTTTTTTTCCTCTGTTATGATGTATTCATTTTCTATATGATTTTTCTGTTACATTTTTTTATCAGAGTTTCACACATAATCTTTTTTTGAGTGGTTAGTACTAACGTAAATTATCAAAATTAAAACTTTTAACTTTTATAACCTCCGCTGTATAGCTCGGGTTATACCTACTAGTGTTTACTAATGAATGATATAAATATGTGTTTATCACTAAAGATTGCTAGTACCAGTTACTAGACAAGTTACTAGATGTGAAGGTATATTAACTAATTATAACACATATTCAACAATAATGTTTTGAAAGATTATCATACATGTTTTAGATAAAAGGTCACCTACTACTGATTTAAAATAAAAACTAGAATATATTTTGTATATCTAACTTTTAAGTATATTTGTCAGGTTTGGCGGATACTCGTTAAAGCAAGGGACTATTGGCATTGATTAAGGATATTCCGTACTTGAAGTTTAACCAGTATATATAATACATGTTTTTTATTTATTAAATTTCTTAAAATTAAATTTGTCTTCAATGACTTTTGTTTGTTATTTTTTAGGAAAAAATAATTCGTGCTTGTATATAATATTTTTCTTGATCTTCTAGTATTTTGTTAAAAACAGAGCTATCTTTAGAATAGGGTATTTTTTTGGTATTAAAATTTTCAATAGTTATGTATATTTTTTAATCTTTGTTGTATTTTTAATTTAATGGTAGCGTTTATATCGCTTACCGTGTCTCAATTTTTTTATAAGATGTTCTACTCACTGTTTAATATTTTATTGTTTCATATGATACCCTCGGGCTAGGGCTAGCCTTAGAGAGGAGTGGGGTGAGTGACCACCTATGCTTGATCCCCTTAGGGCTTGAAATTTTTTAAAAGTCTTTTATAAATTATATATACCTATTAAAAAATCCTAAATATTTTGTCAAACACTTAAACCCATTAAGCTATTAACAAACCTGTTGTCATTTTTATTATTTTAGATCAATTGAACATTAAACACCATTAACATTCTAATTATTTTAGCTCATTGTTTTCGAAAATGCTAAGAGAGCCTCACGATTCTTATAAATAAGTGAATTAAATCATTTTGCTACAATACTTGTGTTTTGTTTATTGTTTGGATATATATCGCGTTAAAACGACTCAACGTTAGATTCATTCTCTCTTATTTTGAGTTAAGTTGATCAATGGATTTTTGGCAACAGTCTGCAACGGTAATATTTGAAGGTTTGGCACCCACTGTGAGAATGCCTTGAAACAACAAAATCGTGCGGTGTGAGCCGTGGGGTGCCACTGCGCCCTCACAGCGGGTGTGCACCCACACACTTACAAACATGGGCGGCCCTGAGGGGGGGAGGGGTGGGCGACCGCCCAGGGCCCAATCTTCTCAGGGGCCCGAAATTTTTCAAAAAAATTTATATTATATATGTATGTATATATATTTTTAAAAATAACTATAGGTTATTAACAAACTAATTAACAAACCCAAAAGCAAGTTAATTATTGACCTATTGAAACTTAGGGCCCGTTAACATTTTAATTAGTTTAGTCCATTACCATATATCAAGTTTAAACTCATTTCAAATGCTAGGAGAGTCTAGCGATTTATTTAAGTAACTAAGTTAGATTATTTTGCCATAATACTTTTGTTTATTGGTATAACAATTATTGTCGTATTATAGATTTTCTACATACGGATTACTAACTTTATATTATAGGGGCTCATTTTTTTTCTACTCGCCCAGGGTCCAAAATTTTTTAAGGACTCTTAGGACCGGCCCTGCTTACAAACTTCGTATATATGAGTTATTGATTTTATATTATAAAATTTTATTTTCTATATACCGCGTAAGCTCAAAACTTTTCAATGATTCTTGAGAATGTCCCTGTCTCAACCAGATATGATGAGTTAACCGCGCAAAGCACAAGACGAAAAACATAATAAATAAATAATAAAATTCTCTCATTTCATCGTACCAACCTCCCAAGTTTTAATGAGATTCCTTCAACTCATTATAACGATTTATACAAGAATAAACAAACAGTTAATCATTAATTAACAACACCAACGACGAAGATTCATGCGAGCAACAACTAATTAAAAGACGATCATTTAGATCTTCTTCTGTGGGTAGATAGTCGTTTAATAACGGTTTAAATGTTAACACATAGATTACAATCGACCCGACTCGTTCCCGAACTAAATTTATGTTAAAGGGTAGAGTAACTCGAATTTAAGTCACATGAAAACGTTTTATTTGACCCGACTTATTTCTGAATAAAACTTACATCAAAATGTAGGCATACGTCGAAATGCAAATCATTTTAAAATGCATATATAAAAATATGCATGGAAAAGTTTTATACTTGACCCGACTCGTACCTAAAAATACAAACGTAAGAAATTGGTTTTTTTAAGTAAAAATTATAGCGTGATAAAACCAAAACTTTAAAAACTTAAAGGGGTCAAAATGATGTGTCAAAATTAACAAGTTATATTTGAATTCAATAAAAAATATCATTCAATAAACAAATATTTATTATTATTATTATTATTATTATTATTATTATTATTATTATTATTATTATTATTATTATTATTATTATTATTATAAGTAGTAGTAGTATTATTATTATTTTTATATATTTCAATAAACAGTTATTATTATTATTTAATATTATTATTACTGTTCAATTCGATCTTAATTTATACAAAAGTAATTTGATTTTTCTTTAGTAACTTTTGTTTGTTAATTTTATTTAAAAAAAAAAACTAATTTATGGTTGTGTTTATTTTTAACGCACTGATATAAATTTTGCAAAAAATAAATTTGTATTTAAAATATGGTATAAATTACCAACGTCGGTGGCATATGCTACTGACCACTCTCAAATTTGCAACCTAAATACATACTAAATAAATACTACCACCTTTTATGTTCATATTAAAACTAAATAAATACCTAAATTTACAACCTAAGTACCCCCGTTTTATGTATATACTAAAATCTAAATAAGTACCACAATTTACAATCCAATTTCTTAAGCTTTTAAAATTTTGACTTCATCCCTGCAATATATATGATATAAAATTTTAATCTAATAATTTTATTAATTTGATTTTTTCTTGAATAACTTTTGTTCATTATCTTTTGTTGAAACTAATTTATGTGTGTTTAAATTTTTTTTTTTCTAACATCTTGCTATAAATTTTAAGTTGTATTTAAAATTGGTACATATTACCAACAACGGTAACATATGCCACCGACCACCCTCAAATTTGCAACCTAAATAGATGCTAAATAAATACCACCGTCTTATGTTTATGTTAAAATCTATTTATAGACCAAAATTTGCAACCTAAACACATACTAAACAAATATCACCCTTTTTTATGTTTATATTTAAATCTAAATAAATACCTTACAACCTATGTGTCACATCCCCGGTTAGGGTCATCCAGGGCCGTGTGAAACGATTGGGGTTGTTTGATTAGTTTATTCGAAAACATTCTTAATGGTTTTCTTGGGCAGAGGAATTTTGTTTGTAAACAATATCATAATATTATTTCATAAATTAAATTAAAGTTTAAAACTAAATCATACATTAATTCATAATATTATTTTTGTTTATAAAGATCATGTTTGTATCTACAAGTCATATGGTTTCAAAACTAGAGATGCGTCCATCTCTACTTTCAGTTTGCATAACTCAGATGTTGACATTAGATACACAAAGTTTAACTATGGCATAATCTAAGTCATATTCAATCATTTTTTACTCG
Source organism: Flaveria robusta (assembly GCA_025506415.1). Taxonomy (NCBI): domain Eukaryota; kingdom Viridiplantae; phylum Streptophyta; class Magnoliopsida; order Asterales; family Asteraceae; genus Flaveria; species Flaveria robusta. Next base: position 43,034,272 of record CM046469.1, read on the forward strand.
TAAAATGTTTAAATTTTCATATCAGTGATATGCTGGTGAATAACATTTATCGGTCACAAATCGTTTTTATGATCAAGCATCAACATATTAATTTAAAATTAATCATGCTAGTTTCATAGGATGAAACATACATAAAAATCTTTCATGTACACTAATAATAGTTAGTTATCGGGTCACTTGTGGGCCTGTCAATGCTTAGGAGTCGTAATCCTTTGGGCATTAAACCATTAACATCCATGTTTAGGTGTAGTACCCCTTTTAGAGTCCTACCTATCACATGTGCATCATTTCTAGTTAGGCTACGTGTATAATCTTAGTCAGATTCTTGTTTTGCATTGCACCAATACACGTTAATAAATTAACTATAACTCATGTTGGTTTTCAAGATAATGGTAAATCTCAAGGATTCACTAGTTTTTTTATAAGACAAGCATATTCACTTTTAAAATCAAGTTGAGTCTTGTCTTATGATCTTAGGTTAGTCCCGGATAACTTAAGTAGCACGTCAACTATTCTCTAAGCTGGAAACGACTTCCGGAAAATGCATGTAGCTTCGAATCTTTGGTTATCAAACATTGGGCCAAGAAACGATTCGAGGAGGATTCTAGCACGTAAACCGAGGTTAAGTATGTGAGAATTGAGGTTTGAGTTATGTGAAAAATGAGTTGGGAATTCACCCTTATATAAGTGAGGTTGGCTAGTCGATGCGCCCTGCATCGGGTGTCACCCCTGCATGCGTGACACGTGTCGCGCATGCATTGCCTCAAGTCCTTTTGCGATGCGGCTTATAGCCAAAACCGATGCGGCACCCATCGGTGTTCACATGTCTGACACCCGCCCATTAGTCAGCATCCACGTATCGTCTACATTTGGTTCCCTTAGCCAAGTTGGTACATCCCACATTCACTCTCCGATGCAGGCTGCATCGGCTCTAATTTCACAAATTTTAAATTTTCTTTATTTTTCTTCACTACACTATTTCTCCAAAATAAAATCTTTCCAAGGTAACTTGACAGCTCAACCCCAACCACGGGTTTTGCCCCTTGGACCTCCAAAGGGCATTTAAAAATGACCTTTAAAAAACTCCGTGTGTGTTTTAAAAAAATGATTGGTTTTTTAGAAAGAACATTAAAAAACCATTTTATATAAATAACAATCAAAGGCTTTTAAGAGTAACGTTTAGAAAACGAACGATTTAAAAATGTTAAAAAGTGAACAGTTATAAAAATACGCGTTAAATAAAATTTTTATTTGTGTATTTAACTCATGTTTTAAACACATTATTATGAAATAATAAAAATAATATAAAAATAAAAAATTATGAATAACAAAAATATAAAACTTTTTTTAATGAAAATAATACAATATAATAAAAAGTAAATTAAATTAATAGTTAATGTAAGTAAATTGTTATTTTTTCAACTTTTAACCTGAGTAACTGTTGATTAACAGATATAAGGAACATAGATAGATGCAAGAGAAAAAAAACAATCCTTCTACTTTAACAATAGAGTAATTAGGGGGACATATTTCAATATCATATTTATACTCACTAAAATTTTCTTTCTTCTTTCTCTTATTAAATAATTACCTTAATTACTAATAATATTATTTAACTCTTTTTAGATTAAATATAATTTTTTAATAAATTAAGAAAAAGATATTTTTATTAATGTTATTTCTTAAAATCTAAATTTTTATAAAATAAAATGTTTTTTGAAACATCAAAATTTTTCAAAAATATAAAATATATTTAAAATTAGTGTTTTTAAAAAATAAATTTTTATAAACCAAAAATAATTAAAAATTGGAAGTTATAATAATAAAACTTTTAAAAATGACATCTTTGGTATGGTTTGTTTTGAAACAAAATGTTTAATTTCATTTGAAAAAAAAAAGTTTAAAACAAAAGTTTTTAAAAAGTTTATATCATTGTTTTATTACTTATAATTCTTAATATACGTAATTTCAATCATAATTTTATTATATTTAATATTTAGTTTATTCAACATGTGTAATATACGAGTTTAGTAAAACTAGTAGTAACTATATTCAAGATTTTTAAAAGGGTTTTTCTAATTGCACCATACTCTATTTTCTAATCACACCCTACTCTACTATATTAATTAAGTTTTGACAACAACCACACCAATCAAATATGAGTTAAACATAAAAATTAATTAGCATTTAATATTTTTGCTGTTAAATGTGGTGCATGTGATTTTCCGTGAAAATCCCATGTTAAACAACTAATTTAATATAAAAAATTAAAACATTTGTTATAAAATTCACTTTACTTAATTCATTAATCAATTTATTATTACCATTATTAGTTTTGTATTTAAACTAAAAATTTTAATATTACTAATTATCAACTTGTGGATGCATTAAATATTGCAAATTAAAAAAATATTAGTTTAAATCAACCAACATTAACATGGACTCTTGCAAAAAAAATTTGTTGCCTCAGAAGAGTCTCTTGTAATGAATTTAATTTGTATAAGTTAGATAATTTTAATTTGTATATTCATAATCGATAAATATTAGTTTAAATTAGATAAATTTGATAAACTTATCGTTGGAATCTTTGTGTAACTTTAATTCAATGTTTTCAGAACTGGATCGGACAGTGAACCGGATGTCTTCCTGGTTCACTGGTCGGACCGGTTCAGACCGGATATAAGAATCAGATAAAATTATAATTATTTTATAAATATATATGTAAAAAATTCTAAAAAAATAAAAAAATATATATGAAAAACCGGTTCGACCGGTCCAACCCCCGGTTCATTCGGTTCGATCCCCGGTTCAACCGGTCCGACCGGTTCAACTGGTTCGACTACCGGTTCAATGCCAAAACGGTTTTAAGCACCGAACCGGATTGGAGTCTAGTTTCCGGTCCAACCGGTCGGACCGGCCGGTCCGATCCGGTTTTCAAAACAATGCTTTAATTTGTAATATTTCTATTTCACCTTTTTGTTACTTAACATCTAGTTAGTTTATTTTATTAAAAGAGTGGCGTTCTAAGAAAAATAAACATCAACTTTATTGTATTTTAGAAAAATATATATATGTTTTTCTAAACAAGATGTAAAGGTTCAAAGAGATATAATGCTGTTAAAGATTTTTTTTTTAATACTAAAAATCTATGTGCATCTAACACCAAAAACCAAAACAAAATAAAATCTCTAGATGTAATAATACTAAAATCTTCAAATTAGACTCGCACAACTAAAATCGGCTTTATTTGACGAAAAGAAGTAACTCACTATTTAAATAAACATTTTGTTTTAATCATTAAATATTTTAAAAATGCTTTTTTTTAGCTTCCGTTAAAACTGCCTTTCTTATTGAAAATTTACAATTAACTAAAAACGAATTTAGATATATTTTAAGTCTTTCTTTAAAAAATTAACAACAAACTATTACAAAAATTCTTTTTAAATAATTTCAAACCATCAGTTAACTAAACGTTTTAAAAAGGTTAAAAGCTAAAAAATAGTTTACGATATTAAAAATAACAATTAATTAAAGTTGCATTTAATGAGAATGTCATAATTAAAGATGTTACAATTATTGATAATATTTAATATTTAATACTATGTAGTAGAGTGTTATAAAATAGGATGCAAATAAAAACACCCTTTTATAAAATTTTAATATAATCTCGAGAACTATTCATGTAATTTACTTTAAATAATATAATTCTCTCATTTCATTGTACCAATCTCCCAAGTTTTAATGAGATTCCTTCAACTCATTATAACGATTTATACAAGATTAAACAAACAATTAATCATTAATTAACAACACCAACGACGAAGATTCATGCGAGCAACAACTAATTAAAAGACGATCATTTATATCATCTTCTGTGGGTGGATAGTCGTTTAATAACGGTTTAAATGTTAACACCTTCACAAATTAAATGTCACTGTTTAGTGACGATACAACTCACACCCAAAAATGGCAACAAAATCGCCTCTCGATTCGAATGTTTCATCGAAATCATCTACACAAACCCACTATAAAACGTTCGTGATGATCAATGTTCTTCGTAATTACATGTTGTTGTAAACATTCCAAAGAATCTTCCGCCGATTGCCGCCGTTGATGGGGCATTGTTGCAGTAAAGACGCCGGAAAAGACGCCGGCGGCAAGACCCACCACCGGAAACCACCGTCTCCCGCCGGTCCAGCCAGCGGCGAAACTCCGGTACCTTCGTTCACCGGCAGCCCATGGCAGATCCGGTGGCCGGAGGGAACTGGGGCGTCGCCGTCGCCGGCGGGGACGCCGAGGAGGGTGTTGAAGTGGCCGTTTCCGCCGCCGTCTCCGGCGAAGCCCATCATGACGGTGTTACGGAAGAGGCGGGAGGGGAAGAAAGGGAAGGCGACGGCGACGGTGCCGGAGGACGGAGAGACGGCGTTGGATAAGAATTTTGGGTTTCCGACGAACTTCCGGTGGAAGTATGAGTTGGGGAAGGAGGTGGGGAGGGGGCATTTTGGGCATACTTGTCGAGCGAAGTGTAAAAAGGGTGCACTTAAGAATCAGTCGGTTGCTGTTAAAATTATTCCAAAATCTAAGGTACTGTTGATGGATTATTGTGTATAACTGTATACCCACTTGAGTTCTTGAATGAATTCAGGATATTGTTGAGTTCTTGCAGTTATCTACTTCAGTTGTTGAATAAGTTCAGTGAGCGGATGTTGTTTACTGTTTACTGCAAGTTCTTGATTCTTGATGGTTTCTTGCACTTGTGCGTTTAAAATGTTGAATAAGTGTATTGATTTTGTAGTTGTTTAGTCTTTAAGTTGTTGAATCTTGTTGAATTCTTGCATTTATGTACCTATGGTTCTTGAATAAGTTCGGTGAATATCTGTTGTTTGTCTGTAACTTTCTGAATCTTGATGTATTCTTGCACTTGAGCGTTTTAATCTTGAATAAGTGCATTGATTTTGTAGTTGTTTGGTCTTTAAGTTGATGAATCTTGTTGAATTCTTGCATTTACGTTCTTATAGTTCTTAAAGAAGTTCAGGGAATAGTGTTGTTTCCTGTAACTTTCTGAATCTTCATGGATTCTTGCACTTTTGTGTTTTAAATCTTGAATAAGTGTGTTGATTTACGGATGTTTACTCTTTGAGTTCTTGAATGTTGTTGAATTCTTGCAGTTACCTACTTTAGTTCTTGAATAAGTTCAGTGAATAGCTTTTGTTTCCTATTACTTTTCTTGCACTTGAGCATTTTAAATCTTGAATAAGTGCATTGAGTTGCAGTTGTTTGCTCTTTAAGTTCTTGAATGTTGATGAATTCTTACCTACCCACTTAGTTTAATAACTTCTGTGAATTGGTGTTGTTAACTGCAAGTTTTTGAATCTTGTTGAATTCTTGTACTTTAACGTACTTGTTGTTCTTGAACTTGATGGAATTCTTATCTGGCTGCTTTAAATTTTAATAACTTGTGTTGTTTATTGCAAGTTCTTGAATATTGTTGAATTCTTGCAGGTACATTCTTGTACTTCCTGAATACTGATGAATTTGTACTACCCGCTTTAATCTTTAATAACTTCTGTTGTTTACTACAAGTTCTTGAATCTTGTTGAATTCTTGCACTTATGTACTTTGTTCTTGAATATTGATGAATTCTTACCTACCCGTAATCCCACATTAATCTTTAATAACTTCTTTGAATTGATGTTTTGAATTCTTGCACTTACGTACTTCAGTTCTTGAATATTGATGAATTCTTACCTACCTACACAAATCTTTAATAACTTCTGTAAATTGCTGTTCTTTACTACAAACCTAGAATCTTGATAGATTCATGCATTTCCTTATTAGTCCAGTGAATTGCAGTTGTTTAAATTTTTTTTATGAATTCATCAACCAGTGTTTGTTGCTAACATAGTGCTTTATATTGAGCAGTTGACAACAGCTATAGCAATCGAAGATGTACGTAGGGAAGTAAAGTTGTTAAAAAGCTTATCTGAGCATCAACAAATGGTCCAATTCTATGATGCATTTGAAGATGATCAAAATGTGTACATAGTCATGGAGTATGCAAAACCCCACTTCATTTTTGGCCTTAATGCGGAAGTATTTTAAAAATTTCATAGTTATGAGTTAGTTCTAAATTTCTAATCAATAACGATATGTTTGTTTTTTGATAGACTGTGTGAAGGAGGAGAGCTTCTTGATCGAATATTATCCAGGTTAGTATCATGTCACCCGTTTGAGTATAACAGAGGAATTAGAATTAAAAATTATGCCCATTTACTTATTATCGAATGTATTCAAGGTATATTTTATCTCTAACGGTTAGCTTAAAAGGAAATGGCTAGAATGGGTTGAAATTTGCTTACGGAACCTCCAAAATCAGATTATTGTTTAAATTTTAATATTTGTACACTACATGTTTATAAAAAGTTAAAAGTTTTGGACAAAAAGTGTTTTGGATCAAGCTAACCTATTTTACATTGATCCGTATAACAACCCACCCGTTTTAGCACCTTTAAGTACTACTAGCTTGTGTATACTTTAATACATAAATGATGGTTATCTTGTTCTAGGGGTGGAAGATATTTTGAAAACGATGCTAGATCCATTGTTATTCAAATGCTAAGTATAGCTTCATTTACTCATCTTCAAGGAGTTGTGCATCGTGATTTAAAGCCAGAGGTTGTTTTATTTACTATTTCTTTCCTTCAACAACTTAGCTTTATTAATATTATTTGATGATTTTTATATGTGTTTTAACTTGGGCTGTACCCATATTAACACCATTTGAGCAGAACTTTCTTTTTAGCACAATGGATGAAGATTCTATAATGAAGGTTATAGATTTCGGTTTGTCTGATTTCGTCAGACCAGGTAAGTCTCCTGTTCTTCAAAAGAGGTGTTTGGATGTGCGTTTTAGAAATGATCATGTGATATTGGATAATTGTCATATTTTGATTATTATTATTATTATTATTATTATTATCATATTGAGTCCAAATATCAAAATACGCAATCATGCGATTCATATGCTTATCCAAATACCCTATGCATAAATAATCTGGTAACTGTTTTTAGATGTAAATATTTTCTGTTTCTTGTTGATCTGCAGATCAACGCCTAAACGATATTGTTGGCAGTGCATACTATGTTGCACCTGAAGTGCTACACCGATCATATAATGTGGAGGCTGACATGTGGAGTATTGGTGTTATAACTTATATATTATTATGTGGAAGCCGTCCCTTTTTTGCTAGAACAGAATCGGGTATTTTTCGTTCTGTGGTAAAAACTGAACCGAATCTTGATGGGTCACCTTGGCCTTCAGTATCTCCAGAAGCCAAAGATTTTGTCAAAAGACTCCTTAATAAGGATCACAGAAAACGAATGAGCGCTTCCCAAGCTTTGAGTAAGATGTACATCTGTTAAAATTAGAGATGGCAATTCAATATGCTTACTTATGAATGGGTCAATTCGGTTTTTGTTTTTTCATTAAATGGGCCAAACAAAAAGAACAGGTAAGAAGAAAATGGGTCAAATGGGTAAATTAATTACCCAAACTTAATCTTTGATAGGGTTCTCAAATAAAATAACAATGTACTTCCATTTTTATCCTGTTCTTGTCATTATTGTTGTTTGTACATTTGAGGTATTAAAATATGGTTTTTGGTCTCATTTGGGTTTAAAATTGATTCTAACGGGACAAAAGCTTTTACAGGAGGTCAAATAGTGGCTCATTGTCGGCGTAATGACCCAAATAGAACAAATTAAAAGCGATCCTTTAATGACTTGAGTGTATAAAAGATAGCACGATGTCTAAAGTAAAGGCACATATGTTTTTGATACAAAAATAAAATTTTAATTATTTTTCGGAGAACCTGACCTGTTTTATCATGTTGTGCAACCCACACAACCTGTTTTGCCACTTCCATTTAAGATTTATGTTCTTAATGTTAAATTGTAACTACCTATAATCTAAATGGCATTCGTTTGTAGCTCACCCATGGTTGAGAGACAAAACTCCTGATGTGCCATTGGACATTTTGGTCTACAAGTTGGTCAAGTCATATGTTCGAGCGACACCTCTAAGGCGTGCAGCACTCAAGGTATATATGCATTGTGAGTATACATGGCAAGGCTCGCGTTTGATGGGTCGGATACTGGATCAAAATGGGTTAGGTTTACAACAAGTCATCTTTTATTATGGGCCAGATGGGTTGAGTTGACACTTAACACCTTTTACCTTTTAATTTTCCTTTTCTTGTATAATAGTTCACATGTTAGTTATAATTACACAAACACTATTATTACAATAAGTGAATAATAATCTGAATCTTTGAACAAAACAACGTATAATGTTGTATGCATTAAAAACAAACTTCAAAGACCTTTTGTCTATTTGACCCGTTCAACCTATTTAGCATGTTCTTTTAGCTAAATAATTTTATTTGGCTCGTTTGAGATATAATACAACCCTACAGACCCTTTCATAAGTAAATGGGCCAAGATTTTCACATCAAATAGTGAGGTTTAAATCATTACTTTCAGTTTGACTCTGCTTGCTTTTCAGCTTTTTTGAATGTTTTGCAGGCTCTCTCAAAAGCTTTGACTGAGGATGAACTGATATACCTAAGTGCACAGTTTAATCTCTTGGAACCGAAAGATGGGTGTGTTTCTTTTGACAATTTCAAAATGGTTAGATTACACTCTTGCTCTATGAAAAGTGCAACTTTTAATTAAATACATAACTCTTAAATTAGCTTAAATCGATTTTAAACACATGGAATATAAACGGATTTTGGTCCTTGGGCCTGCCTTTAGTTGAAACAGGTTGGTTCAGAAACAGTTTTAAACTTTTTTCTTATAAATAATTAACGTTTTAAATACAGTTATATGAGCTCTACTCTTATAATTATAATGTAAGATTTTATGAAATTCTATGCATGAAAAAACACAATAGATCCGTTGAAGTGATCATGTTGTCTTTTATAGCATTCACAGTGGAATCCCTAAAATTATATGAGTGTGTTTGGTATAATATATGAAATGGTTTTAAGTGGTTGTGAGCAATGTTTTTAGAACCGGATCGGACGTCGAACCGGACGCCTTACTGGTTTGGTGGTCGGACCGGATTTAAGAACTGGATGACGTCATAATTATATATATAGTATATTATATATATAGTTATATATATAATTAAATATAAGTAATTTATATATGTATTTTATAGTTATATATAAAACTTAATTATATTTTTATATCCAACACACTAATATATGGTTCAACACCCCGTTTTTACCCATTAAAATCAAAAAAATTAAAAAAAATACAAAAGCCGGTCCGAACCGGTTCCCGGTTCAACCGTCGAACCGGTTCGAACCGGCCGGTTCAACTTGCTGAAAACGATTTGGGGGGGATCGGACCGGTGGACCAACCGAATCCCGGTCAAACTGGTCGGACCGGCCGGTCCGATCCGGTCGTGAAAACAATGGTTGTGAGTGAAGGAGAGAGAAAATGTTATTGATGATTGGTATATTTGAAGAATCACTGTTCAATCCTTATAATTTTTTTAATATTTTTGAAAGTGGTTGTGAGTGGAAGAGAGAGAAAAAAGTAATATAAGGGTATAAAAAGTATTATTTAAATGAAAAAGAGAGAGAAAGTATAGTGATTTTTAGTGTAATTATATGGATAAAGATAAGGAATCCATTGTGAATGCTCTTAATTAGTTCTTTTTAAAATTTTGACCCGTTTGTGATAACATAACCAAGATTGACCTAATTACAATACATGTTATAACTTGTAGGCTCTTGTGAAACATTCAACTGCAGCCATGAAAGAGTCAAGGGTGTTTGATATCTTGGATAAGGTAGAACCAAATCTTTTTCTTTCTGGTTATTACGACTTTGTTGACTTTTTTTTTTAAACTTTGACTCGCAATAACAGCATCAGTTTGATTTCTATGATTGTAGATGAAGCCCCTATCTTACACTAAAATGACATTTGAAGAGTTTTCAGCCGCTGCAATCAGCCCACATCAACTTGAGGCTCTTGATGAATGGGAAAATATAGCAAAATCGGCTTTTCAGTATTTTGAACTTGAAGGAAACCGCGCCATATCTGTAGATGCATTAGCACAGGTCTGTTTTTGAACCTTTCTTATTATACTATAGTATAGAGGAGGTTATCCCGACCCATTTACTTATGAATAGGTCTATCTAGGCTTTTTATTTACTCATAATAGGTCAAAAGTAAAAAAGAATTAGCTAAAGAGGAATGGGTCAAACGGGTTTGTATACTGTAACCAAAATGCAAACTTTTGTGATCATAAGTAACAAAATGTTTTCTTTTTCCTTTGTAACCGATAAGAACTAGAATTATAAGACTTGAATAGGCTGGATTTTTTATTAGAAATAGGATAATGGTTGGCCCAACTCGAGAGGGGCTACTCTCCAAATTACAATGAAAATAGATAATTTAGACAATGAAAAATAAATAGGATTCTAGCTTTATCTATACTAGAATATCACAGGTAATTTCCTCCACTAATCTTGCCTATGCTTTTGCTTTCCCAAGAGTTTAACTCTTGACTTTGATTCCCAATAATTCTGCCCTTGACAACGACTCCCTATAAAGTAGCCATCTTAATGTACGGGTCAAAAACCCACTGAAACCGGTCAAATTTACCCATTTGCCTCAATCGGATACTCCTTTTTTCTTGAATAAACTTTTAGTGGTTTATCAATACTTCCGTCCCGATAAAACGACTTGTCCTCAAGTCGGAACGAAGGAAATTGCTCTGCCAATAAGTCATAATGGCTTCTTCCTTACGGCGGTGATACTAGAAGATGAGCAACTCAAGTGTCGCATGCTTCAATTACCCATCAATAAGCCTCAATAGATTGTGGTTGAAGGTTGATTTCCTAATCTCTAGTGACTGGGAGAGGAGCAATAGGCGTGGCTGGTATTTGACCACGAGTTGGTTTTAGCTTGGAAACATGAAAGACCGGATGAATCCTTGAGCCCGGTGGCAGTTCTAACTCATAAGCAACAACCCTACTTTACGGACTATACTGTAGGGTCTAATGATCGAGGAGACAACTTCTCAAACTTCCTTTTTGCTAAGCTGCGCTGATGATATGGCTAAATTTTTAGGAACACTACATCTCCCACTTCAAAAGAGATATCCCGCCTTTTTTTATCTGCTTGATTTTTCATACGGTCTTGTGCACGTTGAAGATTATCCTTCAAGACCCGTAACATATCATCATGGTTGACCAGCTTGGACTTCTAGCTTAGCGTTATTGGTATTACCAATAACATATGGATGGAAAGAAGGTGGTTGACGACCATAAACAACAATAAACGGTGTAGTACCTGTAGAGGTGTGGTACCTAGTGTTATAAGATTACTCCGCCCAAGATAAAAATGAACTCCAACGAGCGAGTTGCTGATGTGCAAAGCAACATAAGTAAGCCTCCAAAAAGCGGTTGACCACCTTGGTTTGGCCATCTGTTTGTGGGTGATACCTGACACTCATCTTCAAGGTGGTATTGCTCAATCAAAACATTTCCCGCCAAAAATTACTAAGAAAAATGACATCCCCATCTAAGACAATAGAATGGGGAAATCCGTGAAGACGTATGATTTGTTTGCAAAATAGGGCTGCAACTCCCTTGGCTGTGAACAGATGAGTTAACAGAAGGAAATGAGCATATTTGCTTAAACGATCCACAACTACCATTATGGTGTCAAATTTGTTGGATCAAGGCAGCCCGACAATAAGTCCATTGAAACATCTTCCCAAATTTGATTGGGAATTGGTACAGGCTGAATAGGCCAGTAGGAGAAAGAGTGTCATACTTGTGTTGTTGACAAGTAAGGCAATTCTTCACAAACAACCGGGTATCCTGTTTGAATTGAGGCCAAAAGTAAAAAGTAGACACTCTTTTATATGTCTTTAGAACCCCCCCCCCCCCCCCCCCCGCCCCATGACCTGACATCGGTGTGACATGAGCTTCATGAAGTAACTTTTGTTTAACCGAAGGGTTATCAGGGATAACCACACGACCCTTATAAAAAATGGTTTTTCCTACCACCGAATACCAAGGGACTGAATTAGAATCAGCAGCAAGCTGTTGTAAAATATTAAACGAGTCAATCTGCAATCAATGTTGTATTTTGGTTAAATTGATGTAGTAGGGTATAGCAAGAGTAACCAATTCAGCTGAACGTGGGTGACGAGACAAGGCATCGCCTCTTTTAGTGTCCTTTCCTGATCGTTGAATAATTGAAAAATCACAAGGCATGAGCTTGAGGAGTAACTGTTGTTGTTTAGTTGTGGTAACTCGTTCAAGCAATAATTTGAGGGTGTTGGGATATGTTTTAATAGAAAAATGACGATCCAACAGATAATGGTTCCACTTCTGAACTGCGAGGACCGATGCTAAAAGTACCCTGTCATAAGCCGATTTGAATCGGTTAGACATTGAAAACCCGTTGCTGAAATAGGTGATAGGATGCTCATCTTGGATGAGAATAACACTAACACCATCGGAAGATTCATCACATTCAACCACAAATGCTTTAGTGAAATCTGGCAAACGCAAAACACGTGCTGATATAAGTGCTTGTTTAAGCTTGTTAAAAGTTGCGAACGCTTCATGGGTCCACTTAAACTCGTCCTTGTTGGTAAGTGCTGTTAATGGTCAAGTAGTTAACCCGTAATTTCGAATGAAATGCCGATAATACCCTGTAAAGCCCAAAAGCCTCGGATTTCATGAACATTAACAGGTATGGCCAAGATGTGACAGTAGCAATTTTCTCTTGCTTGACTTGGACCCCTTCTGCGGTAATAATATGGCCCAAAAAAGGTACTTGGGGCTGTCCAAAATATCACTTAGACATCTTCGCATAAAACTTTGTTGAGACAGCAGGGTTAAAGCTGTCTGAAGATGTCGATGTGTAGATCCATGCTCCAGCTGTAAATCATAAAAAAAACCCAAGATAAAACGACGTAAATATGGCCTTAAAAGATCATTCATAACCGCTTGAAAAGTGGACGGGGCATTGGTTAACGCGAAGGGCATTACCATAAACTTATGATGCTCGGAATGAGTTCTAAAAGCTATTTTTTCTATATCTTGGGGACTGACCTGAATATGATAGTAGCCGGAATGTAAATCAAGTTTGTGTCAGTTTAATGTGTGAGTTGGTCGAAAGTCAACCGGGAATTAAGCAAGTAGTTGTGATATGCATGGAGCAAGCGGGAACCAACGTGGGTTACATGTCCTTGTTTTTTTTCTGCTTTAGTAGGTAGTACTAGTTTATAAATAGAAGTAGTTGATTTCATTTGGCGTGGGCTTTGTTTTGTGAAGATATACAAGAGAAAATTATCCCAAGACATTTTTTACTTTTGTTCTTTTCTTTCTGCTTTGATCTTGCTTCTCTTTGATTTCACCAACATTTGGTATCAGAGCGTTTGAGGTTCGATCCCTTTTTCGTTTATGGCCAAGTACGCTCGGTTTGGAAGGATGTCGATAGTCACACCCCAAGCGAAAGAAAGTACAGGAGTTCCTTTCCGGTGTCCGATGCTCACCTCAACAAACTATACCACATGGACAATTAAGATGGAGGCGATGCGTGATGCTCATGGTATATGGGAGTCAATAGAGCCTGGGCAAAGGGTTTAAAGTTTATGAAGATCGTGTTGTTTAAAGTCATTAAGAAGATGGCAAAGGGGGTATGGGACTCATTGAAGTTGAGATATCTTGGTGCAGATCGGTTACAGAAAGCTCGGTTGTACACGGTGAAGAGCGAGTTCGAAACACTTGGACCGAAGGACAGGGAGTCAATAGATGACTTCACAGGGAAGTTGAGTAGTATGATCTCAAAGTTCAATAGTCTTGGATCAACAAATGAAGAAAATGTGTTGGTATGAAAATTGTTTGATTCAGTTCCTAATAACTACCTTCAATTGGTAGCTGGTAGCGTTGATCGAGCAATACTCCGATGTTGAGTCAATGCCCTTTGATGAAGCAATTGGCCAATTAAAGCTTATGAAGATCGGTTAAAGTTACGACAGGGAGCTACTAAAGGAGATGACACACTATTGTTTTCAAAGATCGAAGGGTAATCGAATCAAAAGGGTGCAGGAAAGTCTCATGTAACTGGCGGTCGTGGATGAGGATCGTTTGCGAGTCGTAACAAGCCTCGTTGTCATGGTTTAAGCCGTGGACAGGGTGGTCGCTGGAGTGGCGGGTCAAATTAAGATGCAAGTAGTTCAAACTGCATATCACGAGATAAAAAACACATTAAGTGTTTTAATTGTGTCCAATTTGGTCATTATGCCTCATAGTGCAATGTCGTGAAAGATAAACGTGATGAAGCAAATTTGACAGAGAGACAAGAAAAAGAAACAACTCTACTCTTGAGTGTTTGCGGTGAAGAAAGACCATGAGTAGTGTTGAACGAAAAAGAATGTATTTCCACGAGAAAATGAACGAAGATTGGATGAGAGGCCAAACATTTGCTATCTTGATAACAAAGCCAATATTCACATGACTGGTCTCAAGGAGGTATTCGTGGAATTAGACAAATGAATGTTGGGGCAGGTCCGTTTCGGTGACGAGTCTGAAGTGAAGATCAAAGGAAAGGCACAATGTTGTTTGAGTGCAAGAATGGTGATCAACTAATGATCCTAGATGTATACTACATTCCTGCCCTCGATAGTAACATTCTAAGTCTTGGGGAGATGACGGAAGATGAATACAAGGTGAGGATGTACCAAGACTACTTGAAGATACATGATGAAAGGGAAGGTTCAAGGTTAGTTATGAAGGTTCAACGCTTGAAAAACAGGTTGAACGAGATTGCTTTGAAACTGGCAAAACCGATTTGTTAAGCGGCTAGTTATGACAAAGATGCATGGATTTGGCATGCAAGAATGGGTCACGCGAGTTTCTGGATTTTGGAAACAATGGTCCAAAAGGGTTTGGTGAATGGAGTGCCCTTGATAACGCACCCGACAATGTACTTGAAGTTGAATCCATAGTCCAGCATTTGATTCTGAATCCAAATCACTTGAGCACAACAGCTTGCAGCAACAATGTATTTAGCTTCGGTAGTTGATGCATACACAGGATTATTTTTTGTATTGTCACGAAACTATCTTTTCACCAATGAACTGACATCCCCCGTATGTATATTTTTGAGACATGTTGTAGCCAACATAGTCACTATCTGTGTAAACATACAGATTGAAGTCACACACCCAGTTTGGAAGCTCTTTAAGATATCTTAAAATTCTTTTGACGACAACTATGTGTGACATATTCTGTGGCACAGTTCATAAGGTGTCTTACGATGAGTCTTAACTTCTAAAACTTTGTTATGCACATAGCAGGCAGTGTTGACTGCCTCTGTCCAGAAAGTGATAAGACAGTTTAAAGTTAGAAAGCATGGTCCTTGTAGCCTCAATAAGTGTCTTATTTTTCTTTTTAGCAACACAATTATGTTGAGTAGTTTTAAGAGCACTATATTGTCTTAAAATACCTTTTTCATCATAAAATGAATCAAGGATTTGATTTTTTTTAATTCGGTTCCTTGATCACATGTTATGGTCATGACCTTTTGATCATATCGATTCTTAATTTTCAAAATGAAATACTTTAAGATTTCAGTGGTATCATCCTTGCTTCTTAAAAATAAAACCCAAGTATATCTTGTGAAATCATCTGTGATCACAAGGCAATATGAAGTTCTTCCTAAACTCATTACACTGGTGGGACCAAAGAGATCTAAGTGTAACAAGTGAAGGGGAGTAGTGATAGAGTTCATTTACTTTGGCTTGTGATACATTTTGTGTTGCTTTCCTTTCAGACATGCAACATAACGGTTATCACTTGTAAACTCTTTTTTTGACATTTCAGTTACCAAATCATTTTTAATCAACTTATTCATGTTCTTAATGTTTACATGACACATTATTTTATGCTATATGAAAGACTAATCTCTATTG
The DNA here is from genome assembly GCA_025506415.1 of Flaveria robusta. Classification (NCBI taxonomy): domain Eukaryota; kingdom Viridiplantae; phylum Streptophyta; class Magnoliopsida; order Asterales; family Asteraceae; genus Flaveria; species Flaveria robusta. The sequence goes on from CM046469.1 coordinate 43,050,284, forward strand.
GCTTTAGACAAAAAGGAGAAACTTCTCCAAAAGTGGAGGTTCCTTGTAAATCCATCTTGTATATGTTCTCATCTCAAACCTAGTAGAGATGAAAATTATTTTTGCCTGAGGTTGAAGGTGGGCTTGATCTACTGCATTTTCTTCAATCTTCTTTTTACAGCCCTGATCAAGTTATTTCTTGCAGACTTGGCCATCCTTGAATTCTTTTCCTCTTTAGTGGTATAGTGACCTTTCTTAGGCAGGTATTTATTCTACATCCATTTTAGGCCTCTTCACTCACATCTGGTTAACACTTCACTATATCCTCAACTTTTAGTAGAAGACATAAAGGACTAGAAAGAGCTAGTTTTTATAAAGGACTTCTTTGATTATAGCTCTTTTTGTGTCTTTAGAAAGGTGATAAAAGGACCATTTGATGAGTTGTCAGGGTAGCCAATAAGATTTGTTGTGCTTCTTTGCAGTCCCTTTTCAACCACATGAAGGGTTGAACTCTTTTAGGTGCTGGAAGAGCTGGGAGAAGGATTTTACATGTTCATTTCTATCTAGTAACCGCTTAGTATACCATATGGCTCAGTGAGAGTAGATAAGTTTTTAGTCCTTTTGATGTCCATAGAGTAGTGTGCCCATTCTCTGGAAAGAGAGAACATGAACTTTCTCACTATGTCATTGTTCTCAAACTTGACTCCAACATCCATCAGATTATCTACAATCTCAACATATCTGAAGTATTGTTGAGTCATAGTTTTACCTATCTTGTAGCTGAAGTTTTGAAACTGCTGCTTCATAATGTCTTTCTTGTTCTCTTTAGCCTTATCAGATACTTCATACATCAGCTTTAGTGCATCCCATAGTTATTTTACATTCTTGTACTTCTTGAAGCCTCTGTATATGGAGTTTGGAAGAATAGTTTAAGCGCGGTCATGGTCTTCTGATCAATATCAATTTTCTTCCAATCTTCCTTAGAATAATCAACCACGTCCTTTGTATCATCCCACCTTCAGCAGATCCTAAAGTAGTGCTTGAGATGTGAGGTTTTTGAACTACAGATCTCCATATTCTGCTGTCTTGATACTTGATGAATCCTTCTATTCTCATGCACCAAGTATTAAAGTCATCAGAAGTGTCAGTGGAGATTTACTCATTATGCGAGTTTTCATATCAGCCTTAGTGAGAGTTGTCATTTGAGCAAGTAAGGGAGTGTGAAACTTAAGAGTGATTTAAGATGGTGAGATCTTACAATCAAGAGTCTGATTAGCTCTGATACCAATTGCAAGATCAGTTAAAGTGATCACAACAATTTCACAGTTAAGGAATTATCACACTTACTAGATCAAATAGAGAAACAGACAATGAAATAAAGAATAAAAAGTAAAAACACTTAAGAACACAACACACAAGAAGAAATAGATTGGTTTTCAAGTATAATGTATATTGCTCTCAAGAGTTTTACAAGTGTTACCAAGCTTAGTTCTAAGACCGGTTACATGAGATACTTTATACTACATTTTACGGCCGGCCATACCTTGAAGGCTAGCTGGACACTAATCTAGACAACAAGATCAATATAAAGTCAAAAGTCAGATTGCCGGACATATGACTATGACATGTCATAACTCACATCCTACTTTATTATAAAAGTACAAGAGTAGAAAGTTACAGACAAAGACGCCATACTGAGTAGTTGATAGAAGCTAAAGATAATCACCGGCTTATATAAGTTGGTGAGTTTTCAGAGCAGATAGCGGAAAGGAGATCTGCTTTTGTCGAAGTATGTTAGAGAATAGTTGTCTTCTCTGTATTCGGAAGAAATCTGTCTTTTGACTTCGGAAGACTTTGTCGTTAAGCTTCGGAAGACTTCACTTTTGCATTCGGAAGATTTTTGTCTTTTGTTTCGGAAGATTTGACGCTTAGTTGATTTTATCTTTGTGCATGGCCAAATTTTTCGAAGTAACTTGCTTGTACTTCTGTGTATGTTGAGAGATCTTTGTGTAGCACCAGCCTTTAAGATAATAAATTTGACCTTACAAAAAAATAAACAGGATTCTAGCTTTATTTATACTAAAATCACCTGTATTTTCCTCCTCTAATCTTACCTATGCTTTTGTTTTCTCGAGAGTTTAGCTCTTGACTTTGACTCCCAATAATTCTGCCCTTGACAATGACCTTCTATAATTTAGCCATCTTCATGTACGGGTCAAAAACCCATTGGAACTGATTCATTGACCCATTTGCTTAAATCGGATACTTTTTTTTTCTTGAATAAACTTTTAATTTTTTATTAGTAACATAATTTGCGTTTTCTTTATTATGTAAGTTTAGCTCTTGACTTTGACTCCCAATAATTCTGCCCTTGACAATGACCCTCTATAATTTAGCCATCTTAATGTACGGGTCAAAAACCCATTGGAACTGATTCATTGACCCATTTGCTTAAATTGGATACTTCTTTTTTCTTGAATAAACTTTTAATTTTTTATTAGTAACATAATTTGCGTTTTCTTTATTATGTAAGTAACCTTCAATGGCATGTAAATTGCTAACGTGTCAGACCATTGCGTCTTCGAAATGATGGTCACGACATCATTTTGACTTTCTATAAGAGCGTTACTTGCACATAATGATAAAATTTGAAACATTTTTGTTATGTACAATAACAAAAAGATAAAGTAGGTTATATGTTAAGTATTGCGTTTGCTTGTATCCCAACTTAACACATTTACCACCTCTACTATTACACTCTTAATCTTTGTTTTTCCAAGTTTAAATGTGAAAACCCAATGTAGGAAATGAACGTGGGAGAATCGGGCCACGCGATACTGAAGGATTGGATAAGAAGCAACGATGGGAAACTCAATTTTCTTGGATATACAAAGTTTTTGCACGGTTTATCAATTCGTAGTTCTAACCCTAGGCAACATCAATAACACATGATATAATGTTGATGCAACCATGAAAAAGATGTTATTGTATAAGTGGTCAACAATCGAGTTGACTTTTCATTTGTATATGTACACTATCATTTTGGCTGTTGGTAATGCCTACAACCGCTTTTAAATAAATATCTTATCAAATTGTTATTTTTAATTATATTGGAGCAATTGCATATCTCTACCTCTAAACTTGTAATATAGCATATTTCCCCAAACTATGTTTGAAAAACATTGTATTATGCGTTAAAAACTTGTGCTTTGAGAAAATATGTAATATTTTGGGTAGAGAGGGAGATATATATGCAATTCCTAAATTAAAAATTTAAAGAAAATTAAAGCCGGCAAATTCGTCAAGTTCGTTGGTTTTGTGTTTAGAGTTTAGAAAAAAAATTGTATTTTTAGTAATTCTAGCATTGATGCTCGAGGTTGTCACTTATGGTAAGCTCCTGCTTATTATATATAAAAACTAGTATGCGCATCATAGACTTGTCACATTGACAATCAACTGAAAAGTCTAGGTGCGATTTTATCTAAAAATATTATCCTTAACTTCACTAATGGATTATAAAACGGCTAGGCTGTCGGAAAACTTTCCAACACATCATGACCAAATGGCGGTTTATTAGTGTTGGTTTTCAATTACTTCATTAATCACCCCACCTTCATGGTTCCTAGAATACGACGATAATCACCAACGGTTTATAGACAAGGCGTTAACGTTTTCATTTTCTGGTTATTTTAAATGTGGTGGAGTGTTTGTCGCTCGTCCATTGGTATATGTTGTATCTAAGTGATACTCACTATTCTCGTATACAAGAATTTGTTTAGACACTATCCGGTAGACATGAATTTGTTGATAACAATTCTTTGAAGCAAAATTAAAATGATCAACTGTCTCGAGAGCTTATAGATCCATGAAGGCTAAAGAGAATTTGCGCGGTGATTATTTTTGTTAGTTGGTGGTCCTTATGAAAACATAGAAACAATGTGGTTTTTCGAAGATTTGTTAGATGAAGGAAACTCCTTTTGACGTTATTTTACATTTTTCTGTCATTTAGTATAGTAGTAGAAATAAAAATGTAAGTTAAATTGAGACGAGTGGTTAAATAGCCCTCTTATCTTCTTATAATTTGTTTTTCTGTCCCGGTTAAGAAGTTATTCAAGAAGAATTAATATATCCAGGTATGGTCTAAGAGTTTTAACTTAGAAAACATAAATTTTGCTATTTGCAGAGGGTCCCACGACCCAAAAATTATTAACAAAAATATCAAACTTTTGACATATTTTCCTTTACATCGTTTTGACATATGTATTGTCATTATCGTCTTGCTTAGAGCAAACCTATACATCGTAGAGCAACAAAATGAGAATGAAACTTACAGTAACACCAATACAAACATGAGACACCAATTTAAATCTAATTTTTCAAAAAATTAAAATTACACCATTAACATCATTCCAAGGCATGACAATTCCCACATTCTTTCTTGACAATACTTCATTATTACGGCTTTCTAAATACATCAACACGCCACCAAAATTATTGATAATACCATTCTTCTTTTGTCATTGTTGATACAAACAGGACGTGAAGAGGTGATCAACCGATTCTCCATTGTCACAACATAGTGGGCATAAGGCGGTAGTCTATTTTGCTTTGCTCTCCAACTGAATATGTTTACTTTTAGCGGAAGCTGATCGTTCCAGTCAAAGGCGAAAACTGTATCTACCTTGTTTGTGAGCATAACTCTTCCATCCTTGATAGCAAAAGCTAATCCACGTGTCTTGTTCCACCATTTTAATACTCCGATTCCTCTCTATTCATATTCCCCCTACCATTAATCTATAGCAATTAATAAAACAATGTTTTTTTTGCCACTTGTCCTTTTCTTATTCTATTTTTTTGCCACTTGTCATTCTTTTAGACAACTACACATCAATTTTTCCTCCAAAAGAGTATTATAATAATTTAAATACTAATGCAAATTTCTCTCTTTTATTAAAAATAAATGTTATCAATTGCTATATTTCTCTCTCTTATCCAAATTTTTTTAAAATCAAACTATTTTTTAAATATATTTTATTAAAGAAATTAGAAATCAAATCTTTTAATTAAAATCTAAATAATAAAAAAACTAAAAATATAAAATTTTCTAAAACACTAAACATTTTTAAATAAAATATTTTAAATCATTTTGTTTTTAAAAAGTGTTATAAACTGGTGAAATTTATTAAAAGCTGTCTTATTAAAACAACCAAAATCATTACAAACAAGCGTTTTTAAAAAACAATATTTTTATAAAAAAAAATCTTAAAACGAATGTTTAAAAGTGAAACTATTTAGATAAGAGAGTTAAAAATAGTATAATTGTTTTATTTCTTGAACTATTACGTATATATAACTTTAATTATATTTTATATTAAAATATTATACTGTAACTTTTCGTGTTTATGATTAACTATAATATGTTTAATTAATGGTTTTTTAGACTATCCATTTATCTATAAAAAAAGCTAAAATAAGCGTGAAACAATCGTAAAACTTATTATACTTACTTTCACATTTCTTTATATTGTTAATAATAGTATTGAATACTAATAATATTACTCGTAGCATATTCAAGTTAAAAATGTATAATTTAATAAATTAAAAACCTATTTTTTTTATTAAAAACACACTTTTTAAAAACAAAAATTTTATGAAACACAAAATACGATGAACTTTTTTTTTATCATTTTTCTTAAAACAAAATATTTAGAAATCATAATTTTTGATAAAACAAAAGTTTAAGAAAAATACAAAATTGTTTATTTACTTAAAGTATCTATTTGTACGCAACTATAATCATATTTTATCTTCAAGCATGATTTTATAATACATAAATTTTTAGTACTAATTATTTGATATTTTATTTAGTCAATCCGTGTAATACACGGTTACTAACCTAGTTCTAAATATTTAAATGGAAAGCTGCCGGTTTTACATCCCATTTTGGTTGCCATTTTTTAAATTTCATTTTGCTCCACACAAATAACAAAGAGACTGGATTTACAAGCATTCCTCTTCAACCCCGAAACAAATCAATTATCATTAGCTCAACTGGTTAAAATGAGGAACCCATAACATATAAATACGGGGAGGCTATGCGTTCAAGTCTCACTCAAAGCAAAATACTTAGAGTTGAGCCAGAGGTCCAGCAACAGATTTCCTTGGGAAGATTGGAGTGTAGTTCCAGCTAGGAAGCAGATAGGTGGGCCAAATTAATATAACATCTATTCTCAGAAGCAAGGTGAAAACATTTTGAAAGCCTTATGTATTTTTGGATATTTGAGCTGGACCAACTTCCCACTAGCAACAACTCAACAAGTCATCGACACACATTAAATGTGAAAGGACAGGCCCACAATTTGGAGTGACTGTACCATGAATAATTCCCATCAATATTGCCTTTGTAATGAAGCAAGAAATAGAGCCTCCATAGCAATAATGAAGACGAAAGGTGATAAGGGGTCACCTTGCCAAACTTCACCAAAGCATTGGAATCCTTAACTCCACGAATCCACATTCTCCATAAGTCGGGAAAGTTCATATAAGCAAAAACCGAGTCAATAAAGCCCCAATTTTGAAGTATCAAAGGCCTTTTTAAAATTGATCTTAAATTTAAAAAAAAAAAACCTTTGATTTGGATTTGTTTAAGCATGAGTGATGAGACCGTTTCATTTATTATAAGAGGGTCATGAAGAATGTTTGTATTTGTTAGGAAGGCAGTTTGTGGGTCTGATATCACCGACTAATTTGACATATAGGCGGTCAACCCAACTATTAGGATTTAAGGCCAAATTCCTTCATCATGATATTTGATATTGACTTTAGCAGTTTTTTTAATTAGTTTTATTTCCTTTTTTTAATTAAATTTTGCTTGGCTGTAAAAACGTGTAAACCATAGTATATATCAACTTACACGTTTATATAATTACATAATTTTAAACTATTCATCAATTTAAATGTTCTAAATCTGATACTACATGTTAAATTTTAAATTTGAGTTTAATGTACTCTTATTATATTCGTCGGAAATATATTACTTCTATTCATCAAAAACTGTTTTCTATATAAAGTGTTTGTTATTTTCGTCATAAATATATTAGTTTCTCTATCAAAGACTGTTTTCTATTTTTAGTGTTTGTGTTTCGCTCTCCAACACCAACGTGATTAACCTTTCCTATGAAAGCGGGTAAACATATTATAAAATTTAAATAATACTAATTATCAACTTTCTAATGCATATCGGGTTGTACTTATCTTTTTGGGTGGTTTTGGATTTTTTTGGGCGGTTTTGTGTTTTTTGTGGTAGGTTTTGGGTTTTTTTTTTTTTTTTTTTTTTTTTTTTTAGGGCGGTTTTTTTTTTGGGTTTTAGTTGTCTTTTGGGGTGGTTTTTGTATTTATGGTGTGGTCTAACGCTACCAACACGATTTAAAGATTCCGGTATTCGATTGTATGGTTTTCAAAAAGCCGTGACAATAATGAACACAATAACGGTACATAGTACGAAGAAAAAAGACAAATTTCGCACCGCGTAGCGGGCAGGGGAAACTAGACTTTTTTGTTTCGGTTTTATTTTTTCCGTTTTTTAATTTTTTTTAATACGAGCTTTCTCGATGTTGGTGGAGACTAATGGTGACGTGTCATTCATGCCGCTTGTATGGTTTTACGCCCCCCGCTGCAACGCGAGGGGCTTAACGCTAGTATATATTTAATAACCAAACTTAATTATAAAATATTACAGATTTGGGCTTAAATGTCATATATTTCTACATATACATTGTCAATTTTGATTTTGTTTTTACTAGTGTTTTCCCTCGCGCTACATGCGCGCGAGTTTGGTTGTTTTCCCCTATCTTATGTGACGTGACTTTGTTCGTTGTCGACTCGGCTCCTTAGAAACCACAAAAGCGAACACCGATACTAGTTTCGATAATACCTATACGGACAACAATTATGTTCACTCATAATCGGTTTGGTTCGTCGGTTCGTTATAGTACTGCAATAATAATTGCACTCGTAGCCTACGATACGAAAAATTCACCAATGTTAGATGCCAAAAAAAAATCTCGGTTAAAAAGCAAAAACACAAAACTTTGTTGTAGCACATTACTTATGCCACCAAAATAGCTATTCACAAATGTTTGATGCCAAAAACATAAAAATAAACTTTTATGGTCAAAAAACAAAAATAAAAAACTTTATTATAGCATCTCACTTTCTTTTTAATATAGATGTATAATGATTAAAGTCGAGCTTAATAAAAACTTGAATGACTCTATTAAAGCTGGTTTATGTGATTTTCAAATTTTTAATCCTTATAATTATTTGAACTCAGAATAACAAAGAAAAGGTTATTTCTATACTAAGACTTTTATGTTAGAAATGACTTAAAAGAAAATTGCTTCATTTTTAATCCTTTTAGTCACTTTATATCATTGCAAATACTTGATTTTTAATCACTTAGAAATTAGTATGATTAGCCTTTGTGATATCTTTTGATTTGTTATCATGGCAAATATTAGTCACACTTGATTATGTACTTTTATTAAGATAAGTTAAATTTTTTAAAACTTTTGTAAATTTAACAAAAATGAAATTTTAGATTATAATGTCGAGAATTGAGAACCCTTTAAAAATATTTAAAAAATGTAACTTTCATGAATTTTCTATAAGTTTCCACGCAACTGGGAGATAAATACTTTTTAAAATAATGTTTATATAATACCTTCTCTAGATTCCACCTCACATTAAGCATTCCTTTTTTATTAACATCAATATTTTAATTCTAATACTATTTAACCTCTCATTTGTAGAAATTTAAATCAACACTACTTTTATAGAAAACAATCCCTAATGCCGTTAGAACACAACTACATAAACATATTAGCTAATTTCAGTAATACAAGTCAGGCATGAAGAACCCTTCTTCACAAAGCAATCCATTGTATATTCACATTACAATATACAATATAATAACTTTAACATACAAAACAATTTATTTATTTATCATTTTATATAAACAGATTACGTATGTTCACATACAAACATCTACAAACCCATCTTTCAAAACTAATAAAGATTCATACCCACAATCGAAAAAGTTACAGATTTGAGGATAGAACTACAAAGAACAATTCTTTAATCATAAATAATAGTTAAATACAACAAATATGATGACGACGATGATGATGCCGATGATAATTATTGTTATGGTGGTCTTGATCAATCATGCCTTGAACATTACAGAAATCTTGAACATCACAAGGAATATTAATGGGACCTTTATGATGGAATCCATACTCATCTTCTGCTTCCTTCAAGAGCTCCATGAACAAAGGATGATTTACGTACATAACCGGAATCACGAACCTCTTTTGTTCTTCATCTTCATGTCCAACCGTGACTGTCACACACCCTTTTGGTATGTGCATCTTATGATCATCTTTCTTCATCCCATGATCATCTTTATGATCATGATGATCAGGATGATGATGATGATGATGATGATGATGATGATGATGATGATGATGATGATGGAAGATCAAGAAATGTTCTCCTACACCCATGATCAAGATTTGCAAGAAACCAAAGAGATCAAGAATATCAAAAGGTTAAAGTGCAAATGGATAGATGGTTAAAAAACAATCTTGAAAATGAGTGCAGAATTTCAAGAATTGAGGTGGGTAGGGTATATAAAGGGGAGGGGGTTGAGGGCAAATGTGTAATTTACCAGATGTGGTTGAGGGGTGATTCTACGAAGGTATGACTTTAATTATACGCGAAGAAATGTACCGGGTATTATCTATTCATTTAAGCGCGCGACCCAAACCGTGGGAATACCGGGTGAACAATTTGGTGTTATTTTTATGTTTTATCTTATATATTCACAAGATTATGACGTTTTATAGTCAAATTAGTTACTTTGACTTTGACTACAAGTTGCCATATGGAAATCCTCTAGATCTACTACTATATCCATTTTATTTTATCGTTAACGTTACTATTTCTATTGAAATAATTACAAGGATGGTCTCTGAAGTTTGGTTAAGTTACGGTTTTAGTTTCAATTCTTGAGAAATTATAAACTTGGTCTTAATAGTTTGCCAAGTTGTTTCAATGATAGTACTTGTTCCCTACGTCCATCAATTTAAAATGTTAAGTCCCCTCACGTATCATCCATATGAATATATTTTTTGTCCATTCATGTGATGTAGTTTAATCATTTTTTATTTCATTATATACTCTTTCCCCAACCAATCTTCCACCATTCTCACCTCCATCTTCTTCATTGATTTTAGCTTGTAGGGTTCGATTTCGTCACTTTCACTCCAGCCATGGACGTCTTTTCTAATTGTAGGAAGTATGTTGTTGTTACATCATGGACATTCAGGTCAGAGATTCTGTTCATGCCTTCTCTGGTACTCATAATTCTTTTTTTTAGTTTAACCATTTCTTTAATTTTTTTTTGAATCAAACCCGTTTGGTAATATAGAATTTCAAATGTCGATTCATTAGCTGGTTAGACCCTCCAATGCGCCCTCGTTCAAAGGATATTATTCTAGGATTGTCGAAGTTAAAAAAGAAGCTTTAAACTGAAGTATAATGTTTGGAAGATCATGTTTACAAGAAGAACAAGGTGACATGGTTGTTGGTGTTAGTATTAGGTTTTATGATTGTTGTTTGGCTTTTCTAGCGTCTTATGTTTAGTAACAAGACTATGATGATGATATATTCAAGTTTTATGAAATTAATTTTGTGGGTGATGAAGATGTGCTTTATATTCATATCCACTACCATCAAAATGCAAATCAAAAGCAACCAAATTGACAATCAAAAGGCTCCAAAATAACCATTACATATCCATTGTAATAAAAAGGCAATTATCTTACATTCATAGTAACAAAACAGGCATAAAAACCAAACATTTTCATCCAACATTATCCAAATCACAGTAAATACTTGCCTAGGAACATGACCAGCATAAAATACATAAGACACTTGGACCTCCTATCTAGTGCAGCTCTTTGAATCATGGCCATGATTGTTACTTTTTGAACAAGCCGTAGATCTAAACCTCTTGGTCAACTTCATCCTTTGTTGATATCATCCTCAACTTCAACTTAGTTAGGAAGAGTAAGAATTTTTGGACACTATGACTTTGGCCACATGTTAATGCAATTGTTGGGCCAACATTGTATGAGTATACATGTTTCCTGCAAGTAACAAGAATGAAACCATGTTTCTAATGGACCAACACCTTGACTATTTAGTGTCATATCCCAATTGGTAGCGACCATATATTTACATGGTATTCCTATTAACTTTAATCTTTTCAAGTATAATGCCACATTTCAATCCATAGATGTGACCAGTTGTATCAGTCTCAAAACATAACAGAGCGGAAGTCTTATATATATTAAAGACCACAAAACTAGATTGAATTAAAAACTTAATAGTGTTACATATGTCCAAGCGTCCATCGTGTTTGAAATCACAAAACATAAATCCATTACATTACCTACGCAGGTTTAATCCAGTCAATATCTTATACATGAAGATTTTATTCAACTTAGACCGTTAAGTCTCTTCGACCTAGCTTATTGCCTTCAATCATTCCCTACTCCTGCATTATGAGCTAATACATGTTAAGAACAACGGTGCTTGTGAGTAATAACCAATGGCTCTAAAATAGTTAGACAATCATGACAAGTGTGCAAGTAAATATCAACAAATCAAATCTTTACCCAAGTCGCCGCAACTAGCATAAGTTTCGAACATATGTATCACTCCAGAGTTGCTATATATAACAATGGAAGGGTAGGTTATAGGCACATCGGCGGATTGAATCCCTTGCCATGAATTCTTCTTAACCATATCCAAGGTATCCGTTGTGGCCTCAAGCTAGCCCTAGTCTTATCTATAGATTTTCGCTATGGCCTTAGACTGTCATTATCCTCTCGTCCTACCTATAGTCTTCGTTGTGGCCTCGAATTAGTCCAATCTTATCCACAGTCTCTAGAGTGGCCTTAGATTGAGTATTCACCGTAGAGTTTGACTTTCCTACCTACATGGATACAATTTAGCGCACATATGCCCCGAGGTTTAAGCCATGTGTTACATATCAGTAATCCTCTCTTTACCTTAAGTGCTTAGAATCTATTTGGACGTACCTAAGACCATGGCTACCCAGGTCTCTGGATAAATATACTTCTTCACGAACATTTAAAAATATTTCATCAAATCATTTAGCACCTTAGATACAACCCAAAACATTTAAGAAAAAAGGATGATTAGATTTGCAATGATGAGCTTCCCAAGCACATCCTCACACACTGACCAGCGAGCGTTTTACAATCACGTACCATTCAGACACACATGTCAAGTTTCCATAACTTCAAACACACAGAACCCTCGGGATGCCCCATCCGAGTTACTATCCGATCGGCCCTAGTCATGCCAAAGATGCCATGCTAGGATTTCCACAACCCCTGGTCATCGTCTCCGTCGTGGCTCATAACGAAAACACGTTGAAGAGCTAGGGTTCACACAAAAGACCAACATAATAACTAGATGGACTTATGTTCACATATTCCCAAAATCCTTTAAGTGCTTATTTTTCGTGTCAACCTCAAGGTTAGGACACAAACATGTTTTACCCATTTCTTACTATTTCCGAACTTTATCCCTTGACAAATCCATTTACCAAAACATGGTAATTTCTAGATCATAACAACCATATGCATCCTAATCACTTTCAAGTAGTTTGTTCTTTTCAAAGACCCTTTTTTACCTTTATATGCCATGATGATGTATAATATGGAGGGTTAGAACCTTACCAAACGATCTATTACTAAAATGGGTTTCGCATGTCATACTTATGTTCATTTACATATATCTTGTATTTAGAAGTGAAACGTGGCTTACTAGCGCAACTGAGCTTCAAAATATCATTTCTAAGCCAAACAACATCAACAAAGGCAACACGAGCTTAGATTGTTCACACAGGCTTTCTAATCACCAAGATTTTAACAATAGAGTCAAAATTGTTTCTTAGACAGAGAGTAAACCAACAGTGATATGTGCAAATGAGCTAAAAGTCAGGTTTGGATTTTTATACCTCATTCTTCTTGCCGAACTCCTTGGCGGACCACTAAGCATGTCATCACGATCCACTACCGACTTTAAAAAGAGTATTCCCATCTTCTTAGTGGAACATTCGCATCTTGGCTTGGAATATTTCTCTTAGATTGTTAAGGGACCCCTTGGCTGTCCATGATGGTTTTAGTGGACCGTTACCGGATTTCTTTGGTGGCCTGTTATGAAGCCTAATTCCAGATCCTTGATCCTGTTCCATGGCGAACCATTATGACCACCCTTAGGACCCCTTGACGGTCCACTATGGCTCTACATTCATAAATACTTGAGAAATTTCCTTAATCATCTTGTTTATAGTTCTGACCCTTGCATTCATAAGTTGACCTATCCACTATGTCGAGGGGTCACATATAAGACCTATCTATGACATCTGCCACACATTATTCATTCTATGGCACATTTACCTGGTATTTGTTTCCTGCATTCTAGAACGTTATTTATTTTGAAGCTTTTGACTTAATATGGTCAAAGATCTTTGTAGCTATCGGTTTTAGTGGACCATTGTGATTGCCAATTACCTTGATGACATTCATAAATTCTTTTTATCAAGTACTCTCTCACATAATCTAAACTAAGATCATATGCTTGTCCATGCTATATTATAATCTTTCATTAAATACTTCACACGTGTTGTTAAATACATCTTATTTTACCTTTCCTAAAACAAAAGTCAATAGTTTATTATTTGTTGATAGGTAAATCAAACCTTTAAAGTGACCAAACGAATAAACTACTTTTAGTCTCTATAAACCTGATGCTGAGGCTTTAACATTAGCCCTATACATCCTCATACATGAAATCTTTGAGATTTGATATAAATATTAGGATTAGATTTCATGTGATTGACTACCCACGTGTTCATATATAAAACCAATAGTTATGGCCAATGTTTTTAAAACCGAACCGGACAGTGAATCGGACGTCTTACCGGTCCGCTGGTTGGACCGGTTCAACCGTTCGGACCGGATATAAGAATCGGATAAAATTATAATTATTTTTTATAAATATATGTAAAAATTACAAAAAAAATAAAAAAATATATAAAAAAACCGGTTCAACCGGTCCGACCCCGGTTCAACCGGTTCGACCACCGGTTCAACCGGTCCGGTTCCCGGTCCGACCGCTGGTTCGACCGGTTCAAACCGGTCCGGCCGCCGGTTCGACGTTAAAACGGTTTTAAGCACCAAACCGGACCGGATTGGAGTCCGGTTCCCGGTCCAACCGGTTGGACCGGCCGGTCCGGTCCGGTTTTCAAAACCATGGTTATGGCTTTGGTTTTCCTAGATTGGAGACACTTATGATTTGGTTTTTAAGTTCTTATCATCTAAGTTTTCCTCATATATTTTTTGTTTTAATGTATATAATACCCACAAGCTGTCCACAACCTTCATTTCCCCCCTTTCTTTGCCCCACTTGCTACCGTTGTTTTGAAAACCGGACCGGACCGGCCGGTCCGACCGGTTGGACCGGGAACCGGACTCCAATCCGGTCCGGTTCGGTGCTTAAAACCGTTTTAACGTTGAACCGGGGGTCGGACCTGTTGAACCGGTTTTTTTATATAATTTTTTATTTTTATTTTTGTAATTTTTACATATATTTATAAAAAATAATTATAATTATATCTGGTTCTTATATCCGGTTTGACCGGTTAAACCGGTCCAACCAGCGAACCAGTAAGGCGTCCGGTTCACTGTCCGGTTCGGTTTTAAAAACATTGCTTGCTACATCAGCCCTACCTACCTTCTCATAACCTTTATTTTGCTTGGCCCACCAACCTGTTAACTTGGCGCATTGGCCTCTTGTGTAGTGGGGTGAGGAACACTTCCCTTAAAAATAGCTCTAATCTTTTTTTTTTTTTTTTATTCCTAATCAATGACAATTCTCTCTTTGTACCAATTGCATGTTTCTTTATCAAGTCCTTTACCTCATTTGGACTACTAAAAATTTGGCCAACATAAAATGTGATAGTAGACCCCAGTTTTTCTTTCTTTTTTCGTTTTCCTTATTAGCTCTTTAATTTTTTAGCTTCTTACTAATTTAAAATTATCAAATAATTCCAATGTTAGGTTATCAAATGAATCATGAGTGAGAACGTCAACACTAAAATTCTCATTACCTTTATTAGTATCTACTTCACCAGATGCATGAGTACTATCTATACTGTCCTGGTAATATCTCTTGCCAGTCTCTACTTCATCACCTCATTTGCTGCATCAACAATGAAGTCACCATTCTCACTCTCATATGATATAGGAAGATCTATAGAAAATTCAACAGAATCAAGATCATTTTCTAAATCATGTAAATTATTTAGATTGTGACCTCCATTTGAGTAATTCACATCTACATTTGACTGATTCATATTGGAATTTGATTAATCCACATTGCTACAAAACAGAGTTTTTGCCACCACACATTCGATCGCAAAATGGTAGCAATTGCTCTGTTGCGACCGTTTTGCCACTAAAATCGCGGTGGGGAAAACGATGGTGGCAGTTGCCCTGTTGCCACCAATTTATGACCACTAACATAGTTTGCGACCTGGTTGTAGCGACCACAAAAACCCGTCTAAAATATTGCGACCATCTCTATTTGTAGTTTTTTTGCTAAGATTTTGCGACCAACATTTTACCACCATTTTGCGACCACTAGACACTAATTATAGCTACCATTTTGCTACTTGGGTACTACTAATTGCTACCATTTTATGATTGGGATTTTGCCACCAATTTGTGACCACGTGCCATTTTTGCTACCGGTTTTGCCACCAATTTGAGACCGCGTTTCTGCCATTTTTAATACCGATTTTGCCACCAATTTGAGACCACGTGGCTAGTGATCGAAATAACTAAAAATGTCATTTTTGGTACTGGTTTTGGCCTGTCATTTTATATAACCATTTTGCGATGACATTTTGACGGTCGCAAATGTTGCGACTATTTTGCTACCAAATCTTGTTTGGTCACTTATTTTGAGACCATTTTGCCACCGAATCTTGTTTGGTCGCTAATTTTGCGATCCTTTTAATTTTGGTTGCAAATTGGTAGCAAAATTTGCTACCACTTTTTTTGGTCGTAAATTTTGGTGGCAATTGCTCTATTTTGTAGTAGTGCGCGAAGTTTATTAGCATTTGATTATCCTCAAAAATATTTCATTGATCCACATTAGCATTTAATTGATTCATATTAATATTCGAGTCACCCACATTAGTATTTAACTCACCCACACTAGGATTTGAATTGTCCACATTAGCATTTGACTTATCCACAACAACATTCGACTTATCAACATTACCATTTGGCTCATCCAAATTAGCAGATCCATATTAACATTTAACTCACCCACATTACCATATGACTCGTCCTAAGTTTCATGATCATCACCCACATTAGTATTTGACTCATCCTTGTTTCATGATCACCAACTACATCACCAATTTGTTTTTCATTACCAACAATATTACACCCTATTTATTCATTATGTCATTCTAGAAACTTCTTTGAAGCTCTGCTTTTATTTTTGAGTGCCCTACCAGTATGGTATCCTAAATCCCTAATTATTCAATTACAACTTTAAAAGATTAGGGGAAATAAAGTATCCAACTTAGTTCTATTGTGTTCATTATAAAGATCAATTAGCTTGTGATCTTATACATATTTAGCCAATTAATGACATCTTGAACACCGCCTAAGACAATTAAACCAAAGTCTAAGCCCTTCTTTAGGATTAGAAAGTGATTATAGAGGTTTTTTTTTTTTTTTTTTTTTTTTTTTTTTTTTTTTTTTTTTTTTTCTCTCTCTCTATTTAACCCTAATTCTTGCATAACACAATTAAATTCATGGACCAAGAACTCATCAATGTTATAGATCAACATAGTTCACCCTACCATACACTTTTGTGCTTGAAAACTTCTTAAAAAGTACTACCTATGATAAATTTTAAAAATGAACATATTAGGATAACCGCCTGCTCAAAGAAAAATGCAATAAGAACAAAAAAAAGTGTATACTTCGTCCTTGTATGGTTGAGTAAAATTTTTAGGGAAGAAGGAGGTTCTAGTATTGAGCAAGGATGTCATTAATATATACGTAATGATGGCATATGAATTGAAAGAAATGATCTAACGTGACTGGCACATGAGTGTACTCAATATCGTAATGATGATGTATAAATTGACAGAAATGCCCTAGTGTGAGTGGCACGTGAGGGGACTTAATGTTTCAAACTGAAATACGTTGGGAATATGGATCATCAATGAAAAAACTTGCCAAACCGTCGGGACTAAATACATAATTTCTCAAAATTTGAAACCAAAACCGTAATTTTAGCAAGTGAAAGTAGCTAAATTATTATCTTTTTCCTATATAATAACCATCGTATATTTCTATCATCTACGTGAATGATTGATTATTCATCACATGCATAACGTCCGCCCAATTTCTATTGACCTCGTGTATTTTCCGCTGCTAAATGTATCGATTTTATATTAATCATATTTAATTTAAAACACCTTTTTTACATTTAAATCTTGTTACTGCAAAGTGTAAATTTTTGCAAACATATTATATTTGTTTATGTAAGCTAATAGTTGGAACTAAATTTAAAACTTATAGGTAAGTCAACGGAGTTTGCTTTGATACGAAAAGCATACGACTTATTCATTCATGGACTAATTCAAAAGGTTTACGAATTCAAGATACCCACTTCTTGGACTATTAAAGTGTAAATAAAGAAAGTCTTGTCGTGAATTGTTTTTATAATAGAATTAACTACTTGGATAGTCATGGTATGTTTATATCGCGGCTTTAGTCCTTAACATCTAGAAAATATGGTTTTAGCATAAATATATCATAACTTATTATGTAGATTTAACCCTAATCAAACACCACTTATGTTGGCCTAAAATCAATATATTAACACAAAAACACATCGAGAATATGAAAACAATTCGTCTCGATTATAAGAATATTATTATAAACAAAACCACATCAAATACAATTATCATTACTCCCTATTTATACTATACTTATGTTTATACTAATTTAATTCAAACTCTATAAGATATTAATAAACTAATATTAATAGTTATCCTTCTAATTAAATCAAAATTAAATACTAATCTATTTCAAACTCCATAAGATATTAATAAACTAATATTAATAGTTACCCTTTTAATATTCTACTACAAAACAGAGTTTTTGCCACCACACATTCGGTCGCAAAATGGCAGCAATTGCTCTGTTGCGACCGTTTTGCCACTAAAATCACGGTGGGGAAAACGATGATGGCAGTTGCCCTGTTGCCACCAATTTGCGACCACTAACATAGTTTGCGACCTGGTTGTAGCGACCACAAAAACCCGTCTAAAATATTGCGACCGTCTCTATTTGTAGTTTTTTTCGCTAAGATTTTGCGACCAACATTTTACCACCATTTTGCGACCACTAGACACTAATTATAGCTACCATTTTGCTACTTGGGTACTACTAATTGCTACAATTTTATGATTGGGATTTTGCCACCAATTTGTGACCACGTGCCATTTTTGCTACCGGTTTTGCCACCAATTTGAGGCCGCGTTTCTGCCATTTTTAATACCGGTTTTGCCACCAATTTGAGACCACGTGGCTAGTGATCGAAATAACTAAAAATGTCATTTTTGGTACTGGTTTTGGCCTGTCATTTTATATTAACAACTTGAATAACTATAAAATTTACCCAATCATAGAAATTTCCAAATTATATAAAACATTCCCTAAACATTACAAGTTTAAACCATCAAACAACCCAAATTATCCTAACATAATAAACATTCATAGAGTCAAAATAAAATGTTAATAGCCTATCTTCGAACCAGATTTTTTAACATATCTTCAATGTTTGTCATCTTATTGAGCATATCCTTTTTCTCCACCTTGTGTTTTTCATTATCAGTCACCAACTCTGCAATAATCCCTTTTAACCTTTCTTTCTCTTCTTCTTTTTTCTTGACAAGCTCCTTGATAACCTCGTAACACTTTTCAATCTATAAAACAACCAATGCATAAATACAAAAAGTCAGAATTATAAAAAATGATAACGGGTCAAGTCGGGTTATTGAGTTAATATGATATATAAATGCTAAATTCAAACTTTATCACTAGCCAATTCAATTACTTAAAACTAAAAAATCATATCTAACTACTTACTTCATTTTCCCATCAATCGAATTGGTATAAGAATTTCATAATACTTTAAAAAATACTACATGTTTTTCATAACCATATCCAAACACTAAATTACTCCAAACTATAAGAATAAACATACATCGGGATCTTGTCTACCATGTACATGTGGGTCACTAACATTGTTTAACCCGTACACTTTTCCTCTATTCTTTCCCCCAGCAGCTCGTGACCATAAATCGTTGTCAAATTCGGCATGTTCGCTACCTTTTTTTCCGTACTTCTCCACAAGATATCCTTCATATTTAACCTATCGGGATAAACACGTAATTATATTATTTAAATTTAATTATTTAAAAAGTGTTTAACAGTGCATCTTTATAAAGGAACCATCTCTCTAAATCCTAAAAGCTTGATTTATGAATTAATTCTACTAAAAACCATATGTGGGAACTCAAGTTTGAAGCCAAATTAGTTTATAGTTGGATATTCAAATAAATCATTTAAAGTTCCAATCCAGTAATTGTTTGTAGAAGTTTTGATGGTTAATGGATTTGTGCTTTCTAAAGATGATTTTGTTCTTAATACTTATTAACAATTTTTGTTCTGGATGATCTAATTAGTTAAGTGTCAAAGCAACAACCGGTAAGCAACCCAAACTTTATCATATGAACCTGAGTTTTGTGGTTGTTGTTGAAGTCATGTAAAATTTTGTCAATAGATCTTGCTGATATTTAATTACAGCCTACATATCAATGTTAGATATATGATGTTCAACTGAACTCAAAAAGAAATTAGAAGAATTATTATACCTTTACTCAAGTCTCTTCAGACTTTAATGATTAAAACTAGAAATGTTGTGCTTTTGATGATTGAACAGAAGGAACTTTAAGAACAGGCCGAGATATGAACGCTTCTTATTTTTACAAATGATTCAACTACAACATTTTCAAGGTTCAACGCCCAATTTTTACAAATGATTCAACTACAACATTTTCAAGATATGAACCTAGCTAACTTTTTTTCTTAGGCCAGTTGACTAACTCTATCTGTTTTAAATGCATTATAGGAATTACATGCTTGTTTAATAGAATAAACAACAATTGAAGCAACACACTAGCTAGTAGCAATTTGGACTTAGATCCTTGGTTTCTAGCAGAATTACATGTTTGTTTAACATAATTAATAGCAATTAAACTCTCTGGTGCTTAGCAGGCATATAATTCAGTCATTTTTATCTAAATTAACCCACAAACAATTACATTGTTAAGGAGCTTTAACAAATACCAACTACTATATATGATGCTTCTAAATGGATTTTTATGTTCCCTAACAGCAGATTACACTTTAAATGTTGAAACCTAAATATGTTATTACCTTAATAGACAGCAAGGATTGTGGCTCGTCGATCAACGAACAGAACCGAAGCAGTAAAAGGCTATTGTAGTTGTACACAGTTGCGTGTCGGAGCTGCGAACATTACCCAAATGGGTTAACAAACATTCACATAAAAATTCCAACGAAAGGGTTTGAAGAGAAGATAAAAAGCTAACTTTACCTTGTTTGTTTGCTTGAACAGAAGCAGAGAAGATGAAGGTTTTTTGTGAGGGTAACCGATGGGTTTGAGGAGGCATAAACCACCAATCCAAACGTGGATTAACATCCCGATCTATTTGCACAAATTTGTTTCAAGTAAATAGATCAAGATACAGATTTGAAAGCAATTGATTTGCTTGAGATAAAGTTGGTTCGAACCGTTTCTAAAAGAACCGGTCGGTCCTTGCGGTTTACAGGTTGGACCGGTGGGCCGGTGACCGGGTCAGACCAGATTTCCATAGATTTGAAGGAGAAAACCAACGGTGTTGACGGACTTCTCGTCGGAGATGTTAGCAAAGCATCTTTTTTAGATTGGAATTGAAGCTTCAATTTTTTGTTTGAATGTGTCAGAGACTACGGAGAGATACGTGAATAAATGATAATAATTTGCATCTTTCAATAAATCAATATGGTTTACAGCTGTGTTTAATTTAATTAACTTTATATTTGTTCTTATATATTTATTAAATTTAAATCTAATTTGGTTTTAATTATTATATATTTCTTTTATTTTTAGTTTTTAAACTATAAAATCATATATGAAGCTATTAGGTTCTTAATTACAGTCCGAGCGATCCAACCAATGAGGACTGATTATAAATGGTTGTAAGTGTACGAGAGAAAAAATATTTTTGTTCATATGTATATTTGGGGAAATCACATACCTTTTCTCTTTATTTATTTCGTTTTAATTCAAAAATAACAAAAATTATCGTTTGTAATACATTACCTTTGTTTACAAAAGAAAATTTTAAATCATAATATTAATTTCACTCCTTAAAATTTAGAGAAAAACGAGAGAGAATAATTGATGATAAAAACGAAGGGTAGAAGAAAAATAGCAACGTATGTTGGGTGCTTATGGTGGCCAATCAGAATTTAAAATTGTTTGCCCAATTTGAATTTTGTTAGTATATGTTTTACAAAAAACCTAATAATTAAAATACTCACCAATTTGTTTTTTATTAATTAATTGGTATAACAATCGGAAAGATATTGTTCAAATAACTAATTTTGGTGAAAAAGATACCTCCTGGCTCATTAAACAAAAATATTTAGGTAACTACATTTCCCTTTGTATATCAAGAACAAATCCCTACTTATAATAAATGAGCTCGAGCATAATTAAGGTTCACATATCGAGCTTATAGCGAGCCAGTATTAAGTAGCCCATGACCACATGGTTCGTAGAATATGATTGAAGGAATTGGAATGGGAACATGCCAAATGAACTGAAATCTTTCTTATAATTGGTTTGTAAAATATAATTGAAACTAAATAATAATACATGGCACAACTGCTTATTTAATAAAGAAGAATAAGATGGCTAAATTCTATAATTCATTTAAATTTCAAACTTTCCATCTAAGATAATTGAATGAAATGAAATTAAGAGTGAATTTCGATCCTTTCTAAACAAACAGATAAGATTGAGTCTCAATGTAGTTACTTAAATAATATAAAAGCCTAATGTAAATTAAGTATACCTTTTGAATCAATTGTACTTTCACCCCCCCCCCCCCCCCGGCGCGGCAATGCCGGTTTCACTCCGCTCTATATTTGTTTTTTTTTAGTATTATTTTCTAATTCAATACTTTTATCTTTTTCTTTTAACTTCTATTTTGTTAAAATTTCATTAATTATTGAGTTTTATTTTTATAAATTTTCTATTGTTTAAATATTTAGAATCACTGTTTGATCAATATATTTTTTATTTTAAACTTATTCTTATTTTTATTTTTTTTATTTTTATTTTGCGACCATTTTGCTAGTAATAATTGAATCTTGTTGGTCGTTAAATTTGTAATCGTTTTGATTTCAATCACAAAACAAATTTTGCCATCGTTTTGCGATCGTAGTTAGGCGGTCTTAGATTATCAACCGCTTTGCCACTGTATTAAAACTTTTGTTTTATTTTTGTAATAATTTTTTTATTTGCGACCATTTTGCGAAACCACTTTAACGATCGCAAATGTTGCGACTATTTTGCTACCAAATCTTGTTTGGTCGCTTATTTTGATACCATTTTGCCACCAAATTTTATTTGGTCGCTAATTTTGTCACTGTTTTAATTTTGGTGGAAAAATGGTTGCAAATTTTGCTACCATTTTGCAATCTTAGTTAGGCGGTCTTAGAATTATCGACCGCTTTGTCACAGCATTAAAACTTTTGTTTTATTTTTGTAATAATTTTTTTTTCTGCAACCAATTTGCGATACCGCTTTAACGGTCGCAAAGGTTACGACTATTTTGCTACCAAATTTTCTTTGGTCGCTTATTTTGAGACCATTTTGTCACCAACTCTTGTTTGGTCGCTAATTTTGTGATCGTTTTAATTTTGGTGGCAAAACGGTTGCAAATTTTGCTACCGTTTTTGTTGGTCGTAAATTTTGGTGGCAATTGCTCTGTTTGTGATAAATATATTCTTTTATTTTAAACTCATTTTATTTATATTTTATTCTTATTTTTATTTTTGTGACCATTAACTAATTTTAAATTTAATTTGACCGTAGTGAGACAGTTTTGCTACCCATATTAAAATTTTTGTTATATTCTTTTCTATTTATTTTCATTTATTTTGCGACCACACTTGAATTGTAGCAAATGTTGAGATTATTTTTGCTACTAAATCTTGTTTGGTCGCTAAATTTGAGATCATTTTGCTACCAAATATTGTTTGGTCGCTAATTTTGTGATCATTTTGATTTTAATCACAAGACGGTTGCAAATTTTGCTACCGTTTTGCGATCGTAGTTAGGCGGTCTTAGAATTATCGACCGCTTTGCCACCGTATTAAAATTTTTGTTTTATTTTTGTATATATTTTCATTTATCTTCGACCATTTTGCGATGACATTTTGACGGTCGCAAATGTTGCGACTATTTTGCTACCAAATCTTGTTTGGTCACTTATTTTGAGACCATTTTGCCACCGAATCTTGTTTGGTCGCTAATTTTGCGATCCTTTTAATTTTGGTTGCAAATTGGTAGCAAAATTTGCTACCACTTTTTTTGGTCGTAAATTTTGGTGGCAATTGCTCTATTTTGTAATAGTGGAATTTAAATCAAGATTAAACCTTCAACCTAACTATAAGGATGCCACGCTTAATATCTTGTTAAGACATGTATATAAGATTTATATGATTTAAAATATTCTCATAGTGACGGTGGTAAACCAAAAAAACTCTTTTAAAGATGTCATTGTATCTCGTTCTTCAAATCTTCGAGAACTTTTTACCGGGTCATGTTGGGTCACCAATTTACTAATGATAATAAGCTATTAAGGTGCTACATTACATAAAAACAACTTAATAACAACGTAAAATAGACTTAGGTAACCAGTTTAACTTCTGCAGGTCCTATTTTTAATCCAAAAAAAAGACACCAGTTTTATCTCCTATCTTGTATATTTTAATATATGTATTATATTATAATATATATGATAAGGACAATAGTGTTTTTTTAGAATTATTGGATTTTAATAATCTTAATTTTTATTTATTGGCTAGGATTAATTCCAACTTAGAAAATGTTTACATACACTCTTAACTTTAAACTTATTTTCCTTCAATGATCTCTTGCTAACTTAGAGTTAACCATCATTAGTTTTCTTTTACGAAATTGGGCAAACTTTGAGCCACTATTCAACTCCGCCGTCGCTCAACTTCTATCGGGTCCGTTTTTCAGTGTCTAGCCTTCATCGTAACCTGAAATCTACCTCTAACAAGTCATGTGGTTCAAATTAGGACGTAAAAATTGACGGATTTCAAGGTGCGTAAGTTTTAGATTGACGGACCTGATGGTAGATTTCAATTTTTCTAGCTTAGTGTTTTGGGCATATAAGTAGTTCACGTTATTAAAAAACTAACGGTGTTAACTCTCAGTTAGTAAGAGATCATTGGAGAAAAATAAGTTTAAAATTAGGAGTGTCTATAAACATTCCTTGAGTTGTGATTAATCCCTGTCAATAAATGAAAGTTTGGATTACTAAAATCCAATAACCCTTTTTTTATATTAGTAACTAAGATTTTAATGAGATGAAATTGTCTTTTATGAATTTAACTCTCTTAATTAATTTTTACAAATGCAGTTAGACTTTTAATCCAACTTCACCAACTATCTTTAAATAATTATAACTTTTTCATAAGTTAATATATATTTTTAAAACCAAACCAGAAGAAAAAAACATTTTATCATCTGTTATATGAGTATGACATTGCTATAGACTTTTTAATTTAAAAAATTACATTGTATGTTCTTCATCGTATGGCACGAACACCCCTCTACTAAATGCATAATGGTCTTTTATTTTATTTTAAATAAATGAAAAAATAAAAACATAATGTAAGAAACAAATCTAAATTAACAAAGAAAATACATAGATTTAAGGGTTATTGGATTTTAATAATCTCAACTTTTATTTATTGGCCGGGATTAATCCAAACTCAGAAAATGTTTACAGACACTCCCAACTTTAAGTTTATTTTCATTCAACGATCCCTAACTAACTGAGAGTTAACACCGTTAGTTTTTCCATGACGTGGACTGTTTATATGGTCAAAACACTAAGCAGAAATTTAAAATCAATCATCTGGTCCATAAATCTGAAACTTCTGCACCCTAAAACCCGTCAATCTCCATCTTCTGATCTGAACCACTTAACTTATTTGAGGTAGATTTCAGGTGACGTTGGAGGCTAGACACCGAAAAACAGACATGATAGAAGCTGGGCGGCGACGTAGTTGAAAAATGACTCAATGTTGACCCATTTTATCAAAAAAAAAAAAAAAAAAAAAAAACTAATGGAGGTTAACTCTCAGTTAGTAAGAGATCGTTGGAGAAAAATAAATTTAAAGTTGAGAATGTCTACAAACATTTCATGAGTTGAGATTAATACCGATCAGTAAATGAAACTTGGGATTATTAAAATCCAATAACCCTAGATTTAATAGTGTAAGAATATATGTTTTCAAATAGCGCTACAATAACAACCACTAGGATAACCTAGTGACAAAGATGTATGTCCTTCATCCAAGTTGTGTTAGCCTCAAGTGTCACTTAAAACATGAAATAGATTTCGACGTGTCATAATTTAATAGAGTAAGATTAGATTAGAGACTATTAAAAAAAGAGAGCGGTACAATAACATATCGATTAATGGATAAGAATATATTTGACAATGTGAATTAAGTGGCTTTGTACTTTCGTTTGACCTTATAAAGTTATCAACGAATTAGGCTTAAGGCTCATCCCCCTTGACGATCAACGATTGGTTTTATTAAGTCTGTCTCAACATAGTAAACAATTCAAAGACTTTTTAAATGTTAAGATGCACTATAAAGATGATTTTCGAGTTTATTCCGCATGTTCTCCTGACCACAAAACCTTTAGGTTGTCGCTTATGTTTCATTTCATACTTTCATGTGAAGACTTTTGGGCACAAGTTGGGCTAAATGTAGGTTGTCTAAAATTTATGGTTTAGTAGGATATGGGCCAACTTTGTCAAAGTAGTTTAAGCCCATATTTGTGTTTATTAAACCCTAGTTTAGATCTTACAAATATCTTATGACTAGCTTGTATACTAGTATATTATACGGATTAAATAAATAAAATTTTAATATATTAATAATATACAACAAGACATGAAATTTTATACACTTACTTTAAATTAAAATTGTGAATTAAGTTATGTTTTTTAATTAGTTTGGAAATTTTTTTTTCCATTTTTAAAATGATATTCGACAATTATTCATATTTAAGAAATGTATTTATACAAATAAAAAGATAATAGTTAATCCTTAAAATGTGGTTCAAGTTGTTAATCCGTTATACAAATAAAAGAAATACAAAAGTTGGTTAAAAAACCCCCTTACTACGATAAAATAATAATTGAGTAGGACCATTACATATGTTTGTGTCCCACCCTTTCCTTTTCCCACCCATTTCAATGGGTTTTATTTGGACGAAAGTTTCTTTAATCAATTTTCTTTTAATTTATTAGGTTTTGAGATGAGCTTTTGTTAATTTAGTGTTAAATTTGTAATTGATATTACACGTGTTCGTCAAAATGATTAGTTTAGTGGACTTCAGTTATGTGTCTTTGAAAATTCTATGCTTTGGTGTATTTTATCATGAATTGAACACCGGTATAATCACTGAATTATTTTATTCTTGCAAACTCTTTGTTATATCAATAATCTTTTGTGCTCCTGCATAGATGGAGCTTTATAGGTGAAATACAGACCTAGAAAAGAAGATTTATGCTTCGCCTTTATCTTACTTCATATTGTGTTGTTTCGTTGAGGAAAACATGAGATATACAAAAACTAATTTCTAGAATAATCAAAAACTTGTTATTAAATACCAACATAAGTGATAGGTCAAGAAAAAACACATAGAGAAAGACGAATGGATCATTCTACCCATAAACAACCAACTCCCTTGGGCCTCCTAATGACATAAAACCGCTTTGGTAAAAATAAGTTACAAGTAGACCATGAGTATTCTTAGTGCAACAGCCATAATGCAAACGAGCAATACCTTGCCAATCAACTCTTTAGTGTTTCCTGATTGTTTCTCAGGAACAGTTGATTGGTCTATCACGCCGATGCAATATTTTTTCATCTTTTCTTTAGCAATATCACTATGCCCGACATCACTAAAATCAATAGTCGCGTCTTTGCCTGTAATAATTGATCATGGGAGGTAATGAACCAACTCATTAACCAGCTAAGTGTAACCAAGTAAGTGACAAAGTGTAACTAACCTAACGAATAACAAAAATGATGGGAAAAACGTACCAGTTGCTCTTAGCCAAACTTCACCGCCTCCGGGGTGATCATCTATAAACGGGGTTACATCATACACCTGATACAGTTTAGGTTAATCAGTATATTACACAATGGTATATGAAAGCGAATAGAGACAATGTAAATGGATTTAAAAAAATGATTCTTCAAGTAATGAATATTTGAAGCTTTTGTGGAGCATTGTGCATTTATAGTGTAAATACAATAAGATAAACAAGTACTAAAGTGATGTTTAATTAGACAGTTTTTCGGTACTCTTTCCCATATCATTTGTAGTTTGTTCAAATAGCACATGCGTATTCATAACCAGACCTGTCATCAAACCGGTCTTCTTATCGACGAATCTCGAAAATGAATTACATGTCCTTTATAATTATATATATAGGGGAGCAGTTAATGTAAAACCAAATATAATGGAAAAAGTGCGAGAAAAAAAATCTGAAACCTATATTTGTTCGTGTTGTTATCTAAGATTTAAAATGACTATTAAGTTACATCATGGTGACGTTATGTACTTGAATTGAGATATATGCATGTGTATTGGTAAATTAATGTTTATTGATTTTTATAAACGTCTCCACATGTATATTGGCTATAACTCTAATTTACTAATGTGCGTGAGACTTGTTACATGAAAGAGACTAAAGAAAGAAAGTAATATTAAAAGATAATACGAAACTAATCTTATCTATTGTAGTGAATCTAGAATGTTAACAAAATAAGAAGGTTGGAATGGAATAAACAAAATATAGAACTTTGAACTAGTAAATGAATCACTAAATGAGATTTGTAACAAAAAGAAACGAATAAAATTAAAATCATAAATTGAGATTTGAACTCAACTCGTTATGTAGGTGGGTCCAGTGGCGAACCCAATAATTTTTTTCATGGGGGCGAAAGTAGGGCGATTGTATAATTTTAAGGGGGGCGGTCGGGTTTTTCACGGGTATATAACATTGAAAAAAAAATTTAGGGTGGGCGGTTGCCCTGCTCTCTTGGCTTTAGGTCCGCCCCTGGGTGGGTCCGCTTTGGTTATTAAAGAATACCAAATTAATATAAACATCAGTCCGTATAAAAAATAAGCATGAAAAAAACATCTCTCACTTAAATGATTTTTCTTTCTCATAACAATGACATACCTAAACAATCAAACTTCACCTGGTAAAACATGTTAAGATATTTTAGTATAATTAGATTGACTAATGACCAATATAATCATAATATCTATCAAACAAGTCAGAAGGTATGAAGTATACGCTTGTTTGAGTTTATTAAGATTTTCGATATTGAAAACCTCCTTAGGGGCAAATCCTCTAAGTAATGGGGGTTCAAACGCCCCCTTCGCAGGGGTTCGAGGGGTATAAGAGGTAGAGCCCTTGGCTGGGGTCGAGTGAAAAAGAGACGCAATTTTAATCATTTTGAATTAGAATTTGGAAATAATAACTATCAAACAACAGTTTTCACTCGCCCCTGAAATTGAATTCTCTTCAAAAAATTTTGGTTACTCTCGGATTTTCTTTTGGTTCAAAAAACACATACAAAATTCATACTTTGATTTTGATCAACATCTGAGTTGTATCCGATTGAGATATTCAGGTGAACCACCGTATAATTTCGATCTGAAAGTGATCACACGACTTTTAGATTATCCAGGATTTGATTTCAAGTTTTCTACAAAACACACATTTCAAAGGGTCTTTAGCTTAATAATACCAGCGTGTTACACATGTCTCTCGTAAAAAATTGAGGGTTCAAATCACGTCGTGAACGATTAATTTAAATTTAAAAATAGCTTTTAAAATGGGTGAGATCGTCCAAGAAAAAAAAAAGAAGTAGAACACGCATACCTATCACTTATAATCATGTAGCTTTGATTCGTATAAATGCAGCTAGAGGATTACAGCCTATAGGAGCTTAATACTAACATCAAGTTGAAACAGCAACAAAATCTCAAAATCAAACTATATCCACTTCAATTATGACAAAATTATAAAACTCTAAACCACAAATTATGCAAAATCAGTCAAATTAAAACCAAATCGGAAAACACCTAACCTTGCCGGAGATTATAAGCCAACAATCATCAGCTTTATTGTGCTTAGAGACCTCATCAAACACAAAAGTTTTCTGATCTGACGCCATTAATGAACCTGCAACTGCTTAAACGAAATCAGATTAAAGACAATGTAATTACAGTTGAAAATAGTATCGATCTGCTTACCAAAGATGGAGAGACGATGCTTTAGCACAAAGAACACAATAACACACGTGGTATGTGTTTGATGCAATAGATTGATAGCACAAAAGCAGGTAGGTTCGCTCGCTAATTTTGACCAAATAGTGATTTCCCGCTTTCTTCCAAATACAAGTTTGTTGAAGGGTGTAACTTAATATAGAGATACTGAGATAGGAGTTAAAAGGAAAATGAATATTTATTTAAATAGTTAATTTCTGTTTCGCTCCTTGTGTTTTAACCGTTTTAACGGTTTTGTCCTAATAGTTTAAAAATAACCGAAACCCTCCCTGAAATCACTACTTTTTCTCGAAATTACCCCCTGCCCTTAACTCCGTTAAACTTCTCGTTAAAAGAAACCCACGTGCCCCTCACATGAGGGGCAATTATGTCTTTTACTCCTAACCCTTCTTTTAAATGACTTATATAACTACAAAAACCCTAAATTCTCTTCAACACCACCACAACACCACCAACCCCAACACCACCACAAGACCACCAACCCCAACTGCCAACACCACCACTGCCCCCACAAACCACCGCCTCCAACACCACCACCACTACCACGTCACTACTGGCACGTCAACCCACCATTGCCACCCAAAATTACAACCATGGCTAACAAAACCATCACCATCGGTCACCACCATCACCATCACTACCACTATCACCTCCGGCATCACCCCTACGCCACTGCCAACGTCCACCTCCGACAAAACCCCGACCACCGGCCATCCGCCAATACCACTATCACCTCCGGCATCACCATCTACACCACCACTGTACATGTAGGGCACTAATTAATAAAAACCCTAGCCCCCCACCCCCAACTCGTTTTCAGCTTTCGCAGCATAGGTTGCCGCCACCACCGCTTAGGAATCTGTTCAGTTTAAGCTTCGATCGATGGTGGTAGAGATGACGATGATGGTGTTGAGCGATAGATGGTGCTGGTGCAGTGGGGGTCTTCCGTTTTGCTACAGATCCGTCCACATAAAAAGGTGGCCCTGCAGGGTTTCGAACCCTTCATCCCTCGACGTACCCTAACCACCTCACCTCGTCGCCATCATAGCTGCAACACCTCCGGCAAAACCCAGATCTAGGGTTTTGTAGTTTGGATGATGATGAGGATTGATGATGATTATTAGATTCAATTTAAGGGGTGGGTTAGAGTTGAAGTCAAATAGGCAGGTAGGAGAGGATGGTGGTGGATGGCCGGCGGTGGTGGATGGCCGGAGGTGGCGGTGGTGCGAGTTGTCGTTGCTAAAGGGGAAGGGGGTTGAATTGGTTGGGAGTAAAAGACATTTAAAAGAAGGGTTAGGAGTAAAAGACATAATTGCCCCTCATGTGAGGGGCACGTGGGTTCTTTTTAACGAAAAGTTTAACGTTGTTAAGGGCGGGGGGCAATTTCGAGAAAAAGTAGTGACTTCAGGGAGGGTTTCGGCTATTTTTAAACTATTGGGACAAAACCGTTAAAACGGTCAAAACACAAGGAGCAAAACAGAAATTAACTCTTATTTAAAATAACTTGATATAAGATTTTGTTTATTTTATTTAATGGGATTGAGCAATGGTGTAAATTTATAAATAGGATTAAATGTTTGTTTACTGCTCTGAATTTTTTTTAAACGCATAACTAATTAAAGCTCGGCTATTCGGGGTACTCCAATGGCGAAAGGCACCCTATACGCCCGTGAGCACAGACATCGTTGAGTAACCCAAGCCCGCCAACCATCAATTCAGGGGAAAACCCGCCACTCGAAAACCCATTGCGGTAAAACCCGGCCCACCAACAGCATTTTGCTGCTAATAGGACTCGAACTCACAAACTCCGCTAAATGAATTAATTTATGGTTTGATTTATTTATTTTAAGTTGATGTTTTTATGGTTTTATAACCAGTTGATTGCTACTCATAAAAATGATACGAGTTTATATTCTTACAATATAATTTTATTAATGATATTTGTGAGTAAAACAATTCTTGTTCAAAAAAGTATATTTATTTATTCAAAACAAGCTTTTTAAATTTATTTATTAAACTACTATGTCCATACCAAATATATGATTTGGACACTTAAGTGCCTAATTAGTGAAGATTTGGATGCTTGAGTATATTATTAGTGAAGATTTGGATGCTTAGGTGTCTAAATAGTGAAATTGATAGATAGTACACATAGTACAATATGTAAGCAAGACTTACATTGAAAACACAAGTCAAGAAAAGTGTAAAGTCCTAGCGATCATTTATTTACGGAGGAGTTGCAAACATGCACACTATGCAAGTGTAGGTTGGTTGGGTCAAATATGGATGTCTGTTCAAATCTCATATAGGACGTTGGTGTAACATAGGCGTGTGATTAAGTTAAAATCTCATTTGGGGCGCCGTTGTAAACAAGTGTGCGATTGATGTGTATTTTTACTTCTTGTTATGAAAAAAAGTTAAATAAATGGTTAATCGCATCAAGATATATTTGAATTCATATGTAATTATGTATATTAACTGTGTGTCGTATACTAAAATTGTTATTCTTAAATGCATTTAACTCGAAATCTTTACTGTATTAATGAACCAAAAATTGAGACATGCTTACATGACACTGGTACATTTGAGCTAGACTACACTTAACTTGGGCTTTTGAATCTAATATTTTTTTAGTATAAAGATTTCATTCTCTAGAACATAATCATTTGTCCTATAATAGGTTTATGATGAATGATTTCAACAAATGACCAATGATTTGTGCATATAGAGATATCAAACTATCACACAAATGAAAATAGAATTTAGATATGATTTAGATTTTGTATTAAATATCAATAAAATTATTTACTATGAAGAATTTTTGATATCAAACTCTAACTCGTATATCTAGCTTAGTTAAGAATGTACATTCAAGCGTTTGGATGTATAATCCACATTTTACCCATGCTTCTTGCCTTTGTTTGTTTCCTTGAGCATTGCCTTAAGTAGACGAACCAACATGCCAAGTTAAAAAGTGCAATAATAATCTTGATTGGTTGCCTTTTTGTGTGATTCAGCCAAGTTGCCCATGAGATTTGACTATTTGGTCTTGAAAATATACTTTGTCACAAACAGACCATGTACATGATGCTTTTTAGGTTGGGATTTTAACATATTTTGTAAATCATTTTGCAACTAAAGCTAGTTATCAATTTGTTGAGTTGTCTTTTAAAATAAATCCCGCCAATAATCATGTGTAGAAGATGAAACTTTAAACCAACCATAAGATGTTTAGAAACAACAACCTTTGCACAGAAACACCTAAGTAATAATAATCACTAACACTCTTGAATTAGTAGTGATTTAGTCGTATGCAAGTAGAAATCAAACAGCAAAAAGAACCAAAGCAAACTACACTAATAACCAGTAGTTAGATAAGTTTCTTTTGGAGTTTTCATTCAAGAAAGAAACTTCATCTCCCTTCTTGTTTTGCGGGGATCTATGTCTCCCTTCTCTCTTTTCTTACCTGAATATTTGATTGCAAAATAATTAAAGGTTTTTCATTTATGCATCATAAAATGGGGGACAATCTAGTACACTATATCATTGTAAATACCTTAATGTATGTCTTGTGTAAAACTCTAGAGCATGGGCTAGACTATGCACTTTTTGTCTTGACTAAAATGGTGGGAAGGGAATGGTCCTTTGTCCTCGTAATATCATAGAACTAGTGTTATTACCCAGAAGCGCATTGCGTACTTTAGGAACGACGCAAACTGAGGTTCAAACCTATAATAGTCAGCGTGAGGTTTAGAACTGATGCCAGGTTGTGGCTGCATACCGGAAATGGCTGCTAAGCCAAAGTAACTGTACTAGTTTTCATGTATCATCACAGCCGTGTAACAGCTAAAACCAAGAGTCTCAGATGAACACATGTCCACATCATTGACATCAAGAGAAGACCAAAATCATCAAAATCAACTATTCAAGATGGTAAGATCACACCAAAGGGACGAAAACAGTCGAAGGGACCACGTCAACCACAAAGGAAAGACAAAAGGGCAACAGACACACCGCCACTATCACCATCAAAAAGCACATCAGATCTGAGATTTGATTTACCTTATGCAAAGATGGTACGCCTACATGAACGGGAGCGCACCTTCACTAATCCTGAGACTATCGCTGCTCTCAACCGAGGACCATAACACACAGGAGGTGAAGAAACGAAAGCTAAGCCAGAGCAACCACTGCCTCCAGCATTCGGTCCGGTAGCCGCCAGAGTCCATACCCTTGAGCAGATGTCAATTTCAGGGAACATCGAAAGAAAATCCACATGAACCACCAAGTCAGCTGGCCATGTGAAAGAGGAAATAGATAGGTACAACAGGTGAGCACACCGCCTAGGTCTAGCCGGAAACAGAAGGCCAACGCATGACATCTTCGGGACCCTACAGACCTAATCAAGCCGCCGGCCCCAATCAAGCCGCCGCCCCCAACAAAGCAAAATAGCCACTTTCAGCGATGACACCATTGTTACAAGGCGGAAGGCCGCGACGGGAATAGGCACCGACACCAAGGCAACCACCGCTTGCGTGTTGGTGGCCAGACACACTCTCTCTAATTTTGGGTGGAAAGAAAACACGAAAAGGCACGTTTGAATAGCAAAACACACGGACTAAATACAAAACATCTCAAAAAATGGTGGCCAATTCCCAAAAACGAATTACGTTCATATTCCTCCCTTTGGTAAATTAATATTATATGTAATATCAAACGCTATTCCCTTAGATTTACATGTTTTAGTTTTCTTTAGACAGATTTTGCAGTTTTTATATATGCATGCATGAACCTACACATACACTTTTAACATGTCATTCATTTAGATGTCTAACACTTAAAATGATACGTGTAGTTAGGGTGCAAAAACACTAGAATAATAAATCTATTAATACTTAGCATTACATATATGTAATTAGCATCATTACTAATTTACACATTTGTGACTTATAAAATATAATATTAACAATATATTATGATTCACAATTCATTTTACTTAAAGATAGTTGTGTAAACATAAAATCGAATGGTGTACGTTAGAACCTAGTTTAACCATGTGATTGAGTATTTGCTTGGTGTGTGACCTACAAGGATCATATGTTAATGTCAACTATGTTACATGTAGCTTGGACATATAAATTTAACATTTTCATATTCTATTATAAGTTTAATGCTGTTTTAAATCTCTATTAAATTTAGGGTACTTTAGTCTTTTTTAACACCGTAATTCCTTTTAATCAATAAATAATACAGTTAATGTTTTTTTTAACAATTAAAGCAACATATAAAGGGTGGCATTGGGTGCTTTTTTTTAACAAAGCATATCCTTATGAATCAAACCATTTTTTTACAATATTAATCAAAGCAAAATTTTCACATGTTCAAATGGGTCAAACTGTTGAACCTTAAGGCTATTATACAAACCAAAATGTGAACATATCCTATGTAATTTAATAATAATTTGTCATAGCATTTGTATGGATCAAACTATTGAGTAGAATCTAGAACAAACGAAAGTGTAAATCCATATCACCAGCAATCGAACAACAATGGTTCCATGCCTAATCGAAATATAAGATCAATCGAACATCAAACACAAAAGGGTAGAAATCAAAAAGCAATCGAAATGCGAATGACAATGCTTAATCGAACTGAAAAGCAATCGAACCTTAATCACACAATGGAGCCTAAGACAACAAAAATTTCAATCGAACCGGTAATGATGTCTAAGTATTGAAATCGAACAGAAGTACTCCAAGATAACAACAACCTTAATTGAATAGATAATGATGTTAAAGTGTTGAAATCGTACAAAGGTACTCAAACACAACAAAAGCCTTAACCAAATAGGTAAAGATGTTCGAGCATTGTTAAGATTGATGTCGTCTCCCTAGTTGCAGGTCAAAATCAAAGCTTTTCTATGATGTTTAGGGTTATTCGGGTTGTCTCCTTAATCAGAGGTAGAAATCGATGGTTTTTATATTATCAACATGTGTTATTATCAAAATGTGTTTATTAGTTTTAATTAAATATTAATTGGTTAATTGGCTAAGTAGATTGTTGAATAAGACTAATACCTTTTATTTTAACAAATGTTTTAAAAGGTGTTAGTGGAGTGGATGTAAATGACAACATTTGGTAAACTGCAGTGTGAAAATGACAAAGAAAAATTTTTAGTTTGAAATGAAAATTTCAACAAAATGTCAATGATGAAAATAGCATTTTACTCTACTTTTTATTAACCATATTAAGTAGGATATAATCATTCATATAGACGGAAGAATGTAGACACTAAATATGTCAAAATAAACTACCCCATGGGTTGTAGTTTGATCTGATTAAGGAAAGGACCACAAGATTCTATTAAAAACATGTTTGACCTATGTGCAAAAATGATAATCCTCAAACAATCATAGATAAAGCAACACTTGCATGACCTTTCATAGAAGGCCCACAACCCTCACATAATCCTTTAAGAGGTACAACCTTAATTCCAAATACTACATATAAAGAGGGCATGTGATATTATAATTTCATACTTACACTTTCATTTCATCTTCTTTCTTACAGCTTCTCTCTTCATTAAATACATACTAATTCACACGTTAGAGAGTTATCACAAAGAAATACACTCTTCTTATTCGTTGTGATGTCTCAACATATTTACTGTTTTCCAATTTAATTTAGGATCGAAGATTAGAGTTTATCAGTATTCAAAGGTCAAGCTAGCTGGTCAATGAGAAACCCATTGACGTTCGAACCTGGTCTAAACCTATTGGCTTGGACTTACATCAACATAAGCTAATCATCATAAAGTCATATTCAACCGATCATATGTAATCAAAAGCATATGATTTTCGAATCTACGTCCCTACTTCTCTAGAACGTAAAACCTTTAGGCATTATGAATTACATTTAAAAAGCGGGTTTATAACCATATCTTTACCTATAGATCATGCATTGTAGCAATCAAATCTAAGATCCCACTATAGAAATTCACATACATATTGTACATCCGTATTAAAACTTTGCAACTAGGCTTTAGAGTTTAGGGTTAAATCACACTATCACTAGCCTTGGAGTAACTATAAATTTGTTGTAATGTGACTTGAAGGTCATGGGTTTAGAAACAACTTTTTGTAGAAATGAAAGGTAAACATACATATATTAAGTGCAAGTTAGCCTGACAGGCCTTAGGCCCTGCGCGTGTGGATATCGCATGCCGCTTTCCCCTTTTCTCAAACGACACTAACATTAGTGATCTAAAGGTCAAAGAATAAGGAACAATAGCAAACAACCCCCCCCCCCCCCCCCCCCCCCCCCCCCCCCAGAGACACCACAACATAGTCGTGATTTGAAACTAGAGATATGAAACACCAACAAAAGTGGTATGTGAAGAAAAATAATGTGTCTAGAAAGATAAAGGGATCATTCTATTCTATTT
This sequence comes from Flaveria robusta, assembly GCA_025506415.1. Classification (NCBI taxonomy): domain Eukaryota; kingdom Viridiplantae; phylum Streptophyta; class Magnoliopsida; order Asterales; family Asteraceae; genus Flaveria; species Flaveria robusta. The sequence continues at coordinate 43,087,680 of CM046469.1, forward strand.
ATATTTTAAAAGGTACAAATAATGATAACCAACAAACATTGATATACCTTGAATAAATGTTCGCTCATGTTACATAAACAATAAACAACCTTTAGAACTCCAACTGACATAACCACATTGGTAATTAGTTAATTAAATGAGACTACCAGTATCCTCAATGCAGCAGCCATTAGTCCAACTAGTAGTACCTTGATGATGAACTGTGGAGACTTTTTTAAATTGTAGATCTTTTCGGTAGTCGATGAAATGTATGATCGTTTTGCGGGAATAGTTGATTGGTCTATCTCGCCAACATAATATTTCCCCATCATTTCGTTAGCTGCAGCGCTGTGTCCAACATCACTGTAATCGACTGTCGCGTCTTTGCCTGTTACAATTCATCACACGCGTACAAGTTAGTATAAAATTATGATTATATTTCGTTGTCGAGTAGAAAGTGATGCGCAAAATGTACCAGTTGCTTTTCGCATAACTTCACCACCTCCTGGATGATCTTCCATAAATGGGGTTACATCATAGACCTGTTACAGGTTTTGTTCATCAATAGGTTAGGCAATGGAATATGATAATGAATAATAGAGGTGTAAACAAGCTGAGCCGCACATGAGCCACTCAAGATCTACTCGCTAAAACTAAACAAAATCAAGCCCAAGCTTCACATATCGCACTTGACTAAACTCATAGCTTAAAATTTTGTTTTTAATTATTTTCCAACAATAAAATTTTATTTTACATAACAAATGTATGATTAAATAGTGAGTATTATTATATATAAAATTACGATAAAGTAACCATACAATATTATAATTAAAACAATAACTAAATATGTATAAGCATGATTATGCATGAATCTAAACAGAATAACTAAACGAGCCAAGTCAAAGTTTGAAAAATACTAACAAACCGAGCTCGAACCGGAGGTTTTTTAAATTTAACGAACCAAGCTCTAGCCTAGGGCCCTCGAGCTTGAGCTCGAGGATAAACAAGCTCAAACATGGCTCGACTTTTTACACCCAGGATGAACAGAGAAAGAAATCATGAATGATTAGATTCATAAATATGTGCATAAAAACTATCTTAGTTACTAAGTTTCAGTAAACCATATATCATTACAAACAACACAACATGCTGGTTATTAATCGTCTTCAAATCAAAATTATGATGAAATTATATTTAATATAAACATCGAATTAGGGATAATGATTACGCTTTTCTGGTCATAATTCTTCAAAATACACACATCACTCCTATGTGTAAACAACTAGTAGAAATGATTCGAGTAAATTCAACTGTCGCTTTATGCTAATAAGCTACTAAACCTCAATTCAAACATCAATGATTTCAATTAGGACATGAATCCGTCAAATTAAGATCAAACAGAGAACATCTAACCTTTCCGGAGATGATAATCCAACAGTCATCGATTTTATTGTGCTTAGCGACTTCATCGAATACGAGCGTTTTCTGAACTGACGCCATTGATAGATCTGCGATTTCATAAGCAAAAACAGATCAAAACAACGTAAAAACGATCGGAAAACGAATCGATCTAACAATAAACAATGCGTAGAAGATTAATGAGGAATCGATGATCAATCTGCTTACCAGAGATGAAGAATCGATGCGTTTGCAGAGAAAACACACACAAACACACACTCTCTTCGATCTCAAATGATGTAATGATTCCACAAAAGGAGGTTGAAGGTTGAGTTATTTGTACATTGTACGTGAATATGGTGGAGCACGCTTATTTTGACCAACATCAACTTCCACCTTCTTTCCAAAATATTTTATTAAAGGATGATTAAATAAAAAGGGGATCATGTTTGTTTTATTTATTTCTATTGTAGATGTCTATTTTAGAAATACTTTAAACAAATTACACTCGTGTTTCTTGTAATATGATAATAATTTTTGTTTGGTTCATAACTACTACAAATTACAAGTTAAGTCTTAGGGGGCGTTTGGTTAGAAGGAATGGAATGGAATGGAGAAACTAGTATAATTTTCAAGTAAAATTATGTTTGAGTGAGCAATTAAAAGTAAACCCAAGGAAATGTTTCACCTCAAATTCCTTTGGTTGTGGGATTTTAAAATCCTTCCACCTAGAGAGGGAATTTTAAATCTCACAACCAAGAGAATTTGAGGTGAAACATTCCCTTGGGTTTTACATTTCATTACCCACTTAAACATAATTTTGCTTGAAAATTATACTAGTTTCTCAATTCCATTTCATTCCATTCCATTCCTTCCAACCAAACGCCCCCTTAATTATTTCTGATTATTAACATGCAGGTTATTATCATTCATTTTAAGCCTCACTTTGTAGTTTTTAAAGGAAAATTATAATGGTAAAGTCGTGTACTCTTTAAATAAAACATAGTCCATATAGAATATAAATGTGATGATTATAGAAGTAAAGTAGATGTAAAGTAGAGAGTGCGTGTTTACTGGTCAACAAATATGTAGTCTCCATGAGAGTGTATCCTTTACCATGATTTACACACAACGGCCAATGTCACTTTTAGTCGTAGTGGTCTTCCTCCTCTGCATTGTCATCGTTGTTTGGGTAACTCTAGCTCTACTCGAAATCATTATCTATCGTCATTGGGATGTCTTTAAGCTATTTTGTCGACATTGTTTACTACTTCGTCAAGCAACATCTCTACCGTATTTGACGAATAATCAAGACCATACTTCTTTCTGATTTAAGAGAGCTCTGATTGAATATAGCTTTCTTCTACTAAAAAAGAAAAAAGATAGACAAAGAACCTAATGAAAAAAAGTGTTTTCAACTCTGTTGAAAGATAGACCTTGTTAAAACATGAATAATTCACTTTATATTTTTAATTTATCTTTTCATCTTTCAATTTTAGTTCTTTTAAAAGGATTTCTTTAACTTTTTTAATTACACTATTAATAATTAAACTTCATTTTTAGTTACATATCCATAAAACTACATGCACATTTAATGGTCAAATAGTATATTTAGTTATTATATATTGATTAATGTATAATTTACGCTGATCTAATATTGTATGTAATTTACATTATGGATACTTATTCTATGATAAACGGATATATAAAAATCTAAACGGCATTTATAAATATATTTTCGAAGTGACAAAATTACTACAATTCTAGCATATATGAGATAAATTATTCTTTAAAAAATCTAAATCTAAATTTTTTCAACTACCTCAAAAAAATCATGGTCAATGGTCACTTTAGCACGACATTTACATATTCTTGTAGACTTTTAGTCAGCATAAAACAGATTGTTTATTAAAAAAAATACAAAGTTATGCATCTTTATTGAAAAAAAACGTTTCAATATTTCATACATATTTTTTAAAAAATAGTTTAAGAACATACAAGACTATTAAATCCAAATAAAATTTATAGTAGTGATAGTAGGGAAATTAGCTGATAACTTACAAGATCACAGTTGCAAGAAGGAGGCGGTGGTGCGATGGCGGTCAAGGGAGAAGCTTTTCTGGGTCGGACCTTTTTTTTCGCCCAGAAATAGAAATTCATGCGTGTTTGATCCGGAAATTTTATACGTATTGAGTTCGGCCCTTCTAATTTGGGTCCCGTGATTTTTGACCGCTCTTATAATTATGTTTATGTTCAAGCTACGCCACTGGTGGTAGTGGCGGGGACGGTGGCGGTGGAGGTGAAGGAGACGGTGGCAGTTACGGACTACGGTGGTGGTCTACCGTCCGAACGCCATCTCTGAAATTGGATGCTGATGTATTGCAAACGGACAAAATGTAAGTTGTTCGATTGTTCTTTTTCTTTTCCCTTTTATATTTCATTTTTTATGCATTTTCAATTTAAATATTAGTATTAGACATGTTGTAGTAACTTTTATAGGATTAAATTTTATTTAACTAGTATTTTTCATCGGCGAATGTTGTGCGCGTGAAAACCGTTCGAAACGATTTGAAGTTGTAAAACCTCATGTTCGGGCTCAGAACCGATGTTTAGTTACAGTTTGCTAACCATAATCAGTAGCCATGCCTAAGCAACGACACCACTACGATTATCCCATCACCGCCCTCGGAGTTCATCTCGTCAACAACACATTAATAACAAACCCAAAAGACAGCCATCAACACCACGAAGCCAATTCAATCAAACCATAGGCAAGTCTTTGATGAAGCGGTCCTTATCATCTTCAACACCGCAAAATCAATTTCATAAACACATCCACAACCAAACCATCTAGCCAACAACACAAAATGACAGCCATGCATCAGGAGGTTGTACAATAAGCATCGCAAACGATACATGCAATGAAAACTCCAAAAGATAAACACAAAAGCAAGTCTCAGATGACCAGATCATCGTCATCATCGACAGCACAAACCAGACAAAGGGGATCAAAAACCGCAATGGCAGGAACATCAATCGCCGACAATAGGGGCACAACAGCAAAGGCACAACAATGGTGGTTGTACCACCACCACCATCGACAGCATGTGTTGTAGATCTAAAAACCCTAAATGGGTAATAGAGGGAGACGAAGGCGAGGGGCAACAATGACAGTTGCACCACCATTGTCACCACCGCTCGCATCAAGGGGGCCACCGCCTGGTCCAACTAACCCATGAGAGAGTGGCAAATTGGCAACCGACCTTGCTACCATCACCATTATCACAAAAAAAGAAGAAACCCACCACCATTGCAACCGCCATAACCAACATAACCCGCTTACTGGTGGAGGCATCGCTGGTGCGGCAGTATAGCTAATGGGAGGCCGAGAAACGGCAACTAGGCTGGAGCAGCCACCGCGTCCGCCGTCTCCGCCACCACTAAACACGCATGCGTGTTTTCTCTCTCTACAAAGAGTTAAGGCAAGGGATCTCAGTCGAAAACCAACGTCGAGCCTTAACTCTTCCTCTGTCCATATTACAGTATTTTCACTCTTCCTTTATCCATATTCCGGTAAAAAAACAAGCATTTCCCTTTTTGTCTCTCTAAATTCTGGTGAGAAGAAGAAAACCCATATTTCTCTCTTTATGTTTTGATGAAAATAAAAGATTTTAAGCCAAAACGATAGGGCCAAAATATTAAAAAAAAAAAAAAAAAAAAAAGGAAACTGATGTGGCAGATACATAAAGCAAAAAGGTAGCCGGAGATAAACATGGGCAAAAAAACCGGTTAGGGCAAAAAAACCGGAACCGGTTTCAAAGAAAAACCAGTTTGGCCCAAACCAATCCCAAACTGACCCGAACCGCCGGTTTGTATGCCGGTTTATAAACCCCACCCTCAAAACCGGTTTGAAAAGTTAAAAACCAGTTAAACCGGTCCTAAAACCGGTTTATTAAAAAAAACTTGAAACCAGTCCAAATCGGTTTGGCAGGTTTGAGTATTCGGTGATCCAAACCGTTTTGTAACCCAAACTAGTTTGAAAAAAAACCGGTTTTGAGCCCACAACAAAAAAACCAGTTCGGTTTTGAACCCAAACCGGTTTGGATAAAAAAAAACCGGTTTGTACACCTCTAGCCGGAGATGCCGCCGTGTCCACCTACATCGCCCAAGTCCACTGCCATCACCACCCATTTAGATAGTCTCTCTCTGTAGAAAAGATAAAAAAGCATTGGTTTCCATACTTTAAGGGGAAGGAGGCCAACTATTCAAACTTGTACCAAAAGCATTTCAAGTTGTATAAATTAGAAGGACCAAAGTGTAAAACATAATAAATTATGTGGTCAAACTCAAAAACCAAAAACAACCCTATTCATTTCACTTGGTTTATAAATATATAGGGTAATGTGGTGACATACCTTACTTTAATTTCAGTTTGTTTTGAGTACTATAATATCATACCACCTTAAGCTCTTATAATTTATATATTTTCTTATATTTAAAGTTTAAACAAATATTAAGTAGTTGATTTTTAACATTAAAATTGAGTGGTTATATATAACTATTAAAATACGTGTTGATACTATAATAATATAAACATCACCTTCTAAAGTTATAAAATTGATCATCAAAAAGTTACAAAGTCATCTTATGGCCTCTCATTTTTTTATTTTTCCTTTCTTCAGACAATACAAGTTATGACAAGTGGTTCACTTACAACTATTCGTTTTTTTTTGTTTTTTTTTTTGGTTTCTTTATAATTTCTAAAATACGACTTTTCATAAAATTTTAAGTGTGTGTACCGTTGCAATGTGCTTTTTTTTCTTGTTTCGTTGTAAATATAATTCAAAACCGAGTTGTATGTATAATGTACAAATCATCAAAGTACAAACATACAAGTCAATAAATCTAAAGACGCTTTTATCATATCAATGTTTCAACATGAAATCTTTTCGCGGGGTGAGTAGTGGTGTACAAATCGGTTTTTTTGCCAAACCGGTTTGGTCAACAAAAGTCAAAACCGGTTTGGCCCCAAACCGTTTCGGGTTACAAACCGGTTTCAACACCGGATAACTCAAACCGCCCAAACCGATTTGGACCGGTTTAGAAACCGGTTCGGGCCCAAACCGGTTCGGGTTTTTTTTTTATTTATTTTTTATTTTTTTTTATTATTTCATGATAAAAAAATTTAAAGATAATTTTTGGTTATTTATATATCATATTTATATAAATAAATTAAAAGCAAATTTAAAGAAAATTTAAATTTTTTGTTAAAATATATAATTATATTTATATTAATTGAAATTTTTTTTATTAATGTTGTTATTTATATAATTATATTTATATTAACTGATTATTATTGTTATTAATTTTGTTATTAACTTAATAATATTATTATTTTATTTAATGTTAAATAGTTAAATTATTATATAATAAAAGTGAGATATATAATGAAAGTGAGATATACAATGAAAGTGAGAAATATAATAAAAGTGAGATATATGATATAAAACAAAACAATTTAAACAACATTGAAGATTAAATAATAGTTTTATAAAAACTAAACAACGACTTGTCGTTCTCCGTTCGTTCGTTGCATACTTGTACGTTTATTCTTCGCCACCAGAACCGGAGCTGTTACGAAGGTACTCATTATATGCCGCTTCATCATCTGTCATTTCGGGCGTCAATTCGCTCTCTACCTCGTCCTCGTATAATTCTGCTTCGTATTCCAATTCTCCTTCAAGTGAGCATTTGTCTTGTACTCTTTCCGCGGCATCCAAAAAATCCTTCAAGCAAATCGACATTTTAACCGCTTATGGAGTGAGTCGAGTTCGTCTTATCGATATAACCCTGCCACTAACAAAAAAAGCATATTTCGAAGCTACCGTGGAAGCTTGGACGGTTAGTAAATCTTGGGCCATGGTGGATAGGATGGGAAATTGATCTTCCTTACCTTTCCATCAAGCCAACAAGTCAAAATTTTTAAAATCTTGTGGAATCATGGTAGATAAAAAGTTGGTTACACCATACCTCCTGAGTTCAATACTTGGAGTGTTACCACGTTGTCGTTTATTACATTCATCCCTTAAAGTATTATATAAAGCAAACATTGGATCATTTGAACTTTCGGCATGTGCCGCATGCCTCAATGACTCATGGATATGTGATGTTTCACCATATTTTAATAAATAAACATCAAACATTTTTTATAAATATTGATTAAAAGTAGTTTTTAAAGTTTGAGCATAAAAGGGGTTTTCATCTTCTAAATCCAAATTAGAAGTAATTTTATCAAGTAAAGTTTCAACCCCCGATAAATTTAAACAAGGGTTTAATGCAGCGGCACATGTAATAACCGGATGTATTTCTTTAAAATACTTTTTAAGTTTTTCTTTCATTGGGGATATCTTATCCGAATAAGGTCTACCCCTAAACGACATCTCATTTAATTTTGAAGTCATTAAGTAAATTTGGTGAAGTACTAACGAACTCGTTGGATAATAAACTCTAGAAAGACATGTAGTTGCATTTTTAAAAATTTGAAGCATTTTGCTTATTTCTTCAATAATAGACCAACCTGATGGATGGTAAGTATTTGCCTTTCCACGACTTACCAAACTATTATGAAAGGCTATTAAACTTTCTTTTTGTTCAATTGCCTTTTCAAACATGTTACAAGTGGAATTCCATTGTGTAGGTACGTCCCAATTCGGACCCAAACATTTGGAATTTGCATCTTTACAAAACTTACGATATTTACTATATCTTTGGTTATTGCTAAAAATGTCACTTAACATTATTTTAAAACTATCTTTCACTGTTTCAATGGTTCTTAAACCGTCTTGAACGACTAAGTTTATGATGTGCGCAACACATCGACTATGGAAAAAAACACCGTCACACATTGGTTTATATTTTAATTTTAAATGATCTATCGCAAGTGTGTTATTTGACGCATTATCAAAAGATATGAAAAATATTTTGTTTTCAAATTTATACTTTTTAATAACTTTATCAATAAGATAAAAAATGTTTTGGCCGGTGTGAGGATAATCAAACAATTCAAACGCAATCGTACGTTTCATCATTTACCATGAATCGGGTTCAACCCAATGGGCGGTGACACAAATGTACGAGTCCGGTGAACCGTGAGGAGTCGACCAAACATCACTAGTTAAGTTAACACCGGTTTGTAAATTTTCAAAATAAGATATTAATTTATTTTTTGCTTTTTTTCACATTTTTAAACGAGAGTAGCACGACTTATATTGGTGTAACGTGGTTGGAGAGTTCGTTGAATGAGTCGAGTCAAACGTTCGTTGTCGAAATGTTTGAATGGCAAGCTTTCTTGAATTACAAACTGTGCCATTTGCTCCCGAACCGCATCAACGTTATAAGCCCAAACATTTCCTTCGTCGGTCATTGAAGCTTGACCTTGAGACGGTTGACCTTTCAACGCCTTGCAATATTTAAGCTCAATATGGTTTCTCAAAGTTGTGTTTGCATCTTTTTTGAAAAACTTATGACAAAACTTGCAACGAGCTTTGTTCGGACCGCTAGCCATTTGACATAAATCGTAATTGCACCTTACTTCGCGGTTCCTATTAGTAGGAAGGATTGCTACCACCACGTTGCTTGAAGACGCATCACAACCAACGGATGATTGAGCACTAGATGAAGCCATTTGAGAGAGTTTTTTGTAGAATGAAAGAATTGAGCTTTTTTTGCGATTTTTGAGAGTTGAGAGCGTTTTAAGTTGTTGTGATTCAACCAAAACATACACTACATATATATACTAACCTATTAGTGGTATAATGGTAAAAAAACGGTCAAAAGGGGCCTCAAACGGTCAAAAAACGGCTATATAGCCGTTACCAAACGGCTATTTTTTAAAAACCGGTTTGAAAACCGGTTTGGGAACCGGGTTAAGAACCGGTTTGAATACCGGTTTAAAACCGGACCGGGTTAAGAACCGGTTCGACCTAGGCATATCCCAAACCTATTATAAACCGCCGGTTTGGGTCGGGTTGGAACCGGTTTGGCCCAAACCGGTTTGGGCAAAACACCGGTTCCAGTTTTTTTGGAGAAACCAGTTTTCGAACCGGTTTTTTTGAACACGTCTAGGGGTGAGTACGTCAAAATCAAGCTTTATTTCAACACCCCGTTGTGGCACTCAATTTTCCCACTCGTTACATTTAATTTTTCATATTGAATTCCTGCGATTATACATGTGTGCTATTAAATAGCTTAGCAAATCCTATAAGAAGTTAATAGACTTGATCAAGGAAAATATAAAAGTAACATGAAGTTGTTTCTCACATGTACTCTGCATTGCTCCATGTGAAACTTTTTGGAGCTAGTAACACATAGTTTACTAATGTATGCATCATAATCTCTTCTAAAAACATAAGCTTTAAATACATAATCTATGTAACACTATTAAAACATTATCTAAAACTATGATATTATGTGATTTTTAAGAGGGATATCTGAAATGTCTCTTATTTTATCGAAGCTGGTCTTGTCACACACTAGTTTGGATGTAATTTACTATCCTTAAACCAATCATCTTCAATCTCAAGAATAACAACAAGAATAGTTATAAGTTTTTGTGTTTTCATTATAAATAAGGTGCATTTCATATGCTACTAATTTTGAGCTAATGAACAAACTATTGTTTTTTCACATTTATCAACACGACTATTAACAACATAAATGGTGTGCTTCAATTCACTTAGCATGCTTGGCTTTTCTTAATGTTTCTTTTTTCATGGTGTTAATAGACTTTATACTCGTTGAACTATTAATGGTAGACATCGATTTGGTAATAATAAGGGCGCCAAACTTCTTGGGAGGTTTGTCATCTCCATCATCTTTGAATCTCGTTGGTTTCAACCCAACTTATGGTCACGAACAACGAGTTTTGGTCTTGTATGTGCTCTTTTGATTTGTCAAGCATATTCGCTTTCAGCTGAATCTTTGGCTTTATGTTTCTATTCATCTTATTTTCAATAAATTTAATACCTTTTGATACTCGATATATCTTAATTTGAGTCATATTCTAACAAAATTTGTTATGGTTGATTCATTGCCAAACAGTAATACACGGCTCAATATATGCAAAGTAGAGTCTAATAATTAGCCTACAATTAGGGGCACTAGAAAGGAAAATATATACGTAAATATGGAAGAGAATAAAAGTTGATCTTTACTCCCCCTCAAGTTGGAGCGTGAAGGTTCCGAATGCCCAACTTGTCAAGTAACGAATGAAATTGTTGTGTACCCAATGGCTTAGTGAAGAGGTCGGCAATTTGGAGTTTTGTATCGATGTGCATGGGTTGTATTTCCTGGGATTCAACTCATTCTCAACAAAATAACAATCCATCTCTACGTGTTTAGTTCGCTCATGAAAAACTGGATTGTTAGCTATGTGACGGGCTACCTGATTGTCACAGAATAGCTGAGTTGGTGTTGTAGGCGGCATCTCATGCTCTTTCAAGAGCCATCTCATCCATAAAATCTCACTAACGGTTGTAGCCGTAGCTCGGTATTCTGTCTCAGCTGATGATCTGGAAACGACTGATTGTTTTTTTTATTTCCAAGATACCGGATCCCCTCCTAAAAGCAACAAGTAACCAGTTCGTGATCTTCGTGTAAACGGGCACCCAAGCCAATCCGAATCACAATAGGTGATGTGTTGGTATTAGGAGTGAGTTTAAGATGCTTAAAACTATGTTTTTAACCTAACTTTGATATCCAATATAATCACTTTATTACGTGTTTGAAATATAGGCTAAACGAAGCTTAACGAGCATTATTTGTGAAGGTTACAAAGGATAGCAAGACTATGGCTTGAAAGGTGCTGAAAACGAAGAAAAGTTGTGAAAAAATCAGGGAGGCCGTAAGCTACGGCCTGAGGCAGTAAGCTACGGCCTTGTGCTGAGTTCGTCTGTGAAGCCCGTAAGACAGGGGGTTTGACCATCTGGTTGAAGGTAGGCCGTAACCTACGGCGTAAGGCCGTAAGTTACGGTCTAACATGAAATTTTGGGGATTGTTACAAATTTCAAAACCTATTTAATCCCTAATATTAGGGTTTCGAAAAGAGACTTTTCGAGAGCAAAAAGTACGAATTTTTGGACGAAATTCATCCCTTAGAACCACCTTTAATCATACCAAATCACCTCCAATCATCAACACAACAAGATTGAAGATCTAATGAAGATGATGCGGGGCTAGGCTTTTCGTGATTACTTTCGGGAGTACAATTCTTGTTAAGTGAAACAATTGGTATGCTTTGATTAGGTTTTTGTTTTGAATAATGAGTTATTGAATGAAACATTATGTTTTGATTGACTTAAAAGGTTTGCTTATAAATAAAGTTGTTTGCTTGATTATCAGTTTTTCGGTTTCCTTGCATCGTGAACTCATTAAGAAAAGTAGGCAACGTGATATAGGTGAATTGGTAACATTGTGAATGAACGAGTCTTAAAAGATTGTTCCTTTGTTGTCACTTTAATCAAAAGCTAAGATCTTGAAGTATTGTTTCTTACAAACCCTAATTTAAAAGTACCAATTGTTGATCTTGCAGAATTGGAAACCCGGAAGTGATTGTTTTTTATTATTTAATTAAGATCGTTATCAAGTTTGTTGCTTTATGCAATTGTGTTCATTAATCCATTCCAAGTTTCAATTTTTAATTATAAAGTTTGAGTCTTTTAGTTAATCGTGTCACGTTAATTAAACACTTTCCACATATTCCCTGTGGAGACGACCTTACTTACCCTTACACAATAAAGGTAGCTAAGACCGATATATTAAATTGTTTTTGATCGAGCCTCGACAACCAGATCAGTAGGCAGTAAGATTATTGCTTCCCTCCTTTGACAAAAGAATATCTTGGCCTGGGGTTGCTTTTAGATAGCGCAACACTCGATTAGCAGCTTCCATATGGCTTTGTTTCGGATTACTAACAAACTGACTCAATACGTTCACCGCATAAGTGATGTTGGGTCTTGTTGCTTGAAGGTAAAGAAGCCTTCCCACAAGTCTTCGATACTGATTTGCGTCGGTGAATAATCCATCTTCATCTTTGTCCAATTTCAAGTTTTGCTCCATTGGAAAAGAGCTTGGTCGGCATCCCGTCATTCCCGAGTCTTCCAAGATATCTAACGTATATTTCCGTTGACTCAATTCTAATCCATCTTTTGTGCGAGCCACTTCAATGCCAAGGAAATTCTTTAGTGGTCCAAGATCTTTAATGCTAAATTGCTTGTGAAGGAAATCCTTGGTTTCTTTTATTTTGCCCATATCATCACCTACTATGATGACATCGTCCACGTAAATAAGGGCTGCCACAAAACCACCATTTTTCTTCCAAGTGAATAGGGAATGATCTGCACCTGCTTGTTTAAAGCCAAAACTCAATAACAAAGCAGTATACTTTTGGTACCAGTTTTTTGATGCTTGCTTGAGCCCGTAAAGAGATTTTTTTATCTTGCATTTGTTTTCCAAAACCTTGAGGTATCTTCATGTGCACTTCCTCATCTAAGTCACCATGTAAAAACGCGTTGTTGACGTCTAACTGGTGAACATGCCAATCTTTCTTCACTTCCACGGCAAGCAAAGTTCTCATCGTCACAAGTTTAGCTGCCGGAGTAAAGGTGTCATGAAAATCTACTCCTTTCATTTGAGTAAAGCCCTTTGCAACTAGTCGTGCCTTGTATCTCTCAACATCCCCGTTAGGCTTGTATTTAATCTTGTATACCCATTTTGAGTCGATAGCTCGTTTCCCTTCAGGTAACTTTTCAAGGGTCCAAGTTCCATTTTCTTCCAAGGCCCGAATCTCTTTCTTCATTGCTTCTCTCCACTTTTCACTTTGCATAGCTTCATTAAAATGTGTCGGCTCATTGTTTAAATCAATGGCCATTAGGAAAGCTTTATGTGAATCAGAAAAGTTTTCATAAGCAACAAAGTTGGTTAAGGGATGTACCGTCGAAGGCATTTGATCGGAAGTGGGCTGCTCGGGGTCTATAGATGGGGAAGGTCGACCACACAATTATCAAGTAGTCTCGATCGAGTTCTGTTCCTTTTCTCCCTAATTGGTTCATTTGGTTCAGTAGTGATCTCAACCTGCTCATTTTCGGTGGTAGCATTATGATTGTAATCATAATGTGTTGGGCCTTCAGATTGCAAGTCTTTAGTCTTCTACTAAAACATTTTCTTGAGTTGGGCCTTCTTGGGAAGTTGTTTGGTGCTTATTGGGCTCCTCCTCACTGGGCCTACGTTGCTTGATCTGATCTTCATCCCAACTATTGGGAAATGTAAAAACATCTTCATTTTCCTCTTCTGTTTGATTAAGAGTGGAAAAAGGAAAGATTCCTTCAATAAACCTTACATCTCTTGATACAACAATCTTGTTGTGCTCAACATCATAGACTTTGTACCCTTTTGTACCACGAGGATATCCAACAAAAATACCCGATCTCCCCCTCATTTCAAACTTGTCACCTCCTGTTTTTGTGCTTCTATAATATGTAAGACACCCAAAAATTCTCATCAAATTCTATAATATGACGACGGAATTGTTCCTAATGCCGAGGAATGCTTGTTCGTGCAACAGGTTCTTAGGGGGACTTTCATTCCAGAGGAAGAACATGATGCCAAAAATGAAATCAAGATTAACACCGTTCTGAAGGACTTAAAGGGTGCAGCAGCACAGAAAATTCAGCACAAGTACGACTTTGAGAATGTTAAATTTGTTTCTAATGTGGTTGCACATGAGATCAAGGCTTCTATCCATGTTAAAATGTCTAGTGGTTCCATGATCTTTTATCTAGCTATGCACTACACATTCAAGATTACGTATGGTCCACAATCTCATTTCAAGTTGTGCCTCAAGTTCTTCCAAGTCTTTAAATTCTCCACTAAACGTAAGTCCGGAAAATTGAACAATGGTGCAGATGCTTTAGCTCGAAGACACATCCTCTTAGATGTTTTATCCAGATTTGACTTTCGTATTACGAGTTTGAGGACAAACTCTTTTGAAGCGGTATGGCTCACGTTCCACCCTGATCCGACCCATTTATTTGCACCGCCCATAACCCGAAACCGACCCATGATGATAGAGGTTAAAGAAGTCCATGTAAATCCTATACCCACGTCCGCAACTTCCCATGCATTTACCTTTCCATTCTCCCATGTTTTAATGTAGTTATATTATATTTGCTTTTCAAGTTGTACACTTTGCTTTCTTAGTGGTACTTAGCTATTTATTTCTTTTAGTTCAAACGTGGGTACGTCTTGAACTTTCTATATGTATTTGAAAGTTAGTGATTGAAAGTAGTGAGTTTTGAATATGAAAGTTTTTGTGTTGATTTATCTCTTGAGTGTGAGAGTTAAATTAATTTGTCTTTGCTAGTTCAATCTTGGCAAATTGAGCGGTGTTCTTAGACACGATTGCTTAACCGGAGTGGTGTATCTGTATCTTCGGTTGACATCGCAGCCCTATCGTTTGTTTCGGTGGTAAATCTGTATCCGAAACGAGCCTTAGATCTATCCGTTTATTTGATCGTTACGTTTGAATCGATATTCTCCGGGTCTAACTTCTTTGATAATAAGTTGTATTTAAAGTTTGGGACATGCAAAACTTCTTTGATCATCAAGCCATTGGATAACATGCAATCACAACGCCCTTCCACTGCTATTAAATCACCATTTGGAATAATAACAGGCAACTAACCATTCCTCTTGGTTTTATTTTTAAGAAGAGTGTCTTTATGGGTTACTAGTGTGTGAACCCGTGCTTTGCCGCGGGTTGTTAAAATTAAAACATTTAATTTCGATTACTTGTACGTTAGTATTCAATACGTAGATATGGATAAAAATTATATTGACAACTTTGTTTTAAAAAAAACAATTTAGGAACACTTGCAAAAAACATTTGTACCATATGCTTATTATTATAACTATGTAAATATTTGGTAAATAGTATTTAGTTATTGATATAATACTTAATTTAAATAGGAAAAATATAAATGAAAAATATAAATATAATGTTAATTTAAATTATTATAAATAAAGTAATACTTAATATAGTGAATTTAATCATATGCATTAACTCATGTATTAATTAGAATAAGTTTATTAAATGAGAACAATTTAGGAACACTTGCAAAAAACATTTGTACCATATGCTTAAATAGTTGTTCTAGGTGTCTTAAAAAAATAGAAAATTACAAATCTACCCATGGGTTTTGTATTATATAGTAGTAGTGATATGTTGGGTAGCGCCCGAATCGATTACCCACTTATTCTCATAATTAGCGTTACCTGCCATGTTCGCCACGGGTGGCGTGTCTTCCTTGTTCGCATTTTCTTGTCTTCCTAAAGAAACTTAAAAACTGTTGGTATTGTTCGCTCGTTAGATTCGGTATAGCATCACCATCACCTTCGACAAGTGCAGCATTTGGTTTAGACTTTTCTTTTTTTTCTTTGCTTGGCTACCAATCCAGATAACCAATCCGTTTAAAACATCCCTCTCTGTTATGCCTGTCCTTCCCACAAAAGTTGCAATGCTCAACGGGTTCTCCTGTATTTAGTTTCCCATCTCTCTGTGTGAACCTGTTTTGTGGCTGATTTTGTTCTCGTTTTCCCGAGACGTATGCTTGGAACTCAGCAGATTCGATGGCAGGCTTCTTAGCGTTAGAGATGGCTCTTTGTTGTTCATCCTCGGCAACGAGATGGTAAGCGGTACCGAGAGATGGGATGGGGTTCATGGCAAGAATTTGCGTCCTAATGGTACCAAACTCACTATCAAGCCCCAACAGAAATTCATACAACCTTTCCTTGTCCTTCAAATCAACGAGTTTTTTCCCTAGCCCGCAAGTACAACCGTTGCAAGAGCACCTGGGTATGGGAAGAACCGATTGTATTTCATCCCATAGTGAGCGAAGCTTAGTGTAGTAGGCGGAGACAGAAAGGCCATCTTGCCTGGTCATGGTGAGATATTGTTTAAGCTCGTATGCTCGCGGAGCGCTTTCCTTTCCGAACTGCTCTTTCAAATCCTCCCAGATTTCTTGAGCCGTTTTTGCATATTTTACTGACGTTCTGATGTCTTTCTCCATTGCGGTGTTTAGCCAACCCTTAATCATGGCATCACACCTCATCCATGCCATGTAGTTGGTTGCGTTCTGTTCGGGTTTCTTGATCGACCCGTCGATGAATCCTACCTTGTTTTTGGCGAACAAGAAATTCAACATTTCTTGAGACCAATCCCGGTAGTTTCCATCCGTCAAGGTTTCGTTTACGTGCATTTGCCTTGGATAATCCGAGGCATGGATATAATATGGCGAGTTGTGATCGGAAACGGCTGCTCCATCGTCTTTGTTAGTCTCCGATTTATCGCCGGCCATCTTGTGTTTTTAGGTTTTTGGTTTGAATCAAAGGATCTTAATCAGACCGCTCTGATACCATAACAAAATCTGTTATGGTTGATTCATTGCCAAACAGTGATACACGGCTCTATATATGCAAAATAGAGTCTAATAATTAGCCTACAATTAGGGGCACTAGAAAGGAAAATATATACGTAAATATGGAAGAGAATAAAAGTTGATCTTTATATTCTTCCTCTAAATTCTTCCAAGAACGCGACAAGAGCATTTAAAGCTTCTTGCTCTTCGGGCGCGTATTGGAGTTGCATGTTTCATATGTGCTAATTGTCACCAAAAGTCGTTTCTTGTTCTTCGGGCGCGTATTGTTCAAATGAAACATCAGTAACGAATAAGCATTAGTGGCAAGCGACAAGCAACGATTTAAGTTATTGGTGATAAGTAATGAGCAAAAATAGATCAACAACAAGTGCATTCAACAACTTATTTGTTGTTGAAATGTTAAACAATAAAACATCAGTAGCAATTATGTTTCCACTCTAAAGTTACTAACAAAGATTTCCCACAGTTATAACTATCAACTGTTGGCATTTGTTATTGTTAACCAATAATCACCAACTAGAACGTTGTGAAGGTTCGTATCATGTATAAAAGGGTATTCATTTGGTCTATTTTAATTATGAATTTTACCATTTTATTTTCATATGAAACATATCTTGTTCTTTGCAATACACTTCCTTCTTATCCGATTATTGATTTGTGTATCCATGAAATACGTTAATCTGAAAGTAATCTCTTACACAATTTAAACAACTGTGTTCCCAATGCTTAACTTAGCTCCCATTTTACGCAGGGTCCGGAAGGCAGCCTGATCACGAAGTGATCTGATGTACAAATGCTTACACTTTAAGCGAGTGAGTGTTGCACACAGCTTGAACTCATGACATTAAGATCACAAAAATATCAACTTTAACAGTTGTTCTAAGTATCTAAATTGTAAAATCCAATACCTACTTAAGCATAAATTAACTTTATAGATCTTGTCTCTCTCTTGTCTATGATATCACAAATCAAGTTTTTAATTAAATATTTGCCATTTGTAATAATCTCTCGTTTAAAGAGTTAATGAAAGCAATCTTCATGGCTACACGATGGGTGTTGTGGAAGTTTTGAAAAGAAGCATTGTTTCAAGGAGCGAATTTAAAAGGAGAACTTATATTCGGTTCTATTAATAGATTTACGTTAATTTACATGATTTGTGAAATATGAACATAAAAATTGAAATTGATAGGATCGAATGGCTAGGAAACCTGCCTCGAATTAATTTGTTTGGGAGCAGGATCACATGACTTTTCAACGTAAAAGTTATGTGTTCGAGTCTCACTTGGTGTAATATGCTCTAAGTAGGCTAGAGGTTTTTACCACAATGGGCCTTTAGGTGATGGGTTTCCCTTGGAATGGTGGGCGGGCCGGGTTGCTAGCATCGTTTGTGTTCGTGGGCGTGTGTGGTCTTTCGCTAATAAGTTTACCCTGTTGACCGGGCTTATAGTATTCATTGGTCGTTAAAAAAAACTACCAATAGTCATGTGATTGTGTTTTTTTGTTCTTCGATAGCCTTTTTCTTAGCCAAGTTCATATTATAATATATTAGGTTAGTATCCCGTGTATTATACGGGTTACATAAATAAATATTAAATAGTTAGTAACAAAAATTTATGAATTATAAAACAATATCTTGAGATGTGATATTATTAAAATTGCGTACGATTAATGACTCTAAATAAAAAACAATGATATTATTTTTTAAACTTTTATTTTTAAGTTTCTGAAAGTTTTTTTGTTTCAAAAAATATTTTTAAAAATGCTATTTTTAAATTTTTTTCTTATAAAAAGTTTGAATTTTTAATCATTTTTGTTTCATAAAAAAATTTATATTTTAAAGAAACAAGTTTTAAAATATTTCATATATTTTGTTTTATAAAAAATTGTTTATTTAGAAATTACATTTATAAAATGATCTATTTTTTTAATTTGTAAAATATATTTTTAATCTTAAATGAACTAAATAAAAAATTTTAGTAGTTAATGTAATTATTAATTATGAGATAGAAGAACGAAAATAAGCTTTAGAAGCTTTATAATTGCATCATGTGTCACCAAAAAACCTTCTTTTATTAGTATTGATAGATTGATAGATATCTCGTTGTTGTTAAAAAATCTCTGACTTGAAAATATTGATAGAAGTGTCATTTACCTTTTTATATTTTAAGCGGAAGAATTCACGCTTCGCGGGAGGAGACTTAATATTTTCAATAAAATTAAAATAAAAATATAGATAGAAAACAATATTTCTCAACGAAAACCTACCACCCGCACTGCGTAGTATTTTTATTTTGTTAAAAACACTTCTCAACAAAAGCTTTATATAAAAAAATATAACATACGTTTAGCGTAGTCTTTTGTTTTGTTAAAATCAAATTTATCTCGTCTTGAAATGCCACTCCTGATCTCAAGGTGGATATTTTTCACTTACACTCCTATATTAATAGTTGAAATACAAATTAAACTCTTATGATTTTTTTTCACTTAAGCATTTATATTAATAGGTAAAATACAAGTTAAACCCTCTTGTTTGTTTTAAAATAAATTTCACCCTAAAATTATAAAATCAAACTTAATTCATATTATTTTATTATAATTATAGTTATTATTAACTATAGATTTATTTATTATTTGATGTTTTTTTATGTTTAAAATTAATTAAAAAATTTTAAATATTATGTTTAAAAATACCACATTTCACCTTTTAATTTAATTTATTTATTATTTGATGTTATTTTAGTTTTTTTAATTCACTAAATTAGTTAAAATATATAAGTTTAGATTAGATTAAAATAATTTAGTTTTGAGGAAATTTAGGACGAAACCATATTTAGAGTTGGTTTAATTTTGAGTGATTTACAACCAATCTACTTTCAAGTGAGCTTCTTCGTAGAGTGATTCAAGCTATTTGCTCTTAAATAATACCATTAACTTTCAAAATGAATTTTTTTTAAATATTCGCTTTAAAATTTTAGGAAGAGATACGACCATATTTTAAATGATACGATTATAGTAAAAATAATGTTTAACCTAAAAAGCCTAAGAAGGATTGTGAACTTGACATGTGTCCTTCTATTATTTAAGAAAAAAAGAATATTTTGATTATTATATCAAATAAGTCAGCTAATTGTATCTTATACGTTTATTATATCAAATATCAATTCATTGTATCATATATTTTACATCATTTGTTATATTTATTAATCATTATGTTTTACATTTTAAATAATTTTAGGTTATTTTTGTTATTTTTTATACATTATAAACTTATTATCTATTATTGTATTTAACAATTAAAGTAAGCAATAATATGCTTTTCCCCAGTGTAATTTTTAAAATTTATAGTGTTAACGATAACATGATATTATCTTTTTCATTATTTTTTAATAGATTCTATAAACTTGTTATTATCTATAATTATGTTTTACAATTAGAAGTATACAATAATATTATTTTCTTAATTTATTTTTCAAAACTCATTGTGTTTTAAATAACACAATTACGATAAAAAAACATAATAAGATATTATACTATTTTGTTATTTTTTTAAATGTATTAGATTAATTAGTTGCTAATTTATTATTGTGTTTTACATAATAGAGATACACAACAATGTTATTCCAACACTATATTTTTTTTAATTCATCATTTTAGAAAAATAAAATCGTATACAAAAAACAAAATAATTAACAAAAATACACGATAAAATGCACTAAAGATACAATTATGAGATATGAGCTTAAAAATGTAAGTTTTTTTAAATCTTTTTATATAACAATAGTTACTGGTTTTAAAGATTAAAAAACACTTATTTTTATGGTGTGATTTTTATAAATATTTTAAGCTTTTTATTTTGTTAAAAAGATATTTTATACACTTCTAAAAAAAAACAAACATGCACGATGCATAGCGTTTTGATTTTGTTAAAAAAACACTTATCAATAAAAATATTATATAAGAAAAAATAAAACGTAACACAATTTAATCCTGGGATGGATTTTTCATCTAGACCCTTATATTAATTGTTAAACTACAAATTAATCCCTCTTGATTATCTGTTGGGCATTTATATTAATAGATAAAATATAAATTAAACTCTTTTGTTTGTTTTAAAAATATTTGACCTTAAAGTTATAAACTCAAACTTATTCATATATTTTTCTTATAATTATAAGTTTTATTATTGATTGATTTATTTATTATTTCAAAGTGCCATATTTTATCTCTTTATTTATTTATCATTTATCATTTGATGTTATTTCAAGATTCTTTAAAATTAATTAAAAATAACATGTTTACATGCTATAAATAAGTTATAATAATAAGATTTACATGCTATTAATAAGGGTTAAATGGGAAGATTTATTTTCATGCATTTGATAAATTATACCTTATATATTAAAACTTGTGTAGGTGTTTTAAAATTTTTGTAAAATTACAATGAAGGACAAAGAGATCCTTTAGACAGTTAAACAGATATTTAAATTTTATAATATTAATTAACATTTAAAAAGATTAGTTACAAACATAATCAAGCGATGAAACCCTACGACATCACCTTATCATTTCGTTATTGATTTATATAAAAATTTATAATTTTATAAATTTTTAACCGATTAAAAGTATCTATGTTTCTTTTTTTTCTACAACTAGTAGTTTTAACACTCGCGCTTCGTGGAGGGGTTCGAATTAATGCTCAGACATATCATCATAGCCATATACATGTTAAATTAGAACCACAAAATGTATCCAATGAACTCAACTTTATCATTATCGATGCATCAGTCTCCACATAATAATGGAAGAAACAAAGAAAGAGTGCAACCTCGGTCAATAGTATAACAAAACAAAAACATAAAATAACCGTGAACATGTGTAGTAATACCTATGGAGAGGCTCACAAGTGATGTTCAGTTGCGGCTGCACACCATAATTGATTGTAAAGCCATGGCAACCGACATAAATCTTGGTAAAAAAAACATAGCATTTAAAGTACCAAAACAATAAAAAGTTTCAAATGAACAATTGTTCATCATGATCAACACGAAGAAACAACATGTGAAACCGAATAAATAACAAAGCCTCTGACGACCTAATGCTCACCATCATTGACCCAATAATCAGTTGACGGATCTGAAAACCCAAATAAATAACAAAGAAATTACGGGCACCGGCTCCACCTCAAACATTAAATAGGAGGCAGAATGGCAACAGAAGTAGAATCCACCGCCACAACCACACAACACCTGGGGATCTGAAAACCCAAAGGGCACCAGATAGAAATCACGGCCGCAACCGCAATCATCAGCCTCATAAAGGCATGCAACAAGCCAAAGGTTCTGAGCGCTAAGAACAACTGACCTCGAAGCAACCATCTTCGGTTGAGTGACAATGCCATGATTAAAAGACCATTGGGTGTAGAACCAGAAAGGGAAGGCCGACGCGAGCAACCGTTGGTGCCCACTTCAAAAATCTCACCACCAGTGTTATAACCGCATCGCCACCACTGAGCATTTTTTGGAATAATCAAAACCCAAAGACATCGGTGATCACAAATCTTAAAAGAAGAAGCACAACACCCAAAGACCAAGTGAAATACCCAAAATGTCCCCATGATACTATTCATCACATTGGTGGTCGCACCACAATCATGAACACTATTAACGACCAAAGAACCACCACGCCGCCACCTGCTCCACCTCAACCACAAAGGGGAGGTAGAGCAGCATCAGGCTCAACCGCCACAGCCACAATCGGTGAGGAATTAGTCCGGTGAAGCAGTGAGGCCGGGTAGCTCCGCCAAAGACCACTGCAAACCCCAGATGATTCATCAAAGAACAAGAGAAAGGGTACAATGCAGGCGGGAAACTAATCGGGTCGATTTAGCCAAACAATGGAGGCCGACGGGCAGCCTCCTTCAAACCTCCAATACCACTACAAACCCATCTCTCTCTTTACAAAATAGAAGTTTGGGCAACAACAAAAGTTAAAATGCAAGCAACATGTATTACCTGTGGTACCTTAGACATAAAAAAATAAACCATCGCTAATCGTAATCCGAACTTTAAAATGTGTAAATCTACCTTTCATCACAGTGCTTTTTTCTTTCATATATATAGGATAATTAGAATGTCACTTTATTAAACGTTTGAGCCATGTTATTGTTTTACATCTTTTCCATAATTACATGTATTGTAACCATTGTTTTTGTCCGACCGGGGATCGGCTGGGTGGCCGGTCCGGTTCACATCGATTCGTTTTTTGCCGGTCGAACCGGCCGGTTCATCCCGAACCGCTGGTTGGACCGGGAAACCGGACCGGTTCGGATCGGATTTTGTATTATTTTTTATTATTTTTTATTTTTTTGATTTTAATAAGTAAAAACGGGGTGTTGAACCATAAATTAGTATGTTAGATATAAAAATATAGTTAAGTTTTATATATAACTATAAAATATGTATATAAATTACTTATATTTAATTATATATGTAACTATATATATAATATACTATATATATAATTATGACGTCATCCGGTTCTTAAATCCGGTCCGACCACCAAACCAGTAAGGCGTCCGGTTCGACGTCCGATCCGACGTCCGATCCGGTTCTGAAAACACTGATTGTAACTGAGTTTAAAGACTTTGATCTAAAAAAAAAAAATTAGCTTTCTTCAATTTCTAGAAACATGTAAATATAATTTGTGCCGTTTATTAAATCTCATATTAGCAACTTTTTTCAAATATTTCCATGTGTGTATTGTCACAGGTAGGATTAAATAATAAAAGATTTGAGATACGAAATTTTCACTAAAATGCCAGTAAAGTAATTGCATTCACTAAAATATGGGCTTAAACAAAGCAATTGTCATTTTAAATTATTGACCCATATAAACATTACAAGAAACAATTCATGGATGGCCCAAAGCAGTGAAGTGGATCAAAAAGGCCAAATTTAGGTCATTATTTAGTCAATTTTTACGAAGTTAAACATTTATATTTTAACCAAAAAATGTGCTTAACTCTGTATCTATTCCTGGTAAGACGGTAACTAAACATCTCCCATGGTAGTAGCAGCTTGTCAAGCGTTATGATTGAATTGATTATTTAGTGAAATAACCTTAATGATTGATTGCAGTTCGATCATTGATGAAAAATCTAGTCTTTCAGGGGGAAAAAAACAAGCATATGAACACACATTGTTATTTCATAATGCAATGTGTGAAGAATAATCCCCTTAGGATTGAACACGTCATTGGAGAATCACAAGAAAGCAGATATACT
The DNA here is from genome assembly GCA_025506415.1 of Flaveria robusta. Lineage (NCBI taxonomy): Eukaryota > Viridiplantae > Streptophyta > Magnoliopsida > Asterales > Asteraceae > Flaveria > Flaveria robusta. The sequence goes on from CM046469.1 coordinate 43,111,830, forward strand.
AACGAAGACATTAGCAAAAATCAAGTTTATCACCACTAGGGAATTGCATGGTGTTCGAGAGTCACATTGTTATTTAATGTGTTATTGCATGGTGTTTGTAAGAGAGTCAAACTTGATACCTGATCAAGTGATGTCATTTAGGAGTTTAAGCATGAATCGACGCCTTCATACGTCACATTGCTTCATCCTTGGGGTCGCGTCTATATATTGTAAATGTTGTCAGCAAATTTGCGTTAATTCCCTTCAAAAATTTTATTCAAAGTACTATTGATTTAAGACTTGTAATTCATTGTTGTTTAAACTTAAGTTACCTAATTGAAACATTTTTAAAAGTTGGTTACTATTTTATAAAGTTACCTCTTGTTTTTTGCATTGTTTGTGGTCATACTAGTGTTAGTGACATCCTAAAAGAGTAGTGAATTAGTGATGTTAGTGGTGGTTTATATCCTTTATTATTTGATATTCACAACGACGACCCTATATAAGATTATTTGTGTTAATTGTTTCACCGGATATTCATACTTAATCTTGATTGTGGTATAGTATTTAAACATTTTTCAATACTTACTTGATTATTATTGCTCAGTGTGCGACCTCTTAAAATCATATGTTAAAGATTATGTCATCATATGTTATTTACTAGACATAAATGTCTAACATGTCCAATTAGACAAGACATATCTTGTTAAAGACATGTACTCGATGGAACTCATTTTATACGACATGATGTTACACCTTCTCTACGTTTTTTGGGCAAAACTACCCGATGGTCTTATCAAAACGTATTAATGTTTAGATAACCTTAGTATATTATCTCTACTATTGTTTAACTTCAATTTTAACAGACAAGTTTTTTTTTTATTAAGTTTGCAATAAAATATAGGCGTTCGAGACACATGCCCACATTAAATGATGTTCCCTTGTTGGTACCACATGTGACATGTGACATGCAACTTGAAACTAAATCAATTATCTTGTACATCATCTACAACGTTATACTTACGCAATTACAATTGGAAAAGTTGGGTTGATAGAGACGTAGAGTACTTAATAAAATTGTTTTTTTTCCAGTTATTTTATTTACTTAAATTGAAACATATAAAAAACGAACGTACCTAAAGCTTCACTAATCCACCTTATCATAAACTCCGTGCAAAATGTTCTTTCTCATAAATTGAACCAATAACCTTAATGTTACAAATCAACACTTTTATCGATTGCTATAATACTCACCCTCACTCAAATTATACTTATACTTATTTTTAAAGGTCGGTGACCAATAAATAATAGCCACATGTTTTAGTTTTACTATATAATATAAATAGTTTGAAAAGTAACCAAAGTGATGTCTAGATCAAGTGGTTGGTCTCTCTTTTTCTAAAGTTTTGATCGTCGGTTCGAAACATGCATGTTGTACTTTATGTTTTTATCTTTTATTCTCAATCTTCTCTTTCATTTTCATCATAATTATGAAGGACTTGATCATATCTTCATTTTCATAAATTTACTAATCTTCATTTATAATATTTGATTATACTGTTATTTAAATTATTTCGACATAGATTTTGTTCGGAAATGCGTAGGGTCAAATACAACACGGTTTCATTTACTTTACATTTTGACGTAAATTCAGTTCGAAAACGAGTCGGAGCGATTGTAAGTCTATGTTTAGAGATAAATTTTGTTTGGAAAAAAGTTAAACAAAATATAATAAGTTTTCATTTAACGGTATAAATTCGAGTTACCTTACCTTTCGATGTAAATTAGTTTGAAAACGAGTTGAGTGAATTATAACCTACACTTTTTATCACGCTGTGTATGATGCCGGGGCGCGCGACGGGTAAAAATACTAGTTGGAACGTATAAATAAAGCGATTTCTATGATTTAAAAACTATTCAAGTATTATTTAAAATATTTTAAATTATAAAATAAGGGTTAGTATCGTCCACAGCATGTGAAAAATCAAGGGAACAAAGAGACGTGGTTAACATTGAAAGGACGGTGCCAAATTGCCAATAATCTTTTTGCCCCACTAAAATACAAATTTCCTGTTTTAATCTTTTTTGTATCTTTTTTGAGTTGTAGGGTAACTCATAAATGTTTTGTCAATTTATCTTTACAAAATTTTAAGGTGTGTTTGGTTTCTATAATTTGAAGTGTTTGGTAAGAATTTGAATGGAATTTGATCTTCTAATGGTTATATGTAAAGGTATTCAAGATTCTATTAGTTTAGAAAAGTAACTTCTAAAATTTTGAATGAAAAGTGTGATTCTTTATGAAAATGCCTTTCGACTAGCATAATTCACATATTGGGTTTTCTAATAAAGCCATTGCATTTTATCTCATATTTTTGATATTTACAATAGAATCATAGATTTTTTAGAAGTATATGGAATAATATGAAATGTAGGAGCAAGAGGGAGGAGGGAGACGGTCCGAGTCTTTGTGCACAAACAACCATAGAGGAGAGGGATGAGAAAAAGGAGCTAAGGCTCATGGAAGTATTTGGTTTGTCGGTCTGTGGCTGAAAACTCCAACATGAAGATTTATGACCTTCAGTGCGTTGTTGATGCCTTTACAATGTGGCACCATTATCACTCGTCCACATTATTACAATCTCGTATCCGGAGGCAGTGAGGCACCCTACACCCACGTCAATACTCTAACAAAAAAAAAGTATAAAACAAATTTATAAAAAACAAAAGTGTAAAACAAACTTATAAAATGTTTGTAAGAAAAAACGAAAGTGACACATGAACAGTACACCGCATGAGAAACGGTATCGCATTAGTAGAACACATTCTCATTTTATGAATTTGATTTTTTATGTTTATTTTAGAGAAGTTGATTATTATTATGTTTATTTTGAAAATTTTCTCTTTAATTTTTGTATGAATCTTAATAAATATTAGAATATCGTCTTTACTCTTAACTCTAAAATTCTCACATCTAATAAGGTTGGTTAGTTGTTTACAACACTGTTTTATTAGAAAGATAATAGAACATGTTGTATTATACCGTTTAACTTATTAAACATAACATTTTAACGACTAATTTTATTTATTTATTTATTATGATATATAACAATATTTCATTATTAAAAATAAATACAATTATATAAAACTTAAAAAATAAATAAATATTATTTTGTAAAAAATTATATAAAATTACTCTTATAATTCTCAAAATTCCGATATACATTTTAACGAATCTCTGCGTTTTCCTCCACCACCAATTTCACCGTCGAGGAGAGGCGTCTGTTGGTCCGCCCCATCCTGCGACCACCGGCGACTCTCCTTCATGGCCACCACCACCACCTCCGGCGGAATCTCCGGCGGCATCTCCGCCGCATCTCCTCCCACCGTCCGATTTCTCACTCATCTCACACTCCCTGAAAACCCGCCAGATCTCAACAACAACAACAACGGTTTCGAACTACATGAAAGCGACGTCGTTTGGTCATCATCCTCCGAACCTTCAGAAACTCCGTCACCCTCACCGTCGAACGCCTCCACTTCTCCGCCGATTCACCGCCACCACAACTCCGGCCTCTACGCCGCGTTGTCCGACGACCACCGCCCCTTGGTCCGACGAAAACCGGCCATGAGTCCGTCGCAATCCGCCGCCACGGCGGCCAAAACGATTCCGCCGGTGGCGCTTCGGCGTTCGTCGGAGGTTTCCTCCGGTTATCCCCAATCGGCGCCGGTGAACGTGCCGGTGTGGCCGGAGGATAAACGGAGAAGTTATTTAGGACAATTTGATGATATCGCCGGTGAAGAGACGGAGGATGAAGATGACGGAGAGATGATTCCGCCTCATGAGATTGTTGCGAGATCGTATGTGACGTTTTCTGTGTTTGAAGGAGCTGGTCGTACGCTCAAAGGGAGGGATCTGTGTCGTGTTCGCAATTCAGTGTTTCAACAAACAGGTTTACTTGATTGAAAACTGAAATTCTTCATTAGGTTCTGTAATCTATTGATTTTCTATCATGATTTCTCTATTTGGAAATAAAATTTTGCTATTTGTTGTGTCAACTATGCACTTTTGAAGATGATGAATATGTTATGTTCTTGTGAGAGATATGATTGCAAGTTGGAACACTATACTTGATTGCTTTCAGATGGTATTCAATTTGCTGCAAATTGATAGTGCAGGACCAGTAGTTTTTAAGAGAATTATTGCATCAATTTGCTATGCAAATTCTTTGTATTGAGAGGTAAAATGATTACATGGGAGATTATTTCATTATTTGTCATCCTGCTTGTAGAAATTGCTCATGATTTAAGCTCAAATGGTTAGTCAAAATTGGTCATTTCATGATTTTGGTAACAGATAATCACTTTAGAAATGCCAGTAAAGCTTCCAAAAACAACTAACACCAAAATTGTGTTTATACAATATTTTCAAGTATGAAATCTTGGGTAACAGATTGCAGGATTTGATTGGTAAAAGAAATACTTTTTACATTTTTGTGTTTTATGATCATGAGAACCTGTTACTAGTGAACTCAAGAAACATTGCCAATACTCGGATCAGGTATATCGAGCTTGTGCTGAACAGGTGACGTACTGACTTGCAAGAGGTTATGGTAAGAAACCAGTGGAAGCAAGATTCGAACCTGAGACCTCTCTTAGAGGGGAATTAGGTCATTAAACATATTGGAGTCTGCTTCAAACTTGTTTTGATTTGTGACACCTGCATAAAGTTCATCTTTTGAGTTTTGATCATACTTCATGCTAGTGAATTAGCTTCATAATGTTTTTTTTTTATATCAAGTGGACTGATGATAGAACTGAAACTTCTTGCCCTAATCCTGTTCATTGGAAGGTACCCGAAAGTATATTGTTTCATGCATTTGCTTATTTTAAAGAAACAATTTTCTTTGTTGAAACTATTGTATTGCTCGTGCGATGCCATGCTACAAGATCTAACCTGGTTCGAGAAAGATTTGGCCTGTTCTAAGGATCCGAGGTACCATCTACTCCTTTCTTTTGGTTCACTCAAGAGTCAAGACTGAATTATATATTTCTGCATTATAAAATTTCACACTGTAACATTAATATTTGTTAAGTAAATGATATTCCTGCAGCATGGCACTCAGAATTTCTTAATGATTTGCCGAATCTGAATAAGAATATAAGATGACTTAAAACATCATGTCTTTTTGGATATTCTGCTTTGATATGAAGCTAATAGTGATGAATAATATGCAAAAAAGTAATCTCATTTTCAAAGTTATAATTCCCCAATGCATACTGTTTGGTTCTTAGAAGAGGTATGAAATGAAACATTTCTTGGACCGCATAGGAAAAGGTATTTTTATTGTTATTATTATTGTGGTGGTGTAGAATTTGCATATGTGCTTCTTTCTAATCATGTCACTAGCGGTGTTTAAAAGCTGTTCAAACAAGTGGACCATCCAAATCGAAGCAAATCGGCCAATTTGGCCGCTTGTAATTTTTATTTTTTATTTTTTATTTTTTATTTTTTATTTTTTATTTTTTATTTTTTATTTTTATTTTGTTAAAGGGCAGTGTCCTGGAAAATAGTATATACCATTGGAGGAGCATAGTTGTGAAACATCAATAAAACATAGATTGAGAGGTTTAGGATCCAAATAGATCGTTTTTGCAGTTTTAACACTTTAATGGTTTGGTCCGGTTTGAGACTTGGTAACAGTTGTGTAAACTAAACCAGACATTTAATCTTTCTCATATACACATACACATCGATGTTATATGTGTGTATATATGTGCCTCTGTGTGTGTATATATATATATATTTACTTAATTTTGGAATTTGTAGGTATGTAAAAAAATTATTGCTTTATTTTGTAGTTAATAAAAACTAATAATTTGGAATAAGAAATCTAAAAAACATATTTAAACCACCAAAATCAAATCATCAAACTAGTAAAAATGGCACCGTCCAGCCTATCCCCCATCCGACCGGTTTGGTTAGTCATTTCCCGAAGCCATAGTTAGAGGTTTTTGGCCCATACATAATTTTGACAAAACCGAACTACAAACGCTCCTACTTGACTACTTGTCACGTTGTAGGAAACGTGATAAAATTTGTAACATAATTAAATAAAAATGATTAGATATGTTTTATAGCATCTATTCACTTTTTTTTAATACAGAATAATTCTGTACAGAAAGTAGGTATGGTTGCAGCGGATAGGATTTATGTGGAAATTAGATGACGATATTGTAGAATCTTGTGCTTTATATCGATTAAACGTAGAATCATTCAATGGTGCATAAGATTTTACACGTCCCCTTCAACATGATGCTTGATGTATTTCAAAATGTGAATGGTTAATGGTCCCATCAGTTAAAAAGCAACAGCTCTTTGGTCATTTTATAATTATTCTTAGATTTTATATATTATTTCATCAATCAATTTTTCAAGAAAGTAATGAAAAGGTTTTATTATGAGAAAATGAATATATATATATATATATATATATATATATATATATATATATTCTTAGTGTGTTATATCTCTATTGTCTTGGGTTGGGGGCGCCCGCATCTGAATGCCCGCATCTGAAAAGGCAATACCGCCGCGGCGCCGCCGGTCCCCTACGCCGCCGATTGGTTGAAATTTTTTAGTATTCTTGTCAAACATGACGACGAGCCTAAAAGTTTGAGAAAAATATCTTGAAACGTAATCGTGTTGGGTCTAATAACGTTCTTATGAACGATTATTTTTTGGAGAACCCAAAATTCACAGACGAGATGTTTAGAAATAGGTTTTAGGTAACTCGAGATTTATTTCTACGCATTGTTGAAAATATACGTAACAACTTTTCATGGTTTAGAGAATGGTTCGATGGGAGGTGGAAAGAAAGCTTCAAGGCAATCAAAAATGCGCTTCGGCTATACATCAATTCACAACAGGTAATTCACCCGACACATACAACGAATATTTAGCTAGTCTGTTCGGACTTCTTGTGAATGTCTTGAATATTTTTGTAACGCTATTATTGATTTATACGATGATAAATATTTACGAAGGTCAACTAGCCATGATATTGCATTATTATACGATGCACATCAATATAGAAATAGCCTTCCAAGCATGCTCAGTATTCGGTAAGGTGTTTGTCATGTAATTTGGTGGGTGTGTGATGTGGTGTGGTGTGGTATGATGTGGTGTGTGTGACATGGGCATCCCACCACCCTTATAGACAATTTAATGAAAAGATGTTTGTCATATAACTTGAAGATCATGGAGTCGAATAAAATTAACATGGTAGATCAGGCTCATTATGGCCCAACACCCCTGGATCCACGCGTGTAAAAGCTTTGTGCACTGGTTTTGTTCTTTTAGTGATGAGATAAGCAATTTGTCCCATAAATAATGACTTAACAATTGTGACACCAGATATGTGACACAATATCATTTGTAAAGATATAATTATGCATTATCATTTGCTTTTAGGATGAAAATATTTACATGTGAGATTTGAAGATGGAAAGGTCAAATGTTCCCTTTATTAATTATGTGGAAAAACTCAAATTGGAAATGTCAAATTTTCCCACATAAAAATAGACTATTACAGTTTGTATGTTTTGATGCTATTACATACACTACAATGCTAATCCTTTAAACAAAACTGTTAAAAGCTATATTATACTACTCATACTTTAATAAAACAAACCTTAAAGTAATTACTTTTTTGTAGGCAAAAAGTTCATACAAATAGGAGGATTAACCCCAGCCAATGCAAGGATTGATGAAGGAAGAATCCATAATCCATCACCACAAATCAAACCTGAAGCAACAGCTGGTACCATTAAATTTGCCTTTTGCTTGTTTATCTTATGCCAAACAAACACAACCAAACTTCCCACACACATGTCAATAGCAAAATAAGCCCCAACAAGAAACGGTACCGCCATCGCCATAGGTAACGGGACCCACTTCCCGATTTTATTAGGTGACATGTCACGTATTAGATTTGCCACCATGGCAAACGCGAAGAACCCGTAACATAACTGTAAACAATGTTGTGGCAGTGCGGAGAACCCTTCCACACCAAGAATCGCCATGTTTCGGTAGATTATGGCGTACGGAGCTTTATATTCACCATCCGGGTTCCCGACATCAAACGCTTTATAAAAGAGAAAAAATGTGAGTGGGGCCACCACACACCCGATGGCGGTCCCGATAGCTTGACTAACCAGCATTGACCGTGGTGAAGTCAAAGTCAAATGACCCGTTTTGAAATCGTGCATTAGATCAGATGAAATCGAGACGATTGATTTAATCAAACCGCACCCTACTAAACCTGCTACCACACCATTATCTTTTCCTGACATTGCGGCTAGCACAAAAAGTGCGACTTTTCCATAGTTATACGCCATGTTCATGTCAGTTAAGCCCGCGCCATAAGCATTGCAAAAGCCCAGCGATGGGGCAATTACATAGGCCACAAGAACAAAATACCACTTGAGCTCAGGAAACATGATCGGGATAATAATAATGGAAACAATAGAGAATGCGATATAACCGACTGCTGCAACCCAAAAAGGGATGCTTTCTCTCAAGAACAACTCATTTCGTTGAAGATTATCTTCAGGTTGATTTTTGTCATCTGGATCTGTATATAACATACAACAAATGTTACTACAATGCCATAATGTGTAAATTTTCTAAGAATTATAGTTTCATTTTGAGGTTTTTTTAGGACTTACTGGTTTTAGCATTGTTTCTTGGGTTGGAATATATGTTTCTAGCTGTGAAGAATGTGATCTTGAGAAAATTATAAAGCCCGTCTCCTAGGATAAGTGCGATCGAAATGAAAACCTGCAAATACAAGAACCGTTTACCCCTTAAAAGTCGAAACTAGAGGCAGATTGCTCGGTTGGGCAGGTCAAAATGGGTTCGGGTTGAAACAAGTCACTTTGAGTACAAGTATAAGCATATACATTCTTACTACTTTTAAAAGGCACCTGAATATGTGTGAGACCTCATTTATACCTATTTTAATAAAAAAAACATGTCAGATGATGAAAATGTACTAAAAAAAAGTTTGAAAAGACTCGTACATATGATAAAGTGTTAACTTTTTATAGGTTAAAGTATGTTTTTTTTAAAGTAGGGTGTTTTCATCATTCAACATGTTTTTATTAGGACTTGTTCAAATAAAAACCTTTGTGGCTAATAAAGTAGTTTCACATACATTATCCCTTTGATGATCTATTTCAGACCCCTAATCAATAAATAATGAGTATACAGGCACTTTTAGTTAAAGTATCTATGGTTTCTAACCTTGTAACCATTTAGGCTCTTCATGCTACTTTCCGGTAAACTAGATGGAAACCAATCGCCTTTTTGGTTACCGATTAGTGGCCACATTACTCCGTACGATAACACAGCTCCAGCAAGCAACGACAAGTTCACAAGATGTGAACATATCATTCCTGCGCCTATGTAAGTCATGCTAAAATCAAAATAAAACCTACACAAATCAACATTTTTCATATCAACACACGAACTCAATTAACATGTCATAAAAAGAGCCGAAAGGTCTAGAAGTGAAATACACACGAGTTTGCGTAAGCTTTTAACCCAAAAGTAGGGAAGTATGTGAATCCACAGTTGCCTGAACCCGAATAGAACCACTGAAAACATGCCCATGCAAAACTACCCGTGAAGAATTTCACGAACCCGACTACTTGCTTCCTGCATAAAGTCATCATAAATTTTATAAACCTTCTAAATCTTTTTATTTAATGGCGTATGGATGTGCAATTTAAAAAGTGATTATGTGAAATTAAATAATCAGATAATCAGTTGTAATAAACTATTGATGCCATTTTAATATAATAAAAAATAAGTTACTTATGTTTTGATGTTTGACAGATCAACTATTTTAACAATTTTTTTTTCTATAATAGACAAAAAAAGATATTTTGACAAAAAAAGGAATCAACTACTTTTATGAAATGAAAGTAAAAGTGCAAATTATGTTAAAAGAAGGGGCAATAAGGTAATTTAACATAATCAAAATGTGTTCTTCAATTGCTGAAGACATGAGTGCAAACCTGGCCATCTTATCTCCTTTGGGAGTATGGAAGCCATTGATGAGCACAGCTGTAGCTGTTCCACTTGGATATGTCAATTTATAGTCTATGATCATAATCTACAAAACCAAATTAACATATGATAAGGAGTAGTTTCATAAAAATCTTGATTCAAGCGTTTATCGTCGTTCCAAAGAACAAGAATTCGACTTGGTTGAGTCGGTTCAACCGGATGGTTTGAACAACAGTTTAATAATTTGGTTTTGATTGGGATTTTTGTCTTTTTACTAAAATCATTATCTTGAATTAAAAATAATAAAAAAAGATTCATGATTATAATATACACGCACGAAAACAACATATGGTAAAAAAGGTATTAATAATAAAGGTCAAACGAAACGTTGGGTTTACATAGCTGGTTTCAAGTTCCAAACCAGACCACACCGTTGAACCACAAAACTATAGAAACCGAACTGTTTGAATCTCAAACCAACCAAACCAACCGACTTGCTTCAGTCCGGACGTTTCAATCGGTCTCAACACGTTAGTGTACAAGTCAAGAAGCAAAAAGTACAAACCTTTCTAAGAGGAACCAAAGCCAAAAGACCAACAAAGCTAGTGACAAACAAAAAACCAGTCATCCAACCAATCCCAGGTTCTTTATAACTCCCAGGTGAATTCCCTTCTGTATCCACCCCTACTTGCTCATATGTCCTCTTGTTCAACCCCAACAAATAAGACCCAAATCCACCTACACAAAATCAACAATTTAAATCAACAATTTAACAACATTAAATAAACCGGTATACTCCCCAACCAAATGTTCGTGTGTTTAAATATTCAAATCCTGTAAAACACAGATTGAGAGCATTCACAGTGAAATCCTTAAAAATATGTGAGTGTGTTTAGTATATTATATGGAATGGTTTTGAGTGGTTGTGATTGAAAGAGAGAGAAAATATTATTGTGGATTGATATATTTGAATAATTTTTTTAATATTTTTGAAAGTGATTGTTAGTTGAATAAAGAGAAAATAATAATAATAAGAGTATAAAAAGTATTATTTAAATGAAAAACTGAGAGAAAATTTATTAATTTTTAGTATAATCATATGGATAAAAATAAAAAATCTATTTTGAATGCTCTGAACAATAATAATAATATTAAGATCAGAGCATGTGTAAAGTAGAGAGTGTGTGTTCGCGGTACCTCCCACAGCAATGCTGTAGCAGGCAACAGCACACGTCTGAATAATCGTATTCTCCTGTCTCGTAAACGGCGTCGTCACGACCCCTGCTTTCTGCAACAATTTGGTCCACGTTCTGATGAACACGAAGGCCAAAAGTGCAGCTGAAACGTTCAAATTGGGCACCAAACCAGTGGTCAAATTGAGCTTCATCACAATCACACTGTACATGATTCCGATCACCAAACTCGCCACCAGTCCTCTCATCGTTATATGCTTCTTCCACGGCGGCGTTCTGGTGGAACCACCGTCGTAGTCGCCGGCCGGAGTTTCATCCTCCGGCTTCTCCCTCTCGATAATCTCTCTTGAATCCTCCATTTGTTTAAATTTTGTGGATCGATGATTCGAATAATTGATTTGGATTTAAAGGGTTTTGAGGTGAATTGGGGAAATTGATGATGGAATTGAATGTACTGTCAGAGGGTGTAGTACAAATGGGATTAGATGTTATGATGTAGTACAAATGAATGAATGAACGAATGATTTGAAGAAAATCAAAGTAATAAGTGGTGGATTAATGGGTTGAAATGTATGTATCAATTATCATCCAGTTGGTTTGACTTGCTTTTTGTCAAACTGAAAGGGACTGGGTGGGTTGTGAATAGTTTCGAATATTTTCAGTAGCGTACATAGGCAGATGACTTTTATTTTTTTATTTTTTCGCATATTTAATATTGGATTTTAATTAATCACCACATGAACCCTTAACTTTCTCTGAACTATTAGCAATCTGGTATTTATCGTTTCTGTTATTAGTGGGGTGGGAGTTGTTTTGATTTTCGGGGTTGTCACATTAGATTTTTTTTTTTTTTCTTGTCTATCCTTGTTTTGTATGGAGTTGTTACAATTTTATTTTTATTTAGTAATTATAATAATCTCAAGTTGCTAGAGACTTTAGCATATCACTTATTGTATGTTTCCTAAAGTATATATTATATTAATATATTTCTAATAAGTAGTTTTGTATAATCTAACAGGTATCATCTAATGACATACCCTTCCTAAACCCGCGAAAGTATTTAAAACTATTTTGATTGCCGATCGTTATCTGAACATCCATCTCATCGCCCTTTTGAATATTTCAAGTTTTCTCAATTTGGTTAAGGTTTTTTTTGTCACCCTACTACCTTTTCTAGTCCTCCCATAGTGTCTCCCTCGGCCTCCCCTCCTATAACAAATGGGGCTATGGTAAACCGTTCTTTGAGAATATTTTTATAAATCTAAATATTAAACAAAATACAAGCTAGTGTTTTAAACTTTTAATCATAAAATTTTTGTTGCTATGCTTTTAATGACTTCATTTAAGTAGTTGTATCAAATATTTGTATACTTTTATTACATGATTGTACAACATCTCTCTATCAAACTAAAGGAATCAGGTTTACAACTTGTACGATCCAAACAGTTGATAATTTAAACTTTTTGGGTTTGATTTGGACAAATTTAAACTTCAGGGGTCAACTTGGAGTCATGACAAAGGTAGGAAGTTTTCTTTTTGTCTTCATGTGCATTATTGAAGCATAGGGTGTCAAAAATTTTTCTTTTTTTTTTTTTTATTTTCTTTTTTATTTCAACATGACATGTTTTGGTGGCGTGTGGACGTGTGGTGGAAATGTGGCGTATTAAATGAAACCAAGAATAACATAGTCTAAACTTTTGAAAGACCTTCACGTGAACACTAATTAACAAATATGATACCTAAGTGGCGGAGCCTGAACATTTCCGTACGGAGGGCGGGAGCGAAATTAAATTTTTTTACGGGGAGCGAACTCGATATTTATATAAAAATTTACACTACCGGGCCAAAAATTTACACTAACGGTCCAAAATTAAACACTACCGGCGAAAAAAAGAGATGGGCGCCCCCCCCCCCCCCGGTCTCCACTATCCTCCGCCAATGTGATACCTTTAGATACTTTTAGTGTAACACTGGATGTAGAAGTAACTCATAATATAACTCAAACAATTCATGCGGTGTAAAGTACATATGTTTTTAGTATTTAGAATCTTATTGGTTTTTAAGGGTGACGCCCTTAAGTAATGAGGGTTTTAAGGGCAACGCCCTTTTAGTGAATGTCCAGGACATCATCTCGTAGGAAGCAGGGTTCAAGATGCGATAGTCCCTGACGAGGTCCAAGAGTCAAAGCCTTTGACTAAGTCAAGCTCCATTTTGTTTCATATGTGAAATTCTTATTAGAAAATTCTATTATATCAAAAAAACTATTTTGATAAAAAATTGCATCATTAAAAACACATTAGATATTTATTTTCTAAAATTATACATGTGAAATTCAAACTAAAATGATGGCTTGAATTTATACTTTTTGAATAATAATTGACAACTTCAAATGAATTAGATTCATACTATTTTGTTATACAGGTGGACTCATGATGGAACTGATATTTTTTTCCTTAATTCTGTCATTAGAAGATACACAAATGCATCTCGGTTCATGCATTTGCATATTTTAATAGAACATTTCTCTTGTTGAAATTATCATATCGTTCGTGTGATGTCATATTACAATATATAACTTGGTTTGAGAAAGCTGTTGCTCGCCGTTTCAGACAGATTCAAGGAACGATCTACTCCTTTTTTTTGGTTCAATCAGGACTTGATTATATGTTTTACTAGGTTAAAACCATGTGTATTACACGGTTTCAATAAAAAAATATTAAAAATTAATGAAAAGTTAGAAATATAAAATATTATTTTGATATAAGATATGATTAAAATTAAATGTGAGTAAGTACTTTAATAAATAAAATAATTTTATTAATTTTTAAAAAAAATTATTTTAAAAAAGTGTTTTTTAATTCTCATTTTATAAATATGTTAAGATACATTTCGTTCTAAGAGTTTTAATTAAAAATTTACATTTCGTTTTACAAATATCCTTTATAATAAAAATCTCATTATTTCAAAACTATGAGTTTTAGTTATTTTATGTTTTATAAATAAATTTTCGTATTTAATAAAAATTTTCTTTGACAAAATATCAATTTTATAAATATTTTATTGTTTAAAAACTCCGGGTTTCAGTTATACTTTTAATTATTTTAGAAAAACATTTTTATATAAAACCTTTATTTTTTTTAAGAAAAATCGGTTTTAAAATATTTCATGTGTAGAAAGATATGTTGTTTAAAAAAATTCATAGTTTCTAAAAGTGTATGTTTTTAATCAAAATGTTTATTTTTTAATTAATAAAGAATGTTTTATAAAAAAATATTGATTTTAGAAAAAATTGAAATGTTTAAAGTGTGTGTGTGTGTGTGTGTGAGAGAGAGAGAGAGAGAGAGAGAGAGAGAGAAGAAGAAGAAGAGAGATAACTAAAAAGAGATAATTTAGCAATTAGTTATTTTTACTTTTTAAAAATTGTTAAATGATTTTGAGCGGAAAAATAAATGGTAGAGTTAATATTAAGGTGACATGTGTCCATCAAGTGTAATCATTTATTAGTATAGATTTATAACAGCTTACTCTGTAACATCAATGTTAGTTAAATGATCCTCTAATAGCCTAGCACTCAAAAATAATATTTGATTAGCTGAATCTGAATAAGAATATAAGATGACTTAAGACATCATGTCTTTTGAATATTCAGCTTTTATCAAAAACTATTAGTGATGAAGATCATGGAAAAATAAGCTATTTAGAAACTATAATTCCCCTATGCATGTTGGTTAATATGTTCTTAGAAAGGTACAAAATGTGAGTATGTGTTTCTAAGTTCTAATCATGTCACTAGAGGTGTTTAAAACACTTGGAAAATGAGTGGACTGTTCAAGTAGATGGAAATCGGTTGGTTTTGCCCCTTGTTATTTTTTTTGGTAAAAGGAAGGCCCCTTCAAAATAATATACCTAATGAAAAGAGATTACAGATAAAACACTCTTAATATTTTTTTACATATATCATGAGAGAAACAGAGTTTCCAAACATCAATAAGACATACGCTGCGAGGTTTGAGATCCAAATGGTTTGGCTTTTGTAGTTATGTATATATATATATATATAGGGTGCAGAACGAATGTTAACCCTCCTATATTGCGATAACCGTGTTAACTTCATCAAGATCAATCAAAATCATTATTTTTTTGTTGGAATAATTTCATTACACATATACAAATATATGTTATTTTATGTATATGTGTACATTCATAAGCATTAAAAAGTTACGATTAGTGTAAGTTACTTACACTAGGTAAATATTTACACAGGTGTAAGTAACTTACACTATTCGTAACTTTTTTACGCTTATTAATTTACACTTATACATAAAAGAACATATATTTGTATATGTATAATGATGTTATTTCAACAAAAAAAATAATGATTTTGATTGATCTTCAAAAGTTAACACGGTTATCACAATAAAGGATGTTTAACATTCGTTCCCTTCCCTATATATATATATATATATATATATACATATATATATATATATATATATACATATATATATATACATATATATATATATATACATTTATATTATTGGATTTTTGTAGTTAATAAAAACTAATAAATTTGAAAAGAATATATAAAAAACCTATTCAAACCACCAAAACTGAATTATCATGATAGTAAAAAATGACCTAGACTGGCCCACCCACTCAACCTAGCTGGTTTTATTTATCGTTTCTTAAAATCGTACTTATAGGTTTTTGAACCGCGTCTAATTTTTGTTACAAACCGCCGAGCCAAACATGAACATAGCACTTGGCTACTTGCCACCTTCTAGAAAACGTGGTCAAGTTTGTAAAATAAATAAGAGTACCCGATAAATAAATAAAAATGATTGTATATATCCTATAGCATCTAATCATCTTTTTCTAACATAAAATTATTATTCTGTACAAAAAGTAAGGTATGATGACAGCTGATTGATTTATGTGGAAATTAGGTATAAACATTGTTGCATCTTGTACTTTATAGTAATTAAAGGTATAATCATTCAATGGTGCATAAGATTTTGTACATCCCCTTCAATATGATGCTTGACGTTTGCAAGATGGGAATGGTTATAGGTCCCATCAGTTAGAAAGCAAGTGCTCTTTGGACATTTTTTTTTTAATTATTTTTAGAGTTTAGAGTTAATTACACAGATAATACTTATATTATAGCAAAAGTAATAGGTTTAGTTATTAATTTTTTTGGGTAACAAGTTTAGTTTATATGCTTTTAATTTTATAATGAGTATATGTCAAAGACTAATTTTCATTAATTTTTTGGTTAAATTGATGCAAAATGACCAAAATGTCCTTTCATAAACATAAGGACCAGTTATTTAATTAACTCTATTATATTCAAGGACCATTTATGTAATTAGTCTAAAAAAACCCATACCCAACCCCACTCATTGGTGAAGGAGAAGGCCGTGCATGCAGTTGTCGTGGTTACCAGCCAAAACAACCAACCTAGTTAACGCTACCCACTATTCAATTGGAACCGATCCAAATGAACACAATATGCAATTGGGGATAGAAATTGGAGAGCATGGTGGTGGTTGAGATCGTTATCGACGAAAACAATCTCCAACAGCAACAGCTAGAGCGCGATGGTTGGTGGTGTAAGCGATTTTAATCGGCGGTGGTATGGGGGGTTTCAAATGATGGTGCAACGAAGGTCACTAGTGGCGGCAAAAGGATGAGTGTCTCCTAAACTTCGTCGACTGCTGCCACTGTCCACCGCATCGCTCCACAGTTAAATCAGCTTCATCATTAGAGTTTTCGTCACTCTTACAGTTGCCTGTGAGTAGGTTTATTTTTCCCAGCATTTAGCATTTCTTTCAGGAATATTGTCACCGGAGAAAGATCAAGGGAGATTAGGGTGACTAGGGTTTTGGTCGACAACAAAGAGTTTTTGTAATTTTTAATTTAATGTTATATGCAAAATGTAAAAACAATCCCTCATTAAATTAATTTACATAATTAGTGATTTACATAATTAGTACATCAAATGTGAAAATATCAAAATGCCCTTGATCCTAACGAAAATATAACGAAAGTTAGTCTCAAAACCCAAACTTGTGACAAAATTGAAAATACAAGCCCCAAACTTGTTGCTTAGAAAAGTTAATACCCAAACTTGTTAATTTCGCCAAACCATAAGGACCATCTGTGTAATTAACTCTAGAGTTTATATATAATTAAATTAATTACATAAATAGTCCATGTGGTTTGCGCGATTCACATGTTAGGATACTAACTTTCTTTAGTAACAAGTTTGGGGCTTGTGATTTCAGTTATGCAACAAATATGAGGTCAAAGGCTAACTTCCGCTAAATTTTCAGTTAAGCTTAAAGGTATTTTAGTCATTTCATATTTGTGAGATTAATTTTACTATTTAACAAACTAAAGGAACCATTTAAGTAAAACAATAAACTAAAAAGAAAATTCCCAAAATGTTTATTTCCCTCCTCTTTACCTCAAGGCGCGGACACCTTATATAGTAGAAGCAGTCATAAAGAGACACGACCTAAAGCAAACGGGCGTTCGTACTACGCGGGCGGGCACCTATATATAAAGATTTTTTAGAAGAAATTTTTTAGCGGATATTTTGAAGGAAAATGGAACAAAATTGACATTTTGAGAATTTTCCCTAAACTACCCAACCCACTCGTCAGTAATAACAAACTCACCCGTCGGCCACCGCTATGCCAATCTGATCATTAAGTTGAACATGAATGTAAATGAAAAAAATTAATAGGATGATGTTGTAGATATTGTTGTTTGAATGAAATACCCATAGTCAACGGTAGTTTTTTAACCAAAAGAAAATTTTGGATGAACCGGGTAGTTCTTCAACCAACGCTTTGTGGTTCTTGAACCATAAGCAAAAACTCCCCATCGAATTACATCAAAGTGGATGGCCCAGAATGGTTTTTGATGTCGGGGGTCACCATCGCATCAGATGATTTCATCATCACAATGGTTTGTCTTTCTATTCTACCTTTAGTCGACAAGGAAAACATTGTCATTGTCTAGTGTTTTCTGATAGTGTTGGCCGAGAGTGATTGCTGCTGGCGAGGAGCAGTAGTGGTGGCCACCAGTGGGGAGCGAAGTGAGGGAGTTGAGGGTTTTATTTTTAGTTAATTACACAAATGGTCTATGGATTAAACGAATTACAAAATTATCCTTTAAAGGGTATTTTAGTCATTCTATTCAGATTTAACTGAAAAATTAATAGGAGTTAGTTGTTGACCCTAAACTTGTTACAAAATTAAAATCTCACGCCCTAAATTTGTTACTAAAAAGCCAAACCTGGATATAATAGGTTTACACATGGTGTATTATGAGATGGGTAAATCACTATTTATAATCTACTCAAATTAGTATATATTAATACGCGATTGTAGGACAACAATTTCATACATATAGTCATGAGATTAACAATTCTCCCCTAAGTAATGCCTTAAACTAATGTGATACGGAATATGCGACATCATATAATGTGTATAGATTTACGTATATATTATCATTCAATAGCAAAGCCATTTAGAGTTATTGTGGTGAAGCTCCACTTGAGGTCAAAGGTTAGAGCTCCCCTTATTACATATCAGCGTAAATTACTTCTTGTGAAGATTAGTGTGAAGGATGAGGTATCCTCTTTACCCACAAGATTACTCACTCAATAGGAATGTGTTATTGTGTTATGTCATTATATTCTCAAGTTCTCATAAATATTCTAAGTGGAGGGGTGCTACACAAATGTACCTTAGACATTTAAAAAATTATAACAAATTTAATTAATTAAAATTAAATACATTCAACTAAAAACTACAAATAATTAAATAAAATAATAAATTAGAAAATAAAAAAAAAATCTAAAAAAACATAATTTCAATAAACTACTCGATGCTTGATTTCGGGATGTTTAAGATGTTTGCAATGCGATCAATAGATTAAAATCGGAGTTGAAAATGTGAGTTTTGATCCCGCGACTCTAAAATGTTATTTTCATTAACAACCTCATTCCTAGGAGGATCCAGAATAAACACCGATGATATAGCATTCTCGTAATTTTGTATGATCATATTGTGCAAAATAATACATACGTACATGACATTTCTTATCTTCTCGCAATTCATTGCTGGTGAGGGTCATTGGTCATTGAATTATAGCCTATCTAGATTTTAAATCACCAAAGACTCATTTGATTTCTTTCCTTATAGACTCTTGCACGTTCTTGAAGTTTTTTTCCTTGGGTTCGATCAGCCAAGCAAAATATTTAACAAAAGGAGACCAACTAGGGCATATCCCATCAGCTAGATAGCATCTACACTTGTATTGTCTCTTGTTAACATGTGGACACCTCAAAGTTGTTCCATGCATCTCATTAGTAAAATTTTAAGATTGCTTGAGAATATTAACGTTGTTGTTTGAACTGACAAGACCAAAGTACCCATGCCAAACTCATAGATCATATGACATCACCTCTTCGAGTATGATCGTTAGATATTGGTGATCACCTTGGTGATATTGGCCTCGCAAACTCGTTGCGCGTTTTCTTTAAACCCAATACGCACAGTCAATGCTACCGAGCATTCCTAAAATGTCATGTCTGTATTCATGTGCAACATACAAAAGAATGAATACGTGGCTAGTTGATGCACATAAAAATTCTTTACCATATAATTGAATAATTGCGTTGCAAAAGTATTGTAGGCATTCTTGTGCCGTCCTAACAAACATGACCATTAATTCATCATATTTATCAAGAATATTACAGGTTGCGAGTTGTTTAATCTTGGATGTGCATTTCAATAATGGCAAGAAACTATTTTTTATCATCACATCAAACCCTTCTTGAAACCACTCAAAATTAGTGTTTATATCCTCAATGATTTTTAAAAATAAATCATTCGGCATCCGAAATCTCATTCTAAACATTTCTGCATCGTATTGGGATATTCGACAAGATAATCTTTTATAAGAACCTTATGAGCCTTTACACGATCACGATAAACACATATTTTTTGGAACCTCGGTAGATGTGAATGAATCAAAACTCATTGGTCGTGATGGTGGAAAAATAATGGTGCGTCTCATTTTGTTGAATTGGTAATTGAGTAGAAGATTTGAATGAAAATGATATAAAATGGCTTATATTAATATATTTTTCTTGGTTTGAAGGGTGATTATATAGTATAAAATATATATGTTCTTTTAGAGTAGCTGACGATCAAATTGCAATAGGCAAATGAACCATTGAACGATGCATTCTCATGCGACTTGAATAAGTTCACATACACTTCTACCCGTTAACCTTACTCGAGGTAGTGGCGGAAGTGTTACCGTCTTACCCGCCTAACCCAAGCCTCTTACCCGCGCCCACCTCCTCTGACCTTAGGTGGAGTAAGATATGTACGGTTACATCTATCTAGCCGTTCAAAATAAAATATCAAATGAAAATTATACTAACCTTAGCAATAAAAATAAAACATCAAAGATTATCTTTATTAATTTTATTAATTTCAAAGTGGGGAAACTCAAGAGTCACTTATGTTTATTACAATATGTATGCTACGGCATACACTTGTTGATCCTTTAAACAAAGATAATAAACAAATAAACAAACATACACATACGCATTAAATCTCACTCATAGCAAACCATTTATAGAATCGGAAAAGAATAGAGTGAGAACAACCTATAAAGAAAAAAAAACAAATACAAACTTCATTAGTTTTTTGTAGGCAAAAAGTTCATACAAATAGGAGGATTAACCCCAGCCAATGCAAGGATTGATGAAGGAAGAATCCATAATCCATCACCACAAATCAAACCTGAAGCAACAGCTGGTACCATCAAGTTTGCCTTTTGCTTGTTAATCTTATGCCAAACAAACACAACCAAACTTCCCACACACATATCAATAGCAAAATAAGCCCCCACAAGAAACGGTACCGCCATCGCCATAGGTAACGGGACCCACTTCCTGATTTTCTTAGGTGACGTGTCACGTACTAGATTTGCCACCATGGCAAACGCGAAGAACCCGTAACATAACTGTAAACAATGTTGTGGCAATGCAGAGAACCCTTCTACACCTAGAATCGCCATATTTCGGTATACTAACGCATAAGGAGCTTTATATTCACCATCCGGGTTCCCAACATCAAACGCTTTGTAAAACAGGAAAAACGTAAGTGGGGCCACCACACACCCAATGGCGGTCCCGATAACTTGACCCGCCAACATTGACCGTGGCGAAGTCAAAGTCAACTGACCTGTTTTGAAATCATGCATCAGATCAGATGAAATCGAGACGATTGTTTTAATCAAACCAGCCCCAACTAAACCAGCAACCACACCATTATCTTTTCCTGACATTGCAGCCAGCACAAAAAGCGCGACTTTCCCATAGTTATACGCCATGTTCATGTCGGTTAAGCCCGCACCATAAGCATTGCAAAAGCCCAATGCTGGTGCGATTACATAAGCCACAAGAACATAGTACCATTTGAGCTCACGGAACATGATTGGGATAATGATAATGGAGACAATAGTGAAGGCAATATAGTTGACTGCCGCAACCCAAAATGGGATGCTTTCTTTCAAGAACAACTCATTTTGTTTAAGATTGTCTTGAGGTTGATTATTGTCATCTGGACCTGTATATAACATACAGCATAAATACATAATGTCACTAGAATGTCCAGGGCCGGCCCAATAAGGTTATTGGGCCAGGCGGTGGCCTAAGGCCTCCACATGTTATGGGCCTCAAGTTTTTTCAGTGTTTGGGCTGGGGTAATTACAGTTTTCAGTTAGCTACTATGTTTTGGGCTAACTATTCTGTTTTAAGCCAGACTAGGCTTGGTATTAATTTTAGTTTTTAAAACTTGAGTCTGCTAGAAAAAGATTAAATGAGTTAGCTATTTTGTCAATTGAAAAAGATTTATCTTATAAGATTGAGTATGAAGATTTGATTAAAAAGTTTGTTTCAAAAAAAGCTAGAAAAATAAGCTTCATATAAATATTTCGCATGTTTTTTAAATATATAAAAAGTAGATTAAAAATTTTTTTTAACTCCGTCAAATATAAGCTATTTAGTTTATTTTTGCCGGTACCAAGCTCGGATAAAGGATGAGGGTTTTTATTAAAAAATTAAGAACAAGGCCTCCAAAGTTAACCCCGCCTTAGACCATTAAAATGGTTGAGCCGGCCCTGAGAATGTCATAATTAAAAGCAATTAGGGTTGTAAAGTGTTTTTCCTAATCTTATTGATAAACAATGACCCTTTATATAGGGAAGAATACAACCATGAAATAAGGAAAGGATAAACACAACCAATGCCAAAGATTATCTCTAAATAACTAACTATAATCTATTCCTAATTTACATAATACTCGGTTGGCTAAGACACCCCCTCAGTTTGAGCGGGCGGAGGACAGACGCTCAAGCTGGACCGAAATGATTGGAATAGTTCACGAGATAGTCCTTTAGTAAATATATCCGCATACTGCATAGAGGATGGTACGTGAAGTACTTTAATGTGCCCAAGGCGAACCTTCTCTCTTACGAAGTGTATGTCAATCTCTATGTGTTTTGTCCGTTGATGTTGAACTGGATTATTGGACAAATAGACCGCTGAAACATTGTCACAGAAAACTACTGATGCGCGCATTAAGGGAGTGTGAAGTTCGAGCAGCAGATTCCTAATCCAAGTCGTTTCTGCTACCGCATTTGCAACGCCCCGATACTCAGCTTCAGCACTGGATCGCGAGACAGTAGGCTGACGTTTAGCAGACTATGATATAAGATTGTCACCAAGGAAAACACAATAACCCGATGTGGATCGTCTCGAATCTGGGCAACCGCCCCAATCAGCGTCAGAATAAGCAACCAAGCCATGAGAAGTTGATTTCGTGATCCGTATACCGTAGTCGATCGTCCCTTGCAAATAACGGATGATACGCTTCATAAAGGCGAAGTGAGGATCACGAGGCTCATGCATGAAGAGACACACCTGTTGAACCGCATAAGACAAATCTGGACGAGTAAAAGTTAAGTATTGCAGTGCACCCGCTAAACTCCGATATAACGTTGGATCCGAGAATAGAGCACCATTTGTAGCACTAAGTTTAGATGACAGGTCAACCGGTGTTGAACATGGTTTGCACGATGACATTGAAGCGCGGGCTATGATGTCCTTGGTATATTGGGCCTGTGACAAGAAAATACCATTCTTCTGCTGAGTAACCTTGATCCCCAAAAAGTGATGTAAACGACCCAAGTCAGTCATGGCAAACTCCCTCGAGAGTGTGCCAATAAAGTAGTTTAAGAGACGGTCATTAGAAGCTGTGAGAACGATATCATCAACATATAATAGTAAATATGCAATATTAGACGGGTCCTGTTGATAAACAAATAAAGACTGATCACAGGTGCTGCTGCGAAATCCCTTGGAGGTAATAAAATTTGCAAAACGGGTGTACCATGGCCTCGGTGCCTGTTTAAGACCATACAGTGATTTCTTCAAACGACAAACGTGATTAGGGAATCGTTTATCATAAAAACCCGGTGGTTGATGCATAAAGACCGTCTCGTGTAGTTCCCCGTGTAAAAAGGCATTCTTGACATCAAGTTGATGAATAGGCCAAGCCCGTGACACAGCAAGAGACAAAACTGTGCGAATAGTGGCCGGTTTGACCACAGGAGTAAATGTCTCATCACAATCGACACCAACTGTTTGTGAATTTCCATTAACCACCAGCCTAGCTTTATATCGTTCCAATGATCCGTCCGCTTTAAATTTATGTCGAAAGAGCCACATGCAACGTTTCACGGGACGATCATGTGGGCGAGGTACAAGCTCCCATGTTTCATTATCCTGTAATGTCGTATGAGGTAGGAACGGGGGAAAGGGAGATGGTATTGTGTATGGCTGAAGGGTTGGACCGGGATTTGGAACGAGTTGTCATGGGGTGTTGGTTAGTGGTTGGACCGGTGGGCTGGGGAGGCGGGTTTGGGGCAGCGTATGGTGTAGGTCGGGACTGGGACTGGGACTGGGCTTGTATGGATGTAGGATCTGGTATGGTGGTAGGACGGGGACGACGCGAGTAGGTGAACTGGTATGGGGTCGTGACCGGGTTAGGTGCGGTTTGGGGAATGGGCCTATGGAATGTGAAGCCGGGTGGGGTGGGGTCGTCCAAAAAATTGTATGAGGTAGGATGATGAGGAAGTGTAAACGGGAACACGTGCTCATCAAAGGTCACATGGCAGGAGATGTGCACCTTGCCTGAGGTAGGGTCCAAGCACCGATAGCCACGAAAGTCGGGTGGATACCCTAGGAAGATACAGCGCATGGACCGATGGTGAAGTTTATGAGGCTGGGTAGCGGATGTGTTAGGGTAACATGCACAGCCGAACACACGTAGGTGTTCATAATCTGGGTGACGAAGATAAAGGGCAAAGGTAGGGGTGTAGAAATTTAGGCGTTTGGTTGGTAATATATTGTGAAGATAAGTAGCAGTGTGTAGGGCTTCAACCCAAAACGAAGGAGGTAGATTCGCATGAATTAGGAGGGCCCGAATAATGTCATTTAGGCGGCGAATCATACGTTCCGCCGTCCATTTTGAGACGATGTTTGAGGGCAAGAAAAACGGAAAATTAAACCGTTTTGTTGGGCAAAAGTTTTAAATGCTAAATTGTCAAATTCACCCCCTAAGTCGCATTGGAAAGTTTTTATTTTGCGGTTAAATTGGGTAAAGATTAATTGATGGAATCTGGCAAAAGTTGGAAAGGTTTCAGATTTATATTTAAAAGGGTAAACCCATACGAAGTGTGAGAAATTGTCAATTAGCACCATATAATACTTATATCCTGTTTTACTCGTGATTGGCGAAGTCCATAAATCGCAATGAATAATATCAAAAGGAGCAAAAGTAAATGTATTAGACGAATGAAAAGGCAATCTTTTACTATTTGAAAGTTGACAAGAATGGCAAAGATTGTGACTTTTGTCCTTATTACAATGAAAATTAAGCTTGCGATTTAAAATGTCTAGAACTTGCGATCCGGGATGCCCTAAACGATCATGCCAAGGTAGGTGGTGGGAAGCAATAAAGGAAGCTTGAGGCGGCAGTTGAGGCGGCGTGAACGTATAAAGAGTTCCGGTACTATTGTGGCGAGATAGTGTCTTCTTAGTTTTGAGGTCCTTCAAAGAAAAACCAAACGGGTCAAATTCGACAGACACTTGATTATCACGAGTAAAACGTCTAACGGAAATAAGATTTTTTATTATTTGAGGGCTATAAAGGACGTGTGGGAGTATGTAAGTTCGGGTGGGTAAAGGGTGAAAGCCCGTACCTGATCCGTTAATTGGTAAGGACATACCATTACCTACCAAAATATGACGGCACACAGGAGTAGAATCAGGGATAACAATTTTACCTGGGTCATTAGTGACGTGTGACTCGGCCCCTGTATCCATAACATCTGAGTTCCAAGCCATATTAGGAGAATTAACCTGAACTGAACCTGGGAAGCCGAGGGTGTGTCTGGCTGCTTATTGCCGGACCACTGCTGCTGGGTCGGGTAAGGACATGGTGGAGGTGTCCACCAAGCCCAGTTAGGAAAGGAGTTCGGCTGCCCCTGATAGGCGGTCCAAGGGGACTGTTGCGGAGGTCTGCCCCTGCCCCTGGCTGGGCGGTTTGAAGCGCCTCCTCTGCCTCTACCGCCGCGTCGATTGGTGGAGTGGGAGGCTTCTGAGTGGTGGTTGGTGTTGGACGATGAACAGGCAGACGTCGGCGCTGCAGTAGCCGCCAGGACTGTATTCTGTGAGCCCTTTTGAGCCTCAATTCGGATGGCTTCGTCATTAAGCATTGCGATAGCCTGGTCCCAATCAACATCCTGCTGATTAATTAGACATGCAGTAGTGTTGTATTCGGCCGGAAGTCCGCGCACAAGCTGAAGAACAAGTCGTGATTCAGAAACGGGCTGATCAACATCAGCCAATTGGTTTGCTAAATCGGAGAGCTTTTGACAGTAGTCGTCAACCGACGAACAGGATGTCAGTGTGAGATTACAAAACTTCGTCTCGAGCGCCGTAGCGCGAGCCTTTTTATTGCTCAAGAAAATCTTTTCGAGCTTTGTCCAAGCCGCTCTAGCAACAGTCGTATCCATGAGACGTTTCAGAAGATCATCTGAAACGGTGCTGTAGATCCACTGAAGGACCAATGCATCAAGTTCTTTCCATTGGTCGTAGTCGGGTGATGTGGCGGCTGGAGGGGCTGATTTATCGATGTGGTTGGATACCTTATATGCAACAGCATGAAGGCGAAACAGTTTTACCCATGCCGAATAAGTAACCTTCGTTCCGTCCAGAGTCCGGATCTTAGATTGAATATTCGTCACAGAGTAGGCTGGATGAAGAGGGACAGGTTTGGTCGATGATTCAGCCACGGTATCCTTCGTCATGATGACGAGGCCGGACGTATCCGGGGGGATGGGAAAAAAAGAGGTATAGAGAAGGTTATCAGAAGCCGATTATGGCTCTGATACCATAAAAGCAATTAGGGTTGTAAAGTGTTTTTCCTGATCTTATTGATAAACAATGACCCTTTATATAGGGAAGAATACAACCATGAAATAAGAAAAGGATAAACACAACCAATGCCAAAGATTATCTCTAAATAACTAACTATAATCTATTCCTAATTTACATAATACTCGGTTGGCTAAGAATAATGTGTAGATTTTCTAAGGATTTCAGTTTGATTTTAAGGTTTTAAGGATATAAGGACTTACTTACTGGTTCTAGGGTTGTTTCTTGGGTTGGAATACATGTTTCTAGTTATGAAGAATAGGACCTTGACAAAATTGTAAAGCCCGTCTCCTAGGATAAGCGCAATCGAAATGAAAACCTGCAAATACGAGAACCATTTAGCCGTTAAAAGTCAAAACTAGAGGGTGATGGCTCCGTAGATCAGGTCAACATGGGTTCAGGTTGAAACGCATCAATTTGAGTACAAGTTGAAGCAATGTTTTCAGAACCGTATTGGACAGTGAACCAGACATCTTACCTGTCCGTTGGTGGGACCAGATATAAAAACCGGATAAAATTATAATTATCTTCTATAAATATATGTAAAAATTACTAAAAAATAAAAAAATTATATAAAAAAACCAGTTCAACCGGTCTGGCCCTGGTCAACCGGTCCTGTTTCCAGTCCGACCTCTGCTTCGACCAGTTCAACCGGTAAGACCGGCCGGTCTAGTGCGGTTTTCAAAACAATGAGTTAAAGCATAAACATTCAAACTACTTTTAAAAGGGAGGTCAAAACGAGTTCATGAGATTGTACTATAAAGATTTGAAAAGACTTATAGATATAATAAGGTGTTGACTAGGTTAACATTAATTTCTTTTCAAAAACAATTTTGGCATTTCATCATACATGTTTTTGTTGCGATTTGTATAAATGAGACCTACGTGAATAATAATATAGTTCTACATACATTATCCCTTTGTTGAATTATTTTAGATCCGTTTGAGATGTAACACAACTCGGATTGACCATTAAATAATGGGTCTGATGGACGCCTCTAGTTAAAGCATCTATGGTTTCTAACCTTGTAACCATTTAAACTTTTCATGCTACTTGCTGGTAAACTAGATGGAAACCAATCGCCTTTTCGATTGCTGATTAATGGCCACATTACTCCATACGATAACACAGCTCCGGCAAGCAATGACAAATTCACAAGATGTGAACATATCATACCTGCCCCTATGTAAGTCATGCTAAAATCAAAATAAAACCTACACAAGTCAACAAGTTTTCATATCAACACATGAACTCAATTAACATGTCTTAAAAAGAGCCAAAGAGTCTAGAAGTAAAATACACACGAGTTTGCATAAGCTTTTAACCCTAATGTAGGGAAGTATGTGAATCCACAGTTGCCTGAACCCGAATAGAACCACTGAAAACAAGCCCATGCAAAGCTACCTGTAAAGGATTTCACAAACCCGACTACTTGCTTCCTGCACAAACCATAAGCATTTTCATATATTTTCTGAATCATCATTTTACTTAAAAGGGTTGTTGTTCCGGCCTAATAATGTCTTATTCTATTAGCATTTTAACTTTTGATGTTATTATCAGTTTTTGTTTAGCTTTGTTTATGACTTAGTTTTTGGACTATTTTTATTTTGAGTTTTATTCGAGTTTTATCATTCATTTTATATTCATGTAAACTTTGGAAGATTATTAGTTTTTGAAGTTTATGAAAATCATTTTTCTTGCTATCACAACTGTGTGTTAATGTATGAAAATTTTAGATTATCGGTATTATTTATGAATCAATAAATGTTAAAAGAATTGTTACTGGTATTTATTATGAATCAACAGGTTTAATTGTTATCTCACTTTTGGTTTACATTATCATCCTTATAAATAAAAGAGATACACTTTACAATCAAAATGTTTCTTTTGGAACAACCATTAATAGCTATGAATGCCAAAAAAAATGAAAGTAAAAGTGCAAATTAAGTTAAAAGTCACGGTACAATGGTACATTTATACAATCAAAATCAAGTACTAAAGACATAATGCTAAGTGCTTACCTTGACATCTTGTCTCCCTTGGGAGTGTGGAAGCCATTGATGAGCACAGCTGTAGCCGTTCCGCTTGGGTATGTTAATTTATAGTCTATGACCATAATCTGCAAAAAAATAACCAAAATATGACAATATTCATACGCGAAAAATGGGAAAAATAATAGCCTAACCATCAACTACTGTATCAAAAACCAACAAACAAACCAGCCGGTTTTGCTAGTCTAAAAATTCAGCTTCGACGGTTTTATGGTTAAAATAATTATTTTTCTTAAAGCCATCATATTATATTAATACGTTGAAAAAAATCTATGATGCGTATAAAAAACTACTTATTGTAGAATTGTAAAGAAACATAAATAATAAAGTTAAACGGCCTGGTTCGTTTTACACAACCAATTTCAAATTTCAAAACAGATCTTACCGCTAAACCCACCAACGGTTCATGATTATATCTTTGTACAAGTCAAGTAGCAGAAGGTACAAACCTTTCTTAGAGGAACCAAAGCCAAAAGACCAACAAAGCTGGTAACAAACAGAAAACCAACCATCCAACCAATCCCAGGTTCTTTATAACTCCCAGGTGAATTCCCTTCTGTATCCACCCCTGCCTGTTCATATGTCCTCTTGTTCAACCCCAACAAATATGACCCAAATCCACCTACACACAATCAACAATTTAACAACAATAAACTTTCTGATGATAAAGTGATATATTCTATAACCAAATATTTGTTCAAATCCCAGAATTTGTTAATGCAGGTTTATTTATGCTACAAAGCGCAGGTGTAAGAGCATTCACTATCTATCCTACATCCCCATCCTTATAATTAGACTATACATCACTATTGTTTCTCTTTTATTGTCAATTAAATAATATTTTATCATTACATTTTCTTTCTCATCTACTTACAACCACTTTCAAAAATATTAAAAACTTTATGGTGGTTGTACCGTGTTTCCCCAAACATGAGGAATCATAGTAGAATCCCCATAAATATTCTACATCTTTCACTCACAATCAATTACAACCATCCACCATAATATAGGGCACTCACTCACAAATATATGGGGAACGGGCTGTGAATGCTTTTAAAATCAGAATGATGATTTTAAAAGTAAAGTAGCTGTAAAGTAGAGAGTTTATGTTCGTCAGTCAAAATAATAATAATAGTAGTAAACGGTCAGAACCGCTATCATTGTACCTCCAACAGCAATGGTGTAGCAAGCAACAGCAGTCGTCTGAATGACAGTATTCTCCTGTCTCGTAAACGGCTTTGTTACAAAACCCGCTTTGTGCAACAATTTGGTCCATGATCTGATGAACACGAAGGCCAAAAGTGCAGCTGAAACGTTCAAATTGGGTACTAAACCAGTGGTCAAATTAAGCTTCATCACAATCACACTGTACATGATCCCAATCACCAAACTCGCCACGAGTCCTCTTATCGTTATATGCTTCTGCCACGGTGGCGTTCTCGTTGAATCACCGTCGTATTCATGGGCCGTAATCTCATCTTCTGTTTTCTCCATCTCGATAATCTCTCTTGAAACCTCCATTTTGTTCAAGCTTTTGAATCAAAGATTCGAATACCCGATTGGAATTATTCGATGTTAAAGAAGCAAGAGATCAAAAGGGTTTTCAGAAATTAAGATTTAGAAGTCAGAAGAGGGGTGATATTGAGTTTACAGAAAAAATTGTAAGAAATTGGAGGAATTGATGATGAAGTTGCATGTTCTTTCAGGGTGTAGTACAAATGTGATATGTTATGCACTTATGCCGTACAAATGACTTCATTTTATAGTTGGAAATTGAGTTTCTTAAGTGGTGGTTTTGTACCGTTGAAATGTATGTATCATTCGGTTGGTTTGACTTCCAGTTTTTAAAAATTAAAGAGACATCATCTATTTTTTATTAAGTAAATGCATATATTTTTCTTTAAACTTGTGAAATTAATACTATTTTCTTTTTAAAGCATGGTTAAAAAACATTGTATTTTATGCATTAAAGCTTGTGTTTTAAGAAAATATGTAATTTTTTGGTGAAGAAAAGGATATGTATAATTCTCTTTTTTTTTTGGGACAATTGCATATTAACTACTCACACAAACACTTTTAAGTCTTTAACGAGTGTGAGTGTAATAGCGCCTGTTGTTTACATCACGCATACGTGACAACACTTTTTTACTCACAGTAATGAAAATATAACACGATGGTCTTACATCCAAAAGTGTATTTGTTTTCAGCCTATTTTATTTATATATTATTTGAAGATTTTAAAGTTTACTCATTTAATATATCAAAATAAAGTATAATTTAACTCTGACTCCACCTTAAATAAATATATAACACAAAACTCATGAATTTTAACACAAAACTCCCATGAACATGGGAAGCTGCAAGAAGATCGATAAACAAAGTCACAATATTAAGCAACTAAATTAGAGAAATTAACCCCAGGTGATATAATCCAGCTAGTTGAAAACTTCAAGATGAAAACCCCCGAAATGAAATTGACCACTATTTATTAATATTTATTTTTTAAATTTTTTACATGTGTAGCTAAATAGTCATTTGACGCTATTTAGGTTGGTACTTTTTAAGAAAACATAATGTCAAATCTTTGTATGAGATAGATTAGAATTGGTATAGCTTAAAAGTAATAGTAGATGCATATGTGTTAGTTGCAGTTCTAAAATATAACCAGTTGACGTTTATGTTCTGTCGTTCTGCATATATAACTTTGTATTTTGAAGAATGAACCCTTGACTTTCTCTAAACCATTAACCAATTCATTGTTTGTCATTTCGGTTTTAATGTCGTTGATATGATTTTCGTGCTTTTTGCAATTTTTTGAATCCAAAACAATAATATGCGACCGGGTTTGATTCTTTTTTTGGTATAAAAGTTAAAAGATTGAGTAAATATAACTTTCATTTCTTTTTAAATCATACATATAATTGGATTATATAGCCGGTGGTAATGAGTTCCAACCCTCATCTTTGTCTTCATTATATAGTGCTCGGACATGAGCATTTCACAGTGCTGTGATTCGAGCCCTAGTTTGTTTTCAGAAGATATATTATGCAAATATAGGCATCCCAAAATCAATGAGCTCAAACGGCAGTCACCAATAAGTTTTTAATTTAGACATATTAAATTATAGGTGTCAACTTGAAAATATGCATACCTCTACCTCTTAGGGTGACAATGGGCGCGGTATGAGGCATGTACTAGTAAGCCTCGTACAATAGCTATTATAAAATCATATCTCATACTCGATCTTGAAACCTGTTCAATACCCATAAAGTATGCAGGTATACCAACGATCATCATGTGTTTATGATCTTACGTGGTTAAAAATTACTGTTAAGATGTCAATCACTTTAAAGTTTAAACATAATCTTAATTTATTTTAGTAACCAACCAAATACCCAACTATACTTTTAACCATTATTAGTTTTAATAATTTCAAGTTTCTAACAACTTTAGCATATTATTTTGTATTTATTCTAATTACATAATATGATAATAAATTTCTAGTAAAGAGATTTGTATAATCTGACATGTATCATCAAACCTCGTACCCTTCTTAAACCGCCGAAAGCCCGAAAGTATCTAAATCTAATCTGATAGTCGATCTCATACTCAAACACTCACCTCATTATCCTTTGAATGTTTCATGTTTTTCTATTAGGTTCGTTTTTTTTCCAACCCTATCGTCTCTTTTCGCCCGCTCCTCCCCTCCTGTAATAAACAAAATACCAGCTCAATTTTATCCATAGAATTATGTTGATATATTTTAAATTAAATGGCATCATTTAAATAATTGTGTTTACTATGAAATTAGTGTCAATGATCTTTTGATCTAATGGTCCAAAGGGAAGGTGGGAGGTTTTGTCTATATTGGAAATCTAAGGTTTTTAAATCTTGATATTGCTGTATAATTACTAACTTAATGTTAATCATTACTAACTACTAACTTACCGTTTAAAAAAAGAGATTTTTACATATTTCCTCTAACTAACAACATAAATTACATATTTTCCCCAAGCTAAAAAATTAATTACATATTTTCTCTTCCTAAAACATATATATTACATATTTATCCATTTCGTCAAACTTTATATATTAAATAACTATTTTACTTTATTTTTAGTAAGAGATTTTTACATATTAATGTTTTATTATTATAATTATTTAAAACTTTTATCAATTATGTTTTGTATTTGAAGATATAACTTTGATTATCGGTTTTTGTTCTTTTGAAATAAATTTTTGAACAAGATGAAATTTTATTGTTTATATTTATATAGAAGACTCGAACTTGAGAAACTATGTAATTGATAGTCGTTGGAAGTGAAATGTGTAAAAATAATTTAGTGTAAATACATATTATTTAATAAATAATTTCAATAAAATGAGTAAATATGTAATATGTATGTTTTAGGAAGGGAAAATATGTAATTGATTTTTTGATTTGGGTAAATATATAATTAATGATTTTAGAAAGAGTAAATATGTAAATACCCCTAAAAAATATAAAATCAGTATTAATATATTCAGGTAAACGAGAGATTACGTAGTCTTGTGGCATCACTTAATTGCCACTTATAATTGGGATTTGAGGGCCTAAGTGGTGGGTTTAAATGTACGTATCAATCCAGTTGGTTGACTTTCCTTTTATTAAACTGAAAGAGACTACGTGGGTTGATGATAGATTAGAATATTTTCTATTTTTTAATTTGTTAACTTCAAAATTTCTATTTTTATATAGCGTAAACAGCCAGATGGCTTTTATTTTCTGTTATTTTGCGTATATAACACTGGGTTTTGATTAATGACCATATGAACCCTTGCCTTTTGAGACGTTAACCAATTCGGTGTTATCGTTTCGTTTTTTTTTTTTTTTTTCTTTTTTGTCGATTTGATTGTCGTAATTCAATAAAACAAAACAGTTACGCTTAATTCGCTTTTTTGTCTAGGATAAAAGTAGAAAAGTAAATTTAACTCTCATATTGTCGTAATATATTTTTTTTTGTTAGTAATGATTATTTTCTTGAGTCTATTCGTTTTCAACCTCCATCTTTGTTTTTAGAAGTATACAGCTTAGGCACAGATGTTTCTAGGGCATAAGATCCAATACTTATCTTTATGCATAGAAGATTTGCTGTCCCGAAATAAGTATTCTAAGAAGAATGATCTCAAGCACGATTTCTAGTTTAGACAAATATAATTATAGGTGTCAATGAAAACCTTCTAACCTCTGTTATTTAGGGATGATAAAGGAATGAGTAAAATACTAGTCTCATAACCTGATTATAAAACTGTCTCATATTTAGTCTTATACTTATTAAATACATGTTACTTAAAATACCAGCTTGTGTTTTTATCATATATCTAATTATTTTGTTACAACTGACGCCGTTTAAATTGCTATATTAATTATTAGCAGACTTAATGACATGATGGTACATCATCTCTTCAATCAAAAAACTAAAAACACACTCAAGGAAATAGAGTGCAACATGCAGGTTTATAACTAGTATGATCCAAAAAAAATGTTAACTGAAAACTTTTGGGTCTGATTTGCACAAATTGTAACTACAGGGGTCAATTTTAGGTTCAGGCAAAAGTAAGAATTTTCGTTTTGTCTCCATGTGCATTTATTGTAGCATAGGGTTGACAATTTTATTTTTTTATTTTCTTTTTTATTACCAACTTGACATGTTTGTTGTGATGGTGTGTGTGGAAACACTGCGTCTTAAACGGTAGCAATTATAAGATGGACCAAAATTTTGAAACAACATTATGTCGACACTAATTTGCAAATATGGCCTCATATCTTAAAGATTCCAGACGGGTAATCTCTATTCTTAAAATAATCTCGTTTTCACAGTGTGATTAAACAATGTGACTTGAGTTTGTGATAGTTTATTCTCAAAAGTTTATACTCAAATGTGCAATATGATTTCAATAATTGTAGTGATGTTTTATGAAAGAAACAAAATTCTGATATGTATATGGATTTTATTTCTAGACAAATTTGGTTGTTATATGTCATAGTTTTGATGAGTTTTTTGAATGGATATCAAAACCACTTCGTATAAGTACCATTATGGATAATAGTCACAATGGTTCGTTGGTTATCATATGCCAAAAGGTCACGGCCTTTTGAACTATCACCCTTTGACAATCGCAACCCTCGTTAGGTGTGACTAATCTGAGCCTTTGAGACCATAGAACTAATCAATTGCTAATCAATTCTATGCTTTTATTTTCTATTTTGCATATGACAACTCAATAAGTACATATTTATTTTTGTCACTGTAAAATATTCCCATTGTACATTATATAATTTATAACAGAAAACATAAAAGAAAAGATTAATTGTAGAAAGTTGTGTCAAGATTCAATAACAAGCCGATAGGGTTTGAAGGGAATCGTAGTGTTATTCTTTTGGATGGGTCTAAGACTATATGTTGTGGAGGGCGTGAACTAGGGCGCGAGCCACCTGGCTTGCCACCCTGGTCGCGTATACTGTAACATAGTGGCGCGATGAGGAGCACAACCGGGGGCGTGGGTCTAGAGGCGGCTGTTTTGAATGTTGGTGTTTGTTGGTTTTCAAAAAAAGAGCCGTTAGGCTTATTAAAATAAAAAATAGTTTTTTAATTTTTATATTTTACCTATATATATCCATATCTAATTTTTATACAAATCATCCCTTTTCACTTTTTTTCTCTCTAGCATTTTATAAAAAAACTTTGTCTCAACCAT
This sequence comes from Flaveria robusta, assembly GCA_025506415.1. NCBI lineage: Eukaryota > Viridiplantae > Streptophyta > Magnoliopsida > Asterales > Asteraceae > Flaveria > Flaveria robusta. Next base: position 43,147,459 of record CM046469.1, read on the forward strand.
GGAATGGGGTTCCTTCTCATCCGATTCTTCCGAAGAAGACGAACTCATTTATGCAATGTTTTGTATTTATATTTTAATGTAATATTTTTGTTCTTAATATTCATGTAATTTTTTAAAAATAAAAAACTAGAGCTCCTGATCACCTAAACCATAACAGGGTCAGACTACTTGATCAGTGGATTTATCTAGTGTCCAATCAATATCACATCAAGCAATATTAGAGGATAATGTGAGCCTAATGGGAATGAACATGCATCTTCCATCCATAGGTTAAAAAAACAATGGTGGATCTTTAATCAATGAATTTAGTCTTCATGTTAAAATGGATCGAGGTCTTGGTTTGGAGATGAAAGGTAACAAACATGATTTAAGAAAGATGAGTGAGAAGATGGTGGATCAATGAATATTCTTTCTATACCAATAGGAAGAAAGTGGTGAATATTTATTGTAAGCACAAAGTTAATTTTTTTAGCGATCCCCAAGATACATATATGACGACTCCATATAATATTTGATGAAGATCAAAAGTTTATGGGCCAATTATTCTTTTGTCTTTGCATCATGTGGTTCTTGGGGTCGGTCGTCTATGGGATCCCATTATTATACTATTTGCTTGCAACAGATTGTATCGATGGATCATGTTTTTGGATCATGTTGGATTGCTTGTTCGATTTAGTTTACGATTGTGGCTTCGCTAGATTTTTCATCTCTTTACGGTTTCAAGCCGAGATCATTATGTCAGTTGTTGAAGCGCTAAAGATGATAAAAAAAAAAAAAAAAAAAAACAAGAAAGGGATGGTCGAGGCCATTATTTTGGTTGCGTGGTGAGCTATAAATGGAAGTCTAGAAATGAGACTATGTTTCAATCAGCGTATTTAAGAAAAGATTTATTGTTGATTTCGATTTTACATTTCCCTTTTCATTGGATCATGAATGATTGAATGGGAATATCAAGGAAATTAACATGGGTTGGAGTGAACATGATTAAACAAATCTAAATAAATACAAATTGTAACCCGTTAAATTGAACAAATAATAAACTTACATTTTAACAACAAATTTGTAACGCATCTCGCATACGTGCCCAAAATCTTTAATCAATTTTCTTTTCATTCAAACTTTGAAACACAAGATTGCATGATATATTTTCATTGCTCTATTTATTTTCTTTCTTTAATTATGTTTCTGTTCTTTATTGTATTTATTAAACTCAGGAACACATAAGGACGACTGAATTGGTTGATCTTTGGTACTTGACTCTCCGTCCTTCGCACTCCACATCCATTTTTTCCTTCTTTTTTCGAACTTGTCTTTCTCCCAAAGAGACAAAGGTCTATTACCACCTCACTACGGCTGTAGTGACACATCATCTATTCAATCATACAACTAATGTTTTCAGAACCGCATCGGACAGTGAACCGGACGTCTTACGGTCCGCTGGTCGTATCGGTTCGACCGGTCGTAACGAATATGAGAACCGGATAAAATAATGAATATATGTAAAAAAAAATAATGAAAAATTTATTACTATATTAAAAAAACGATTCAAAACCTGTCCAAAAACCTGTTCCAACCGTCGACTCGGGATCAAAGAGCTAGTTCAAGCCCTCTAAAACAAACTAGTAGTGATCGGCTCGGTACACGTAGAGATTCACTAAATGAAATAAGATTGTAACATGTAGGTTTACAACTTGTATGATCCAAAAAAGTTGATAATTTAAACCTAAGTTAATTTCAATTTTATTCCCTAAGGTTTAACAAAAAGTAATCATTTTTTTTTTCAAAAGATAAAATATCAATTTACCTTCAAAAGTTTTATAAGTTGTTTCAATTTCAATTCAAAAGTCTCATGAGTTGTTTCAACTTATATCCACAATAATAAAATTTTTTAACTAAAATTAAAACAACTTATGAAACTTTTGAAGATAAATTAATGTTTTTAATGTTTTGAAGAAAAATAATTATTTTTGTCATATCTTACTTAACAAAATCAAACATAACTCTTTAAACCTTTTGGGTCCGATAGCCCAAATTTAAACTAAATATGTCAATTCAAAAGTCAGAATTTATATTTCCAATTTGACATGTTGTGTTTTGGTGGCGTGTGTTAGAAACACAACGTATTAAACGGTACCAAGAATAAGATGGTCACATCTTGTTAACACTAAATTGCAAATATGGCCTCATATCATAAAGATTCAAGTCGGGTAATCCTTATTCTTAAGCAATTTCAAGTTTACTGTTCAATTGAACAGTTTAATCAGAGTTTGTGATGGATCGTTCTCAAATACAATGTGATTTCAAGTAACTATAAACAACCAACGTCTGGTTTCAACATGATTATCTAGTAATCTGATATAAAAAAAAGTAAAGTTTTGATGTATAAGGATTTTATTTCTATACACAAACGAAGTTTGATTATTGTTACAATGTTACATATAACCGTTTTGGTGAGTTTTCGAAGGATCTGCGACACGTACCCATTTGAATAAGTACCTTTATCAATAATAGTCATGATGGTTCGTTAGTAATTGTTAAAATATATGATTCATTCAATTTAATGTCAAACACATAATTGAATAAATATTTTCTAATTTGGTTTGTTTTGTTGTGTTTGTTTGTTTGTTTGTTTTGTTTTTTTTTTTTTTTTTTTTTGGTATTGGCTGGTGACTGTACTAAAAAGAAGTTTGGATTGAAGCTGTATAGATGGGCTGAAGCTGTGATGGGTTGGATCCGATTATCATTCGTAAGGATACATTTGCCTCTTGTATGTTTAGAGACGCTAGCCACTTCCATTTAGTTTCACATTGAAGTTTCAGTGGCTCCATGCCTCCATGGGGGGGGGGGGGGGGGGGGGGGTTTAGGCCACCCCATCTCTTTTTCGTCGGTAGTGTAAATTTTTGACACGGTAATGTAAATTTTTATATAAATATCGAGTTCGCCCCCCCTAAACAAAATAATTTCGCCCCCGCCCCCCCTACGGGGATGTTCAAGCTCTGCCACTGAGTGGCTCTCCTTTAGATTGTCATCTTCATCCGCTTATCATCATGATGAAGATGTTGTTCTGTTTGCTCATCGACTACATTTCATCTGACTCCTCTGTTCACTTGCTCCAATCGGTTATGTCTCGGGTCTTTTTCATAATCAACAATTGTAGTGTGTTCGACTGAAGGTTTTTGGCATCTTGTTCATCAGATTATCATATTGATACATCTGATTCTTGATGTTGTCTATTTCTTGTGTTTGTAAAATAAATTGTTCTTGTTTCTTAAAGGTTCCTTCAATATATTTTAGTTTTCTTGACAGTAATCATCGACTAAAATGCCCCCGCCTTTGGCACCTTTTGACAAACGCAACCCTCATTAGGTGTAACTAATTTGAACCTGTGCAACCATGGAACTAACTAATTGCGAATCAATTCTATGCTTTTTTTTTTTTTTTTTTTTTTTTCTATTTTGCATAAGACAGCTCAACAAATACATAATTTATTGATGTTATTTGAAAAACTAGAATTTGAGACCACGTATTGCCGCGGGTCTCTTTTGAGGTTTTTTTAATGGAAGTCTGATTTACACGTTTTTGTAGGTAAAAAATACTCTGTTAAATAACGAAAGAGTTCACGTCTCAAACGAAACCGTTTAAAAATACAACTTTTAGATATAGTTACATAAACACAAATCAATGTAAATGAAACCATTAATTTTTATAGACTCAAACTAAACAAAAAATATATAAATAAATAAACATATGCATTACATGGTTGTATCTTATGTTTAGCGACTTATGGATGGTTATGAAAAAGTATCAAAAAATATTAATGGTTTTTTATTATTGAAAAAAAAAATTGATTATTTGATAATTTACTGTTTTTGTGTTACAATATATAAAAGAAACAATAGAAGCAGGGTAGGACCATTTTGCAAATCATAAAGACTTTTTGTGGTTAATATCTAAAGCTCTACAAGTAAACTAATCTTACCGACATAGCAAAATCTATATACTTTAATAAAATGATAGCTAAGAGGGTCACGTGGTAACATTGCATTCCCCCTACCAATTTTTTCTGTTTTTATTTCATATTTAATAATCACATTAATTACTAATAATATTATTTAATTATTTTTTAAATTAAAATAGTTTTTTAATAAATTAAAAAGATCTTTTTATTAATGTTACATATTCTAATAAAATGCTAACTAAAAGTGACACGTGATAACAACACAATTTTTCTCACTAATTTTTTTCATTTCTCTCTACTATTTAATAATAATATTATTTAATTCTTTGTTAGATTAAAATAATTTTTTAATAAATTAATAAATAGATCTTTTTATTAATGTTACTTTTAAAATAAATAAATTTTTATAAAATAATTTTTTTAAGACATTAAACTTTTTTAGAACTATAAAATATAGTAAAATTGTTGTTTTTAAAAAAGTAAAATTTTTATAAACAAGAAATAATTAAAATTAAAAGTTATAATAAGAAAGTTTTTAAATATGATATTTTTTAAAACGTTTGTTTTGAAATAAAAATTTCATTTTATTTTATTTATAATAAAAAGATTAATAAAAAGATTTCAATTAAATCTTATTTTAAAATATCGATTTATAATTAATAAATTTCATTTTATTTAATGTTTTTTACTCAATCCGTGGGTTACTAAAGTTAATTATAATATATAAAATATTTCTAGCCATAAATGATACGATTTATGATGGAAAATATAAACGGAAAGGTTAATTATAGGGAGTTAGACAAATACGATTCTCTTGATGCCCGTATGAAGATGAAATAAGCCAACAAATATGTCAAAAAAAAAAAAAAATATATCATTTCATTTTTTCTCAAGAATGTTTTTTATTGCTTTGTCTTCTTACATTATCTAAAATGAAACATGATTATTTTAACTGACATTTTTATCCTGTCTTAAACACCGTCCCCTAGCGTGATTGGGGGGCTTGATATTTTTTATATTTACAACAGACATTATTCACAACACTGCTTCTCATCATCAACAGACATGTTGAACACCGCCCCTAGACGGTTTTTTTATTTTTCTTATTTTTTCACCGTCCACAACAATACATCTCATTATATTTTCATAATTTAAACATGATACATCTCATTATATTTTCATAATTTAAACATCACATCCTACAAAACCACTGCATACATAATAACATAACATTATTTTTTCATCACTATCACTAAGCCATTATGAATAATCTTTGTCTTTAACTACCGCACTCATCTAAGTTATTAACATGTTATAGTTTTAGTTTTCAACTCTTAAGTTAGTAAGAGGTTAGGCTAAGGATAGATCTTTTACATGATTTTGTTTTAGAATTATGAGTTTGGCAAACGGTGTAACATTATCAATTGTAGTATCACGAGGCTTCTTTGATTTTGCCACTAACATATATCATATATGCTATCCACAATAATTGGTAGCTTGGTTCAGACGATTTTGCTATCCACATACCATGAATTTTGAGTTTGAATTTGTAACGTCTCTAGAGTCCAACAAACTAACATTAATTCTTATTATCCACCGCTTGAACTTGAAGCATTCAACCTAGCCGATCTATGAGGTTGTTGAGGACCACCTTTGACATAGGATTTTTCGATTTTATTAATTAAGGTCGTAAATGAGCCTAAACGACCACTCAGGTAGTCAAGTTAGATCTGGGCTCGGCCTGTTTATCTTAATATGGTGAAACGTTAAACTCTAAAGATTGTGAAAAAACTCGAGTCAGCTTGTGACTCTTCGAGCCGGCTCGTTTATTTTCTTACACCTATTGAATATTACACTTTATATTTGCAATGATATATTGAGAAATAAAAGAAAGTATTATTTAGGGCAGGGTTGAATGATCTTGAATAGTTTCTTATTTACTTTTTCACTATATAATGGTCATAATTTATGTATATAAAAAAAAATGCTTTATATGTTATTTTAGGATATAAAATATGTAATAATTTAGGTTATAGATTATATGTTTTAAGCATTAATTTAAACGAACTTAAAGAGCAAACTAACAAACCAAAGCAAGCAAACAAGATAGATGATTTTAGCAAGTTTAACTCGTACTCGTGGGCTTTTTAAACAGCTCTATAACAATCGGAATAAAACATGATGGAAAATCTGGCCAAATTGGATGGAAATCCAGCTATATCGTGAGAGAAAAACACCAATTTCCTTGAGTAAGTTAACGTAAGGAAGGTGAAATTTTGATGATTGAAGAACTAAAAGGAAAAGGAGAGTTTACATATTTTGTAAGACATTGTGGTTTTTCTTATTACTTCAAGATATGAGTTATGTGCCTTAATTGCCGATATGAAATGTGCAAATTAAGGTAGATTGTTGCTTGGCCCCCACATTTCGGTAAATACATGTTGATCCTCCCTATTGATTTAGTATTATTATATGGAAAATGTTAATACGGGGCTGTCACGCGTGTAACCTTACACGCGAAACCTCCTAAAACGACGTAGTTTTGTTAAAATCATTTAAAATATAATTATATTTTGTTTACATATATATCTATCTATCCTCTGTTAATTCGTAAGTTTTGTCAAATCCTTCTAGCCACCATTATATTATCTTCTTCCAAGATCTGCAACCTAGTTCCAACTTCTTCATCAAGAGAATTATCAAGGTAGGTATTCTTCCTCAATCATTTATCAAAATCAAGTAGATCGTAATTTTGCATTCTTTCATCAAAATCGAGTAGAATTGTTAAGGAAATTGATTTCGCTTTGATTCTCTAAACATAGTTCGCAATCAATTGTTCCCTGTATCGAATTTGCTATAACATGTATCACGTTTGCAATTAAATGTGACGGTTTGCATTTTTGAAATATAATTACGTGGCATACAATTGAATTGTCCATCTTCCAAATTAGTATGTAAAATACTTAAATCTCATATTAAAAGATTAAGGTTTAGCATACCGGGTAACATTCGGTTCACTTTAAAAATGGTTGAAGGAAGTTTGCATTTATCCTAATAGCAATATGACATACAATAATTAATATTAATTTTTTTGTTTATACAACACGTCCACAACAAAATGAATTTCGGATTTCAATCAGGTGAAGATGTTGAAACAAATCTAATTGAAGATATTAATGAAAAAGGATATTTGGTCAACAATGACGATTTTGATGCTGAAACAAATGTTAAAGACATTGACATGGATTTTGGGTTTGCTAACGAAGAAGCGAACAATGTAATTGGTGACAAAACTACATCGTTTTAAATGATTTTAACAAAACTACGCCGTTTTAGGAGGTTTCGCGTGTAAGGTTACACGCGTGACAGCCCCGTATTCACATTCCCCTTATTATATATATAGGACGATTATTATACAAAATGTTTTTTTCGTGTAAAACGTATGAAGTTTGGGGGGAATTATCATGCAAAAACAAGAAATAATTATGCAAAGCGGATTACACTCGCGTGGTATTATTACGCAGAGATGGAATTATCACGCCAGAATACCTTCTTGCGTAATAATTTCACATTTGCGTGATAATTTTATCTCTGTGTGATTAATTCTTGCACTTACGTTATAATTCCACCCGTAACGTTTATTCTTGCTTGATAATTCAGTAAGCTACGCACGAAAAAAACACTTTGTACCGTAACATTTCTTATTATATTATTATTATAGTTATTATATTACTATTATATCAGTATTATAAATATTATTACTCTAATACTTTCGTAATGATTTTTATCATCTATGATCTATCTATGATCTATCTACTCTAATAAAAAATAACTTGGGTGACACATGTTATAATTCTATTATCTATGTATCTATTAAATGTTATTTCCACTCAAACGAATTAATAATATTAATTAACTTAATTATATGAATACAAAATTCAAATTTGATTCGATATATTTACTTTAGATAATTTACTTGAGAGTGCATTGTTATTTTCCTTCTTATAGTTTGATCAGATCTATCATTATCATCCAAAAATATTTTTTTTCTTTTGCATCTGACTCCCTAAAGTTTTGAAAAATTATCATTTTCATCGAAAAATTCTAACTCCGTTAGTTTAAAATGTTAAGCATGTAAATTGACAAAATTGCCCTATAAAGAAAACCCTAGTCACATAATCCTTAACCGAGTGGAATTAAATCACGATATAAGTAGAGGATGACTAGAAGCGACAGTCTACATTATACAACCCTTTGCAATGAGTTTCCCATCTCCAGGACATACTAGCTTCATCCTACTCCACTATGATATTAACAATCTCATGTTTCAATCGATGATGAAATATTCAAAGATAAAAATATAAAAGGTCTGATGTAGGATTTGTGAATAAAACAATAATACATGAATGAAATTTTAACAATAATACGCAAACATATATTAGAATTTTGTTTTATATAAAAAATATATAGTTACTCTTTTAATTATGGATGTTTAACATTTTAAATTAACAGAGTTAACATTTTTAAATGAAAATGATAATTTTCTAAACCCTTGAAAGCCAGATGCAAAAAAAAAGGATTTTTTAAATAAAAATAACAAATGTGATCAATTCACTCAATTCACAAAGAGAAAAACAATGAAAATAAATAAATTGAGTGAGTTAAATGATTATGGACAAAAATCAATCAATACAACTAAATCAATCTTGTTTTGCACATGTTCAACACTTCAACCTTCTTTGTTTCAATTCAACAAATTTATTCACCAAGTGTAATACACGTGTTTTAAATCTAATCATTTAATATTTTTCATCTCTCTCAAGGCCGCAATTTCAAGTGGGTCAATTGTACTATTCAAACATACCTACACTCAACCCAAACCGAACAATCCGAATCATCAAGTTACAATATCATACGCAAGGCACAAGCGTGAAATAAACAACAGTTGATAATGACAATTTTAATGTTATATTTTTAATTGTTTGCTTTATTATGGTATTACCATGTGACTTATTTTAATGTTTCTATAACACAACACTTAGATAATGACAATTTTAATGTTATATTTTTAAATTGTTTGTTACTATGATAGTTGCTTGTACCTTATTTTAATGTTTTTATTCAGTGTTGTAAAAATCACGACTAGCCTCCAATTAGTAGCAGAGTAATCGTTAATCGGAGGTTGGCCGCTTCGATTTCACCAAATTGGAAGTCCTAGGCGCTAATCGATCAAAATTGGTCAAAGTCAGACCAAATCGTCCTAATTGGAAGTGTTCCGGCAACAAGAATGGCCAAATTTGCCTATTCTGTTACGGATTAGGCAATTCCGACGCCGGGTTTGAAGATTCCGGCAACAACCTCCAAGGCTAATGACTGGAACGAGGACTAGAACAGGAGATGGAACGACGGGTATGAACTATTGTTTTAAATGATTTAATAAAGTTTAGTTATTTTAACATTTAACCCCTCAACATTCACCAATTTACAATTTTGTCCCCCTATCTTGTAAATTAATACATAAACAAGTATAAAATTAATGTTATAAAAACATAAATTTGTAAAATTATACACAAAGATCTGATTAATTCCGATCAATCCCTAGTCGGTACCACACCGCTCGACTAGCGCCTACATTTCTACAACACTATTTCTATTTAGTCTCGTACATCTTTAATTAGTGAAAGATTATAACTAGTTCTATATATTTTGATTAGTTTTGTAATTTGTGTATTAGTTTCTATTTATTCGAATTAATTAGTTGAAAATCGGGTTTGTGGTGGGAGGGATACAAAGAAAGGCATGCTATATACCATGTGTTAATTGGTTGAAAATGTGTGCAGTTTATACCTGAATCTAGCTAACATAAGTGTCAATAATAATGTCTTTTACTGTATCCTAAAGTAATACAGAAACCAGGATGACGATGTTGCTAAACAGACAATTGTGATGTACTGATGTTTCAAAACTCGATCATCGCTAGCAATATCGAGAATCACACATGAAACAACTTTATTATTAGACTAAATATTTCCCGTGTTTTGCCTAATGCTACACACAAACATCTTAAAGCTTCGCTCCCTCTCTTTAATGCTTCCTGCAACAAACCAACCTTGCACTTAAACTCATCTCTTCCCCTCTCTCATTCGTACATCATCACCGCTCCACCCTCTCGACAATGTCATCCAACGACTTCCTCAAGGCTCAAGCAAAAAAGACGCCACCTCAAGCCACTTCACAGATCCCTTTGCTTCATGTACCATTAAGCATTTTTCAAAAAATATATAGAGCCTTACGAGTCACGCCTGGCCTAAGGCCCCACTTTTCTAAATCAATATAGTTGTTACATGTTGATTATCATATAATTAAATAGCATGTTACATGTCCATTTCTTCGCTCCGTTATTAAGGAGATAAAACCCTAGTAGTGGAACAAAAATCTATCTATCAAAAATCAAATGGATGTCATAGCACCACTACTCCTAGAGATAGATCGAAAGAGACTGAGGGAGAAAATGACCAAAAAGCCCATTCAGTATTATGCGAGACTATTGTACATTATAATAAAAAACTATTAAATTTGAGAGATGAAATGTAGGATATCTGACCTATCAGTGATCTTGATTATCTGATCTGATGTTCATAATCTGGGAAACAACAATCTTGGAGAGCTCATTAATGGCAGCTTGAACTTGATAATCATCTGCTGTTGTTTCCCTTGGCACTGACCAGATCTCTGATTGTGATTGTGAACTCAAACCACTGTACTCCCTTGCTGCAACCTTTGTCTTTTTGGATTTTACGACCACTTTCTCCAGATCTGCTTGCGATAATGGTCTTGGTAACTAAATGAGTAAACATATCAAATCAGTTTCTTGTTTTATGCTCGAGTTCTTTAATATCCGAAACAAGCATCCTTTCAAATTAAGATGAATGAAAACTCTATATGCAAAATGGGGAGGACGGGCAGGGCAGATAACAGCTCATGCAAGGTCCAGTCAAAAGTATGCAAAATTTTGGTATGTGTGCTATCAGGTGGACCCGAATCTAAAACTCTATAAAAATTTATTTTCCATTTGTGCATTAAACTTGCAATTTAAGTGACATTCAACCCCTTTGACCCGCTTCCCTTTTAGCCACCCCTATTTTTTGGTTTACTTGACTATTAGATTGGCTAGAGATAAAAATAGAGAAAATGTCGCTCAATAGTATTCATGTTTTATCACTGTTTCATTTTGGTCACTAAATTACGTTTCATTTGATTGTTGTGGAAATTTTCAAAAAACTAAATAATAGGATTCTAAAACTTGGTTACTATTTGATAATTATTTTTTTCAAGTCTAACCTAGAGGTACAAGGCTTCCGGTATGCATTTTGAAAATAAAGAAGACCCTAAATGGTAACAAATAATCATAACAATGGAACAATATGAAATTAGAGTGACCTAAATGGATCAGTTATAAAACTTCATTAGTATTTGATCATTGTTACCATAAAATATAAGCTAAATTCATAATTGCAATAATGCAATTACATCAATTGTTAGGCTCAATAATTAGAAGGGATTTGGAGTCTAGTCTTGTCTCAATGGTTTATCTTGGTAAGGCCTAGATACCTCAAGTATTGTTCTTTTATTCATTTAATAAAGTATGCCAGGTATCGTCCCCTTTTCAGTAAAAAGAATTTATAATTATATCAGTCAGAATTGCCATCGTTGTTGACAATATATGAGTGAGAGAGAGTGAGTGAGAGAGACTCACAAGTGATGACTTCCCCCCCTTCTCATCGTCTAATAAATCTCTGATGGGAAAATAGGCAGCTTGCTTGCAGAGCTCTAAAAGATCCGAGCCTGTATAACCTTCACATAAAGCAGCTATGCAGTCAAGATCAATGTCATCTTCTACCCTCTCGCCCTTCAATATCACCTTCAAAATGTCAGCCCTTTCTTTGCGGTCAGGTATCCCAATCTCAAAGGCCTGTGAAAATCGTCTGAGTATTGCTTCATCAAGCTCTGACGGACGGTTTGTTGCAGCAAGCACCATCACTCTAGCATTCTCTAAATAAACAAGAAACTCACACTTTTAATAAATTCTATATGCCTACAAAGGAATGACACTGCCTGAAAGTATAAGGTTTAGAAAAGACAGATTTAGGGGTTTTTTTTTAAGAACAAAATCAGACTTACGATCTGTGGTAAAACCATCCCATAGTGCCATAAACTCGGTCTTCATATTGGTTAATGCTTCATGGTCTGTAGTTCGACGTTGACCAAGAAAACTATCGACCTCGTCAATAAATATTATTGCAGGCTGGAGCTTGTTTGCCAAACTAAATACCGCAGCAACTGAAAAAATCAATCAGCACAACGAGTGAACACTAAGTAAAAGCTTAAAATATAGAAAATATACCATGTGCAGTACTAAAAAGTAACTAACTGCAATCAAACAGAAGAGATAAAAAATCATGGATGAAAGAATTGTCGCACAAGCGATAGACAGCAAATATCAATTTATAAGGAACGGGTCAGTTGGGCTATACCTTATCTCTAGCAGAACAAGTGGGTCAAACTAATAAAATCAACTAACATAGAAAGAAGTCAGTTGGGACAAACATGTTAAAGTACCAAACTGTATTTCAAATGCATAGAATTTCCTAAAATTAGTTATTTGAAAAAAAAAATATATTACTATTTTAATAATTCCATAATCTGATCTTGTTTAGCATACTAATTAGTTATATAATTTATTACTAGTAGTTAAAAAAACAGTTGTGGTCAACACAATCTGATCAATTTCTACACATACTAAAATATGACCACTATGACCTGAACCCATTTGCCACATCTTGTGTTAACACATCATTACATCAACCTTCTATGCTTTGAGCTTCCTTTCTCCAAAGTATTACTAGAATGTTTTATTTATAAAATAAATTATTAAATTGATAATTTCATTCTCTAACCATGCTTAACATATTAATTAACTTAACCTTTTTTACCACCTCTATCAATCTTCTTATTCTTGCTTTAAGCTCCCATCTTTCTTTAAACACTCGGTACGTTGTTCCTTTTTCCTAATGTCATTTACTTTCCTCAAATTGGCATCTTCTTTTATGTAGAAATGACAAAATGGGTAGGTCAGCAGATTGGGTATGGGGCACAGTTAGTTGATTTAAGCTCCCATCTTCTTATTCTTGCTTTAAGCTCCCATCTTTCTTTAAACACTCGGTACGTTGTTCCTTTTTCCTAATGTCATTTACTTTCCTCAAATTGGCATCTTCTTTTATGTAGAAATGACAAAATGGGTAGGTCAGCAGATTGGGTATGGGGCACAGTTAGTTGATCCGAACAACATTTTGTCAACTTTTAAATTTTGAATCATAATTCATAAATATGTCACACATGATCATAGAAACTTTATTATCACGATAAAGGTTGTGTGCATTAAAAATGTATTTTGGGTGACAGTAAGACGATTTGACCCTGTTGAGATGAATTGTCTCGTACATAAATAAATGGGTCAAAATATCCATCTCTACTTTTATGCATCTTAACATAATGTTTACCAAATTATACATTCCTTTACCCTATATTTCTATGTTTTTTAGAGTTAAATACAAGTACCTATACAACACATTCACAAATTGAAATAACAATTTCACTCACTTTTTCAAAATGGAAGTTACAGGTTGTCCAGAAAGATACATAATCAAGGTGATAAAATAATTTCAATCCAGATCCATATAAGGAACTCACTTCTTTCATATGTGTTTTCTAGAACTAAGTCCTTTAAACAATTGGTTTTTCCTATTTTCGAGTCAATGTCTTAAAATATTAAAATCGATATACCAACTTAGGTCTAGCTACACTAGTTTTTCTTCAGTATTGTTTCCAGGTAATGATCTACCATAAGACTTCCATATTAGAGTCTATATTAGAAGTGGCGAGATGGGTGGGCCATGCAGGTTGGTTGATAGATCAAAAGGCGGATTTTTTAATGTTGTTTAATTGACCACTTTGTTAACCATTTTTTCAAGGTTTACCTATTAAATAATTTATCCACTATAAAATCTAAACTATTGAATTAAGTGACTTAGAAGGATGCATTTGGACTTTAGAGATAGTAATTTGACATTGTTTACCTTTTTGGTCAAATTTGACCCATTCCCATTTTAGTAATAATACCCATTTGCGATAAAACAAAACTCACATCTACCAATTCACAAAGAAAACGGTTAGAAATTGTCACCTCTAGCTGGCACCTTCCACATGCATAGATAGCAAAAGCATTATGCATCTTAGACTTGCAATCCAAGAAACCTAGACATAATTAATTTTGCATCCACTAAAGCTCTACCAACAAAGGGGAAAAAAGAGGGGGGGGGGGGGGGGGGGGGTCTCAATAGGAGCTGCCTCTCTATCCCCTGCGATAGAGGATCTTTGCCCCCAACCCACCCTCCCCACACCCTACCTATAGCCTTGCTATGAGTGGGATTTACTAGGTGCGTTTGTTTGTTTGTATCCACTAAAGCGCTACAGGAACGATCTACACATTTTACAATGAAGGTAAAAAACAATAAACTTCAAACACTCACCGAGTTTTTGTGCATCGCCAAACCATTTGCTCATCAAATCTGATATTCTCACATTAATAAATACAGCCCCCGACTCTTTTGCGATAGCTTTTGCAAGCATAGTCTTCCCTGTACCAGGTGGACCATACAACAAAACACCTTTTTGGGGGCCAAGTAGCCTTCCGTAAGAAAAGAGCTCTGGCCTGCGTAGGGGTAATATGACCAATTCATACAGTGATTGCTTGATGGATTCCAAACCTCCAATGGAATTGAATTCCACATCAATATGGTCAGGATTTATCACATTGCATGCAATGACATCCTGTTATGCATCAAACATAAACAAACAACAATAAAACAAACAGTAAAGTACACTGAACAAAAACAAACTTCACAAACTCCCCAATTTGAATTTCAACAACTAACTTTGAACTATGTGCAATATAAAAAACAACTTACATGTTAGATACCAAATTCTGAAATAGATTATACCTTGTCTTTCTTTTTTAAGGAGTGTTATAAATGGTTTGGGTTGTCAAATAAATGTAATATTTACAGTAGTTCTTTATCACTCACTTTACAAAATAGATGTATATGTGCCCCCCACCCCAAAAAAAAAAAACTAATTTGATCATAGTTAACCTTTTTTCTTACATAAAACCTTCATTTATTTTACCCTTGTGGCTTTATGATGCATTTTTCTGTATCTTGGAATTAATGATGACGATATATAAATCAGTATGATTTGCTCGTCTAAATAATAGTCAGAAACTTGAAAGTCTGGATTCTGGAACTAAGAATATTTGTGGGTCAAAAGGTGTCTATAATTAGCCACTTCATCAAGGATCTTAGACAAACGGTGACTGGCTACGTAAGCACTTTGGGCGCAGGCTTCTTGATCGAACTTGACGAATTGTCTCTAATCTAGAGAGCAACCTTTTTGAACCACACTACTTAAATAATAAGGTGTTTCTCATCATACCAGACGTACTACGGTGTTAGCGCTGAATGTACAAGTCACAGTAGCTTCCACCAGCATACTCTACATAGTATGTAGGCATATAGAGGGTATGTTTTGATAGTATTTCACTATCTCTTTACTCTTTAAAATATCACATGTAATTCATTTCACTCTCTCTCATCATTACTTTTTCTCCTTATCCTATATCACAAACTTACACAAACTAATCTTTTTGTAACCACACTACTTGAATGATAAGGTGTTTAAACGCTTCATGGAATACTCGATTTTTGCAGAATTACTGGTTAGTTTGAAACCAAAAGTGATTACTGTTCCTTAAATTGTCTATAAACATCTAGAGATTAACATCCTAAAAAAATCAACATTAGCTCATGCTTTTAAACTGGAATCTTCAAAAAAGCAATATATTCAACATCCTAAACCCTAATTTAGTTCTTAACATCTCCCCTGGATTCAAAACCTTCAATAGCAGAAAAACCTTGTCATCATTACTTCTTACAAACACACAACCAGTAAAACCTCCAATTCGTCAAAAATTACAAAGTAACCTGAACATCTACGATTGCATTGAAATCGAAATCCAAACGAAAAGGTGAATATTAATACGGTTATAAAATACCTCGTAGGGATTCGTATGAACGAGAGGTCGACCTAATCGCTTGGAGATTTCCTTCTTCTGTTCGAGGGCTTTTTTGGAAGCTTCTCGATTAGGATCGAGGTGTTTAAGTCCGGCGAAGAGGACTAAGCAACTGAGGGCGGCACTAGCGGCGTACAACACTAGTTCCTGCAAGAACTTCGTCTCCGTCGATGATCCTTTCATCTTCTTCCGATGCTTTTCCTCCAAGTTATCGGTCTCTACTGCTGTTGTTCGTATGGGGATAATGCTCGCAAAGCACACGCGTGATGATACCACCGACTGATTATATGTTGGGGTGATGGTCGTATCGGGCTTGGTACGTTGGGCCTCGATAAGTTCAAGCCCAATAATAATAAATTGACAAACTTGAAAACATGTTAAACGTTTTCCAAAACAATATTTACCTTATTATTAATGCCACTGTAGATGAACAGTTATTTTATTGTACAAGTAGCTTAAGCATGATGGTACAACTTTTTACTTCATTTGCTCGCTGCATTATATCCATTCAAATCTGTGGGCTTGGGTATCTTAGAGAGAGAAAGGGACATGGTTGTGGGTGTTTCCGGCGTTTATCCTCACCGGAGGTCGCCGTGACCACCGATGCCCGCGTCACCGCCGCCGGAGACGCGTCCGCCCCTCTCTACTGTTGTTCGACCGCCGATGCATGTCGTTTGCTTGCGGTTGTTGTTCATCGATTGGTGCGCAGTCAATGGTCTTCACCGTTGCCTCTGATGTTCCCCGACCCTATCGCCGCCGGCTGTGGGTCGCACCCGGCTTCATGGTGGCGGTGGCGACAGTGGTTATGGGTGTTGGGTCCGATTTTGTTGTTGTTTGTGATGATGGCACCGGTTGTGGGCCTGGTCGTCGCTCCGCCGTCGTTTTTGGTTTGGGGTGGAGCAGGTAGGGTCCTTTACCGCTAATGGTGGACGGCCGGTGGTGGTGCAACTGTTAGTCTTCTCTTATCGCCGCTGTATCTTCTCGATTCCCTGTTAGGGTTTTTAGATCTACAGCCGTCCACTGTGGCGATGGTGGAGGTGGGATTGCTATTTCTGCCCACATGGTGTCCGGTGGTGGTCTTACCGCCGGAGGTGACGGTTGCCACCGTCACAGATTTGATTTATGCACTTTGGGGTTTCTGGATCTATCGCTCATCTATGGAGGCAGTCATCTCCGTCCACTAAGTAACTACCCGTCGTTGGTTTGTTTGTCACGACGATGGTGGTGTTGTGGTGGTGTTTATGTTCTATGTTGCATTTTGATATCAATGATGATGAGTTCATTCTCATCTGAGATTTTGTTTCAACTGTTGTGGTCATTCAGATTTATTTCTATGGTAGATGACGATGAATTGTTCATCGGAGACCGTAAATGGGCTATGATTGAGATGTGAAGTCGGTGTTGGTTGCCATGGCTTGGCAACCTTATTTTTGGTATGCAGCCGCAACTAATAGTTCCGGTTCTGAGCCCAATTGATACTAAAGTTTTATTACTGTAGTGTTTTTTGTTCTTATAGTTATTATGTTTTAAGTGTCTAAAGGATTTACAACACCCGTTCAGCTTTGACACTAG
Organism: Flaveria robusta; assembly: GCA_025506415.1. Lineage (NCBI taxonomy): Eukaryota > Viridiplantae > Streptophyta > Magnoliopsida > Asterales > Asteraceae > Flaveria > Flaveria robusta. The sequence goes on from CM046469.1 coordinate 43,165,176, forward strand.
GGCCATGATGGTTTATCTGAGCCTTGGTTAACAACGTCACCTATACGCGCAGTGCCACCCATACGCGCAACGCGCGATGGCGGGTTCAACTAGTTACAATATAATTTGAGGTATGTATAGGGTTAGACTAAAAAAATCATAAAATTGCACAGTTTAAAAACGTTAGGTGATTTTATAGTTTATTTGAACTAGGTGATTTAGAGTGTTTATGATGTTTAAATTATATATAATTTTATTGTGTTTTACATTTGGATAACTTTATGGTGTTTTACAACTGGGACATTCTATGGTATTTAACAACTAGACAACTTTTATGATGTTTTAGAACTAAGTAGTCATATGTTGTTTTGTAACCGGACAAAGCTATGGTATTTTGAAACTGAGCAGTTTTATGGTATTCTAAAATCGAATAACTTTATGGTGTTTTAGAACTAGACAACTTTATTATGTTTTATAATTGAATGATTTTATTTTGTTTTTAAACTGAATAACTTTATAGTTTTTTTAAGTTAGACGATTTTATAGTGTCTTTGTGATGATGTATTAGATGTTTGGCGTAAAAAATCAACATGATGATTAGGTTTTCAATTTGTATTATATTTCTGACATGAAAATGTAACATCAATTACAAAAATCAACATAACTTTTAAACTTTTTTTCTTTATGGGTATGTTTTTTTATTTATCAGTGTGTATCTAACAACATTAAATTTCATATCCATGTACAAAAATCAACAAGATGTTTAAACTTTTTTGATATAGTGCTTTGTTATGTATATGTTCTTGAATCTTTACACTTCTAATTCATTAAAATCAACCTCCATATTGGAGTATGCAAAGAGTCGGTCGCTGGTAATATGGATCTCAAAGCCCCAACAGATGTTGTTAAGCCCCAAGATTTCATGTTTTCTATGCCTATGTCTCGAATTGCCATTCTCAAGGACGCCTAATCCCCCCCCCCCCTTCAAGCTCCATATCTTAAATTGACCAGCCAAACGAGTTAGTGAAATAATAGCTTAGAACCTATAGCCCAAAAGGAGCCTAACTATAGTATTGCAAGTCCAAGTAAGAGTGTCGATAATATGATTTAAAATTAGACTTAGGATTTGATTTGAACAAAAACTTAGATCATGTGTAATGGTTCAAGCCCACTAGGGGCGTTTTCTACCAAGTGGCATGTTAGCATGATTCAAGCCCCATAGGGGCTTTACTAGAAAATTGTGAAAAGTTGTTGTGATTAGGGTAACGCCTCAACCACTAAACACCACCTTAACGTCAGCAGGGGCGATGGCGCACGGCGTTCAGTCGTCATAAACGTGGCAAAGCGCCCCACTATGGGTGGTCTTCTAGAGGAGATCCTTGAATCCTCTATAGAGGAATCAATAATTTAATTTTAAAGGGGGGCAGGGGGGAATATAAAAAATTCTATACCTAAAAAGGAGGAAGACCTATTAAAATTGAGCTAACAGTGCGTTCTTGAGTTCACTAAATGAAATAAAGGAAGAGAAGATAAATTTAGAAGAGGAAAAAAAAAAGGTGAAAGAAAAAATATAATTACATTTTGTGTTCTAGAATTCAAAATGAAAGGAAAAGAAAACAAAAATATCATGTGTACTTAAGTTGAAAGAAAAAATAAAGTTAGACTAGGTTAGAAGGATAAAATGGTAAAAGAGAGAATAATTAAAAAGTTTTCTTTTACTTTCTTAGATTTTCTTTCGGGAGGAAAGCTAGGAAGATTACTAAAAAAAATCTTCCTTTCTATTCCTTCCACTTCCCTCGTTAAATAAAACTCGGTAACAAAATATACTTCACTTCTTTTTACTCCCTTCTACTTCCTTTTTACAATAACTCAAGAACACAACGTAAAAGAAAAAGATAGAGAAAAAAGCAGAACTTCAAAGACAACTTTGAACAGATTGTCTCCAAATCCAAAACAACCTCTAAAAAAGTGGAAAACTTAATCGAGGCAACAATGGAGGTCAGCGAATTATTGGGGTTCAAGATAAAAGCAGAGCATGATTGTACGGGATGGTTCCAACAAGATAAATCAATGAATTTTATTGCTAATATAAGGGCGATTCGAGAGGAAAACGAGCTATCTAAACAATCTAAAAAGGAAGAACAAATTGAACTTCATTGCTTCAAGAAACACAAATAGATGATGTTGCTAAGATAGTAATTGATAAGTTGTGGGACAAATACATATTTTTTCTGTTGGAAAAAAAAAAAGGAAATGGAAACATATTGAAGAGGAAATCTCAGTCATCAATGTTTACGATATATAAAAGGTCACTACGAATGTAACATCTGGCTGTAGTTAACTTCACTAAAAACATCATCATCAGGCTTATGGATTTTCAAAGGCAATTTCAATATGGTAAGATCACCTTATGAAAGAGTAAATTATGCTCTCTTTATATCTTAGGTGCCAACGATTTCAACAAGTTCATAAAAAATCCTAACTTATTTGAATATAACATGGAGAGCTATAAATTTCACATATATTTTAAACACGGGGTGGGGGAATATTAAGCAAACTTCATCATGTTTTGGTAAATGGCCAAATGTTTAATTGACTGCATTTTCTAAACTATGGTCGGACCATTGTCCAATTACCCTAAAATTGGAGTGTTGAATTTTGGCCATATTCCTTTCAAAGCGTGCAATTCGTGGTTGTTCAAACTAGGATCTTAAGATATAGTTGTGGTTTTGGCTAAGAATTCTAAACCTTATGGTTTTATACACACATTCTTAGTGGGAAAACTAAATCATTAAATCAAATTTAGAGAACTTGAAGGTTTTTGTGAAATTTAGGGGTTGTTTGGTAGCTATAAGCCTTCCTTTGAATCGGTAAGTGGTAAAAGTGTTTGTTTCAAAAAACTAACACTTTTTAATCATTTCATTCGACTCTCAATGATTAAGTAAAAAAGAGGTTGAATGAAAACTTGACTAGTTTACCTCTCCTCAAACAAAACCCTATCACACCATCATCGACATTCATCAGGTATGTAAAACACTGATTATTTTTCGTTTTAGGGTGGACGACTACCCCCCTCCCTGTGGAGGGGGCATGCCTAGGTCCACCCATGCTCATAGGTTCATTCGAGACAAGAGAATTTAAGTCAAACGAAGATTATTTTCGCATTTATTATGTACCGTTTGTAGCCAGATCACACGTTTTTTCTATCATGATTACATATATACAAATTGAGATGGTAATGAACAATGAAAAAATTAATTTATTATTACTTAAGGTTCACAAATATAATAAAATCAATTTAATAATACTTATGGTCCACACAAATTTTTCTTTGGAAGGCAAGATCCACACATTTATAATATTACATGTTTCAAGCTTGAAATTAATTAGCGAGACGATCAAATAACTTCTAAGTGGCAACTAAACTTTATTGTTGTTGGACCACATTAGCAAATTGTTCGTTTTGGTTTATTTTAGTAAGAGATTTATGGAAATATATGCTGGGTATTCTTTTTAAAGGTTCTTCAAAATTACATTGAAAATTGGTGTATAAATATATAATTTAAACATGTTTTATATTCTAAACATGCTTATTTTCTGATTTGTATATATGATGACTTTAATGTATGTTTTGAGTTGCTTTACGTTTGAATGTATATTTTGTTGAGTCGAGACAACTACATTTCATTTTCATTCTGCGGTATAAATTCGAATTACTATACGTTTCTATGTAATTTTAGTTCAGGAATAAATCTGATCGATTGTAGTATATATTTTATCACGCCGCATGAGGTTTTGAGTTGTTCTACATTTCAACATTTATTTTGTTTGGAGTCGACAAATATATTTCGTTTTCATTCAACAGAATACATTCAAACTATTAGACGGTTCGACGTAATTTAATTCGAAGACAAATCAGATTGATTGTAGTGTATACTTTATAATGTCGCTTACGCTGTCGTTGCAACACGTGACAGGTAAAAAACTATTTATTTTTTAAAAGATGCATCCACACCTCCGTAAAGGATTATACCAAGTTACCAACTTTATCATAAGGGTGAAGGCGTGCTCTCACCATACACACCACGTCACATCACGTCATATCACATACCAATAAATCATAATTTGTTATTTCACACCATACCATACTACACCACAACTTTAAATTTAGAGAGGAAAACTCATGCAATTTGGAGAGGAAAACTCATGCCACTCCGGTCTTCATGCCACAATTTTTTTTAAATTACTTCATAAGATTTAAACTGTTGGGTAGAAGTATTCGGTTCACTTGTACCGCACTCACCTTCAGTCTATGTTTTTTGGTGGTTTGGGCTCGGGATTTTGTGGATTCTTTGTTGGATTTCATAGTGTATAATATTTAAAATGAGTAGAAGATATGCTTGAAATTGGTGCATAAAATTTGTGGTAATTGGTTGGTGTGTATAGTGTTTGAATTTTTTTAATATATTTTTTAAAGTAGTCATTGGAGTTGGATTGGGGGGGTGGGGGTAACGACTATTTCCAATGGTGAGAAGGACCAACAAGACACGACGTAGGTTGCCGTGATTCACCAAAAAATGCGGCGTGGAGGGGGGTTGGGCGGTGATGTTGTTGCGCGGCGTATGGAGCCGCTCTGCCCTCACAACGGGTGTGCGCTGCTTCAATCATGACTTCGTGTTATCTTTGAGGAAATCTGCGAAATTTATTTCTTAAATAGAATCTAGTAATTTGAATTGTTACACAACTAGTTGCTTATATAAATAAAATAAAAAATTTATTTCACCTATAGAATTTAGTAATTTCAATTGTTACCGAACTAGTTGCATATAAAAGTAAAATAAACACAATATTCAGAGTGAATTACACCAACTTTCGCTATGTACGTAATATTTTTTCTAGAGTAAAAGAGTAAAATGTTATTTTCAACCCTGACGTTTTGTTGAATTTACCATTTAAATCCAAAAACTTTTTTTTGTCATTTCATTCACTATAGTGTACCAAATGTTGTCATTTTCATTCACTCCACTAACACCGTTAAAACTTCGTTAAAACTCCATTAAATATGAGAGTATTTTAGTCTTTTTAAACACCTTAAGTATCCTAGCAAAACAAATTAATGAATTAATATTCAGTTAAAACTGAAAAAACACTTGAAATGACTAGTGGGACCAGAAACTTCGGTTTAAAAGCTTCGGTTAGCTCTAACCCATGTTGTTCGATTGAGGTCCGTCGTGGGATTTCAAATAATCTTCACGTTGTTCGAACTGTACCGTTATTTGATTGAGATCTGTTGTGGGATTGAGATTTGTTGTTAGCATGCTTTATTTGATTGAGGTCTTTGAACGTGACAATAGCATACCTCAATAAAACAAAATGTGACAACAGTATACCTTAATCGAACAACAATATACGTTCAAATAAAACGTGAAAATTAATTGAAATCTCACAGCAGATCTTAATCTGACAACATGTGTTAGAATTAATCGAAACGACCGGTCTCACGAGTCGCCTCATGTGTTTTTTAGTTTTAATTGAATATTAATTGATTAATTTGTTTTAATTGGATAATTAGGATGTTGAAAAAGACTAAATACCCTCATATTTAACGGAGTTTTAACAAAGTTTTAATGGTGTTAGTGGAGTGCATGAAAATAACAACATTTAGTAAACTACAATGATTGAAATGACAAAAAAAAGTTTTTGGATTGAAATGGCAAATTCAAGAAAACATAAGGGACGAAAATAGCATTTTAATCTAGAGTAAATTATACGGATCGTTTTAGAAGTTTACTCAGATTTTACTTTTCGTATCTAGGATTAAAAAATTATACGTTTAGCCTTAAGATTTAAAACAACGTAACTCGTTTCATATCTTCGTCAAATGGCTGTTAATTAATTATGTTAAGTAACTATAAAATAACCATTTGTGTTAAAAAAAATTTAATTTAAAACTCAGAAAAATTAAATACATGAGAACCCCCTCACCCTCGCCCCCGCCTCACACTTCTTTTTTATTTTTTTTTCTGGCCACCACACAACCCCATCTCAACCACCATCATCACCACTTGTCAACCACACAAAAATCAAAACCAATTAAACATTTTCCTATTAAAAATCAAATCCCTGCTTTTAGATTTGTAGATTTGTTAATCCAATCAAAAAAATGAAATGCTTCCACCTACTTCACTGTCTATGATAAAATATCACAAATTAAAATCAAAACAAATTCAAGCTTCTTGAGTCATGGTTTTTGTTCTATTGAACCGCACTACGGTGAACTCAGTGGTGGTGTACGGGGGTGGTGAAACTGATGAAATCCTACCGTCTGGTTCACACACAAAAGCCAATAAGATCTTGTGGTAGTAGCGAGGTGCGAGAGTGATTGAGAATGTAAATAATGGTGGCAGGTGAAGTGCGAGAAGGTGCTCATCCACATATCGATTTACAATTCCTAGTGGTCGTAGAACTTGTAGCCGGCGATGATTAAGCTCGAATGATGAACTTCCGTTGAAGTTTAGGGCGGAAGGAAACTAGAACTTTAGTTTTTTTTTTAATGTAAAAGTGTAGACCCCATTTACATCTTTAATAATTATTGGGGTAGAATCTTCATTTTTTAAATTTTAACGTAAAAAACTAATGGGCATTTCACTAAAGGACTAGAGGTGTTACGTTTTTTTTAAACCTTAGTACCAAACCTGTAAGCTTTCAATCCTACGGATTAAAGGTAAAATTTAAGCAAATCTCAAAAACGGTTCCTTTAATTTAGTTTATTTTTTATTTGGTTGCTAAGTGTGAAAGAATACATGTTTTGTTCAATAAGTATGTTCAAACGTAACATGTTGGCTCTCTAGTTTGGATGAGGGTCAACCATAGAGCGACAACCTTTTTTAGTAAGTGTATGTAAGATCATCCCTGATAAAAAGATATTTTTGATGGTTTTAAGGCAAAATTGATATAGTGGATGAAAAATGTAATGACGTGAAAGAGAGATAGTGAGGAAAAGTTCATATCTATAAAATTCAAAAAAACAATTATGTGAGAGGAATGGAAAAGAGAAGAATGAGAAGAGAAAGGGTGGTTCTTATGAATTATAGATGGGCATAAGAGAAAGGATCGGGCAAAGGATGGGCAACCTATAGTAACTCGTTTCACCCTCCTTTATTGGTGATGTTCTAAATGACCAAAATATCATTTATATTACAATTTAAAAAATAAAGTTAAATATAGAAACAATCCCTATAGTAAGGTTTGTTTTCAAGTTTAGTATCCAGGTATAACTTATTACAAATTTTCACACTAAGTATGTCAATATGTAATAAATTTTTCCCAGTCTCCAACTCACATTAGTTTTTACTATTAAGTTGATATTTTAATAGTAAAAAAGACAACTCAAAATTGCAATTATATATATATATATATATATATATATATATATATATATTTGGTTGATTTGAATTAGAATCTATTTTTAGTTAGAATTGTGTTTGTTTAATCTATAACTTATAAAAGAATAACTATTATTCAAATGATATTTTTGTAGGCAATACATCTAATATCCACGTAGGATTCGTCATATGTCATCACCATATCACTTATCACTATTTCACTTATCAATCATAATATGTCAAACTAATTAAAATTTATAAATATTTTTTATATTTTTAATTTCAATATATTATCTAGATATTCACTTTCATATTTAAATATATATTTTAATGTTAAATCTTGCTTTATTTTTGTTAAATAACTATCAATTTTTAATATTTAGTAACTTAATTTTATTAAGACAGGAATAATTATTTCATTACCATCACCTATTAAAATAGGTCTATTTATTAAACACTTGAAACTTTTTAATTTTGTTTGAGCATAAAGTAAACAAAAGGTTAGATTACATTAATAGATGATCCAAAAAATAAAGCAATTTAATAACTATATTTTTTTTACATATTATTTAATGAGTTATAAGTTGTATCTAAATCTATTTATTAGAAGTATTTATAAATTAATGTAACATGTGATCTTTTTTATTTTTGTTAATATAATTCATTTATCTTGTTGGCGCATAACAATATGATATTTCAAGACATATGTTTCCTTTTAATTTTTGCATATTATTGATATTAGATATAGGTATATCATATTATGAATATCTTTTGCCTTGACATTGGAACATTTATTATACATATAAATTAGATCATATTATAAACATATTTTTTATTTAATATATTATATCTTATTCATCCGTGTAGTACACATGTCATTAACTTACGTAGTTACATATACAATTTAAGTTCATTCCTCTCAATGAATGAAATTGAACTTTCATTTTCAACATGTTTAAAATATCAAAATTCATTTTCATGGTATTATGAATTATTATCATAACAAGTGGATGAACTCTTTGTCAAACTTGTAGATAAATTTACTATACTAATCTACCAAATAGTTTTACTTGTCTACCAAAATGATTGATCTTTGTAGTATAAATACCACCTCAATGTAGAGGAGAAAATGCACCCCTTGTATACACTTTCATAAGTTATACATTTCTCTTATTATTGCTCTTGCAATTCTCTTTAAAGTTCTTAAGGTTATAACACTAATCTTGTATTAATTATTGCGATATTATAACACGTTATCAGCACGAGAGCTCTTAAACTCTAATAAAAAAAATCAATAAAGCACAAAGTCATCCATTAATCAAGGCAAGGGCTTCATTAAGTAATAATATATAATATCTTATATTAAGAATATAACTAAGATAAATAAAGTAAACATAAAGAAGATCTTATTATGGACATCTTGATAACCATGGGACTACTAACAAACTAACGTTTATTTATGTATCTAACTTTTGATTATGCAACTAACATTTTATTTTATGTCAACTAACTTTTACTTATGCATCCGATCTATAATTTATGCATCTAACTTTTACTTATGCAACTAACATTTATTTATGCATCTAACTTTTACTTAATTTTTAGTTATACAACTAATATTCCCTTTTATGTCAACTAACTTTATACAACTAACATTTTGATTATAATTACTAACATTTATTCGTACTAACGTCTTATTCTTATCCTAACTTGTCGTTCGTATTCTCTTTTGTTTTTATAAACTAAATTCATGTTTTTATAACATAATCTTATACTTATCTATTTTATTTAAAATTACTGTCGATATATACACACACGACGATTATATAGCCGTTATAATCAGTTATATAGTCGTTGTAAACGATTACATAACCGTTACAAACGGTTATAATTTAAACTATAAATTGATCACTATCAATTTATTTTCGTTTACAATAAACTAATTATCTCTTTTCTCAAGTTTATCTAAGTCAATTTTTCGAAGTTGATACACCCGGTTTTAGTACTAGCAACCATAATGCTCATTCTAATTATTATCCTCATTGCTGAACTACCACCTAAAGAATTTAAACTCTTCTTATTTTTGTATTTGTTTATAGTTCTACCGCTTTATTGTATCGCAATGCTTATTGATATACATGAATTCTAATAATTATCTTATTATTTACTTAATTCTTGTTTAGCAAACAAAAATTTCAAACATTGCGAAAGTCAAATTCCCAGCTCTCAACATCAGTGGAGAAAACTATATGTCGTGGACAGCTTATGTAAAAAGACATCTTAAATCCATGGGTGTATTAGAAACTATACACAAGGGAAATGCTTGCTCGGAACAAGACAAAGCGAAAGCTGATTTCTTTTTACATAAGCATATTGATGAAATATTACAGTTTGAATATTCAAATTGTGAAGACTCATACATTTTATGGAAAGATTTAAAAAGCAGATTTGATCACCAAAGCAAAGTTCTACTTCCCACTCCTAGAGATAAATGGAACAATCTCAGGTTCCAAGATTTCAAAAAGGTAAACGAGTACACCTCTACTTTGTTTAGAATACGCTCGACCCTCAGATTCTATGGTCAACATGTTACAGAGGAAGATATGTTGAAAAAAACTTTCTCCACATTTCATGCATCAAATATAAACTTACAACAACAATATAAGTTGCAAAAGTCTAAAAGATATTCTGATTTAAATTAATTTCTCCTCATAGCAGAAAAAAATAATGAGCTTTTGATGAAAAATCATCAAGCTCGTCCCACGGAATCGTTAGCAATTCCAGAAATAAATGTTGCTACTAAAAACTCCGGAAGAAAGGGAGACGAGGTCGTGGTCGTGGTTTCTTTTGATAAATGTTACCCTAATGGTCGCAACCATTCTTTTAAGGGTAATAACATTTACCGAGGTAACTTTTATAGCCGTGGACGTGGTCGTGGCCGTGGATATGGTCGTGAAAGAAATCAAAGAACAATCAATTACCACCCTCCACAAAATAACAATTCTAACCAACATGAAGGGAATGAAGCTGCTAGGTCCGAAAACAATGGCATTTCCTGTTTTAGATGTGGTAGCACAAACCATCGGTCAAAGACTTGTCGCATAACTCCACATTTATATGAACTATACCAAGCCTCTCTTAAAAGGAAAGATAAGGAAGTGAACCATGTTGATAACTTTAATAATCTCAACGTTGAGTTAAACACAACAGACTTTAACATAGAACTCTGAAACACATGTTGCTTGATCACAATAATTATATGCAACAATTAAGTGTTTTCATATCTTTAATTATGTATTTTTCTTCATGTAATGTTTTCTCTTTCGATTAAATAAAGTTTTTGTTAAAATATAATAATATCGTCTTTATTCACTTATTATTTTTCTTTATACTTTTAAGATTAAAATGAACATCATTGGAGCGCAAGATCAAACAAATGAAGCAGACATATGTATAGCGGATAGTGGAGCCACACACACTATACTTAGATCTAGGAAATATTTTTATGAACTTAAACCAACAAAAGGAATCGTTAATATAATATCAGGCCCACAGAACTGATAGAAGGAGTGGGAAAAGCTAATTTAGCGTTACCAAATGGTACAAAGCTTTTAATAGAAAATGCTTTATTTTCCCCAAAATCAACAAGAAATCTGTTAAGTTTCAAAAACATATATCATAACGGATATGAAACTCAGTCAAGGACTGTTGATAATTAAAAATATTTGCATATTATAAGTAAAGATCAGATATTAAAAAAACTGTCAATTCTTCAGTCTGGTTTACATTATACACACATTAATATGCCTCAGGCATATATGACAGTTAAAGAAAATTTTTGTGATCTCGAAACACTTAACTTATGACATGACAGATTAGGCTATCTAGGATCTACAATAATGAGAAGAATAATTGAAAACACTCATGAGCATCCATTGAAATATCAAAAGATCCCACAATCGAATAAAATTCCTTTGTGTACATCTTGTTCCCTTGAGAAATTAATTTACAAGGCCTTAGCCTGTGAAAATTAAAAAGTAATCACCTTTGTTTCTTGAAAGAATTCAAGGAAATACATGTCGGTCAATTCATCCACCGTGTGGACTATTTAGATACTCAATGGTTTTGATAGACGCGTTAAGTAGATAGTCTCATTTCTCTTTGTTATCAACTCGTAATATAGCATTTGCGAAATTTTTTGCACAAATTATTAAATTACGAGCACATTTTCCTGGTTATACTATAAAAAGGGTGAGACTTGATATTGCTGGTGAATTCACATCACATGCTTTTAATGATTAATGCATGTTCTCTAGGAATTATTGTTGAACACACTGTTACTCATGTACACACACAAAATGGCTTTAGCTAAGTCGTTAATCAAATGTCTACAACTAATAGCTAGACCACTGATAATGAGGACAAAACTCCCTATGTCTATATTTGGGGTCATGGAATTCTTCATCCTGTATCATTAATTCGTGTGAGACCAAGTGCAAATCTTAAATACTCTCCGTTACAACTTGTTTCTGGCAATAAGTTAAACATTTCCCACCTTAGAATTTTTGGGAGTGCTTTGTATGTCCCTATTGCATCACCACAACGCACAAAAATGGGTCTTCAAAGAAGGTTGGGAATATATCTTATGATGGAAGCTGATTCATATCCAACATATATTCCCAACCTTTCTTGAAGACCCATTTTTATGTGTTGTGGTGGTGCAATAGGGACATACACAGCACACCCAAAAATTCTAAGGTGGGAAATGTTTGGCTCATTGCTAGAAACAAGTTGTAACGAGAGTATTTACGATTTGCACTTTGTCTCACACGAATTAGTGATCTAGCATGAAGAATTGCATGACCCGCAATAAACATAGGGAGTTTTGTCCTCATTATTAATGGTCTAGCTATTAGTTGTAGACGTTTGATTAACGACTCAGCTAAGCCATTTTTTGTGTGTACATGAGCAACAGGGTGTTCAATAATAATTCCTACAAACATACAATAATCATTAAAAGCATATGATGTGAATTCTCCAGCATTATCAAGTCTCACCCTTTTAATAGTATAATCAGGTAATTTAATAATTTGTGCAATAAATTTCGCAAATGCTACATTACGAGTTGATAACAAAAAGACATGAAACCATCTACTTGATGAATCTATTAAAACCATAAAGTATTTAAATGATCCAAATGGTAGATGAATTGGCTCACATATATCTTCTTGAATTCTTTCAAGAAACAAAGGTGATTTCTTTTCAATTTTCACAGGCGAAGGCTTTGTAATTAATTTCCCAAGAGAACAAGATGTACACAAAAGAATTTTATTCGATGGCCTAATTTGTCATGCCATAAGTTAAGTGTTTCAGTATCACAAAAATTTTCTTTAACTGCCATGTATGCCTGAGGCATATTAATATGTGTATAATGTAAACCAGACTGAAGTATTGGCAGTTTTTCTACTATCTGATCTTTGCTTATGATATGCAAATATTTTTCATTATCAACAGTCCTTGACTGAGTATCATATCCGTTATCATATATGATTTTGAAACTCAACAGATTTCTTGTTAATTTTGGGGAAAATAAAGCATTTTTTATTAAAAGCTTTGTAGCATTTGGTAACGCTAAATTAGCTTTTCCCCCTGCTTCTATCAGGTCTCTAGGGCCTGATATTGCATTAGCGATTCTTTTTATTGGTTTAAGTTTATAAAAATATTTCTTAGATCTAAGTATAATGTGTGTGGCTCCACTATCCGTTATATATATATCTGCTTCATTTGTTTGATCTTGCGCTCAAGTGATGTTCATTTTAATCTTGAAAGTATAAAGAAAAATAATAAGTTAATAACGACGATATAATTATATTTTATCAAGAACTTTATTTAATCGAAATAGAAAATATTACATGAAGAAAAATACATAATAAAAGATAGGAAAACACTTAATTGTTGCATATAACTATTGTGGTCAAGCAACATGTGTTTTAGAGTTCTATGTCAAAGTCTGCAGTGTTCAACTCAACGTTTAGATCATTAAAGTTATCCATATGGTTCACTTCCTTTTCTTTCCTTTTAAGAGAGACTTGGTATAGTTCACATAAATGTGTAGCTGTGCGACAAGCCTTTGACACCAATGGTTTGTGCTACCACATCTAAAACAGGAAGTGCCATTGTTTTTAGACCCTACCAGCTTCATTCCCTTTATGTTGGGTAGAATTGTTATTTTATGGAGCGTGATAATTGATTGTTCTTTGATTTCTATCACGTCCATATCCACGGCCACGACCACGTCTACGGCTATAAAAGTTACCTCGGTAATTATTATTACCCTTAAAAGAATGGTTGTGACCATTAGGGTAACTTTTATCAAAAGAACCACGATCACGACCTCGTCCCCACTTTCTTCCAGAGTTTTTAGTAGGAACATTTATTTCTGAAATTGCTAAAGTTCCCGTGTGACGAGCTTGATGATTTTTCATCAAAAGCTCATTATTTTTTTCTGCTACTGGAAGAAATAAATTTAAATCAGAATATTTTTTAAACTTTTGCAACCTATATTGTTGTTGCAAGTTTATATTTGATGCATGAAATGTGGAGAAAGTTTTCTCCAACATATCTTCCTCCATAACATTTTGACCGCAGAATCTGAGGATCGAGCATATTCTAAACAAACCAGAGGTGTATTCGTTTATCTTTTTAAAATCTTGGAGCCTGAGATTGTTCTATTCATCTCTAGCAGTGGGAAGTTGAACTTTCCTTTAGTGATCAAATCTGCTTTTTAAATATTTTTATAAAATGTACGAATCTTCACAATTTGAATATTCAAATTGTAACATTTCATCGATATGCTTATGCAAAAAACATCAGCTTTCGCTTTGTTTTGTTCTGAGCAAGCATTTTCCTCTTGTATAGTTTCTAAGACACCTATGGATTTAAGATGTCTTTTTACATGAGCCGTCCACGGTATATAGTTTTCTCCACTGATGTTGAGAGCTGGGAATTCGATTTTTGCAATGTTTGACATTTTTCTTTGCTTGATTAATGGATGACTTTGTGTTTTATTGATCTTCTTGATTAGAGTTTAAAAGCTCTCATGCTGATAACGTGTTATAATATTACAATAATTAACACAAGATTAGTGTTATAACCTTAAGAACTTTAAAGAGAATTACAAGAGCAAGAAGAAGAGAAATGTATAACTTATGAAAGTGTATACAAGGGGTGCATTTTCTCCTCTACATTGAGGTGGTATTTATACTACAAAGATCAATCATTTTGGTAGACAAGTAAAGCTATTTCGTAGATAAGTAGCATAGTAAACTTATCTACAAGTTTAACAAAGAGTTCATCCACTTGCTATGGTAATAATTCATGATGTCACTTGCAAGTTTGACAAAGAGTTCATCCGCTTATCTACACGTTTGAAACGATAATATTTTTTTTATTCCGTAGCAAGTGACATCATGAATTATTACCGTAGCAAGTGACATCATGAATTATTACCATAGCAAGTGGATGAGCTCTTTGTCAAACTTGTAGATAAGTTTACTGTACTACTTATCTACCAAATAGTTTTACTTGTCTACCAAAATGATTGATCTTTGTAGTATAAATTCCAGCTCAATGTAGAGGAGAAAATGCACCCCTTGTATACATTTTCATAAGTTAACATTTCTCCTCTTTTTGCTCTTGCAACTCTTTAAAGTTCTTAAGGTTATAACACTAATATTATGTTAGTTAGTGTGATATTATAACAAAGGGGTGTTTTTTTAGTATATTATAATTGTATGAAAAACAAAACTCATTCTACTATAATTCATCCTATATAAACTCACATGATATTGAACAGTTATTTTTAAAAGTCCCACATTTAATGCATGTTGTACAACTGAGGTTTTCCACCACCGCCTCTTCCAGCCATCTCTATTTGCACCGCCTCTTTCAAGAATCCTTTATTTACCTTTTTTGGGTTCATTCCTTTACGACGATAAGATTTCCTCATCTTGGCGGTTGTCGTTGACTGGCTGGTGCACCATCGGTCTTTTGCCCTCCACCCTTCTTGCCGGTTGTGGCTCTCTCCTGACTTCTGCTGGATGTTGATTGTGGCGGTAGAAACAGTGGTGATGGTGGTTGCGCCCAATTCCCGTTTTGTTTATGATGGTGGTTATGTTCATTGCATTTGTGCGGGGCATAGTGGGTTTCTGGTTTGTTTGTGATGGTGGCGATGGCGGCATAGCCGATTGTCGGTACGCCACCTTTTATGGTTGGGTTGAACTAGCCAACGGTGCTATGGCTATGAGCTGAGGCTGCCCCGTCGCCTTCGTCTACTTTCGATACCCACTTAGGGGTTTTAAATCTCCGACACGAATAGGGCCGGCGGTGGCGGTAGTGGGATGACCATTACTGCCCCTTTGCCGTTGTCGCCCGATTGATGTTGTAGCTATGTAGGCGTGCGACCCCTTTGTCCGGTTTCAAATTTGCAAATATGTGGTTTTGCCTCGTCGGGGTTGCCATCATAGGTCACCACT
Source organism: Flaveria robusta (assembly GCA_025506415.1). NCBI lineage: Eukaryota > Viridiplantae > Streptophyta > Magnoliopsida > Asterales > Asteraceae > Flaveria > Flaveria robusta. The sequence continues at coordinate 43,181,074 of CM046469.1, forward strand.
GGGATGTTTTTGTTGTTCTTTTTTCGATTTCCATTGTTCGATGTACTATTCATGGTTGTCACTATTGTGTAGTTGGATCAGATGAACACCAAGGGCGGTGATGAGATAACCAGAGTGGTGTTGGTTGCTTTGGCGTGGTTGACGTTTACGATTAGCAGCCATAACCGAACACCAGTTCTGAGCCCGATCATGATGGTTGTAAAGCTTCAAATCGTTTCGAGTCGGCCATCACGTGTGCAACGCGCGGTGATGGAATACACTAGTTATATTTATTTTCCATTGTTTCAAAGTAGTGAAAACATTTCTCATCATTTGACCACAAACCATCTACACAACCAGCTAGATTGAATACTTCTAAACCGTCTTCATTTAGGTTGTCCAGTTATATAATCTTAAAACATCTTAATTTTAGCCGTAGCTCATATTGTATTAGCATAGCAAACCACATATATTAATATCATTTTATTTTAAATCTTTTCTTTTTACACTAATAAAATGGTAACCATGAGGGACAAATGGCATCACCACATTCATACTCATCAAATTTTTCACTCTCATCTCTTCTATTAAATAATCATGTTAATTACTAATATTATTATTTAATTGTTTTTAGATTAAAATAGTATTTCATAAATTAAAAAAGATATATTTTTATTAATGTTATTTTTAAAGAAATAAATTTTTATAAATTAAGTTTGTTTTCTAAAACATCAAACTTTTTAGAAATCCGAAATATATTAAAAATGATGTTTTAAAAAAGTAATTTTTTATGAACAAAATAAAAATAAAATTAGAGTTATAATAATAAAGTTTTCAAAATGACATTTTATAAAATGTTTATTTTGAAACAAAATTTTAATTTTATTTATAATAAAAAAATATTTCAATCATATTACATCTTAGAATATAATTTTATAACTAATAAATTTTTATTTTATTTAATATTTTATTTATTCAACCGTGAAATACACGGGTTTACTAAATTTGATTATTATATACAAACCTGCTTTTTAAATTATTTATCACTTAATTATTTTCATGTTAAATGACCTCTTATGGATCCCATTAGCTCCCAAGGCCAACGACAACATCCTAGAAGCCCTCAACTTATTTTACTACCTTAAACTTTCAGTGTTTTGACCCTTGTTTCCCTCGACTGGTTGCTACCTTTCCAATTCTTATATAATATTCTATCATTCAATAATAATAATAATGTTTTCCCACTTTTATATAATAGTCTTTATCATTAAATAATAACATTAAACACGTATAAGTTAGTTAAATCAAGTACAAACAACAAACAATTTAGTTAGCAAAAACGTGACACAAGCACACATTTATAGACCAATCAAATAATATTCCACCACCATATTCATTCTATTCCTCACACCCCCCATTCTTGACTTCGGTTTCTCCTTCACATGTTCAACCAATTTAATAATCATATCTTTTTCTTGACTCCCTCAAACTCTCAACTTCAAATCACTCATCATCTTAATCCTATAAATTCAATCCCAAAAGTAAGTATATCCCACAATCATCTCTCCCTTCACACGCAATTACTCACATTAATAGTATCTTATAGTTATTGAGTTTGGATCTATATTATCTTGATTTCAATTATGATTCTTACATTTTTAGTTGTGTTTGTGGGGGTAATCTTTGGTTTCTGGTTGATTTCTAGAGTGTTGTCGAGGACGACGATAGGACAATTGTTGAAGAACAAGTGGAGAGACTTGGAGGAGTGTTTTCATCACCACCAGCTCTACAAAATCCCCAAATTCAACCCGCAAATGCAGGAGAATCGAGTTTATCGCAAGGTTTACACGTATCTGAATTCGTTACAGTCGGTTGAAGATTCCGATTTCGTTAATTTGTTCTCCGGTAACAGCAAACCTAACGAGATTAACCTAGTGATCGACAACGGAAGCCACGAGTTTTCAGATACGTACCTCGGTTCGAGAATCTTCTGGAAGTTCGAGAACGATTGTTTAGTGTTGAAGATCAGAAGAAAGGAGAAACGAAGAATTCTCTCGTCGTATCTTCAACATGTACATAACGTCGCCGACGAAATCGAGCAGAAGACGAAGGAGATCAGACTGTACATCACCGCCGTGAACTCGCCGGAGAACGGCCGGTGGATATCGGTTCCGTTCAGCCATCCGGCGACGATCGACACCTCCGTCATCGATTCCGATCTGAAAAACAAGATGAAATCAGATTTAGATTCGTTTTTGAAATCGGAACAATATTATCACCGTTTAGGTCGTGTTTGGAAACGGAGTTACCTATTTTACGGTCCCTCCGGCACCGGAAAATCGAGCTTCATCGCCGGAATCGCGAAGTTCTTACGTTACGACATCTACGACGTCGATTTATCGAAAGTCTCCGGTGACTCGGATCTGAAGTTGCTTCTGCTGCAAACAACGAGAAGATCGGTGATTGTTGTTGAAGATTTGGATCGATATTTGGTTGAGAAATCAACGGCTGTGAGTTTATCTGGTGTTTTGAACTTCATGGATGGGATCATCTCATCGTGCGGTGAGGAACGCGTGATGGTTTTCACGGTCAGCGATAAAGATAAAGTTGATCCAACGGTTCTAAGGCCCGGTAGAATAGACGTTCAGGTGGAGTTCCCCTCATGTAATTTTCCCGCTTTCAAAACGCTTGCTAATAGTCACCTAGGGTTGAAAGAACACAAGCTTTTCCCACAAGTTGAAGAGGTTTTTCAAGCCGGGGCTAGTTTGACCCCGGCCGAGATCGGCGAGATCATGATCTTTAACCGCGGGTCACCGACTCGCGCTCTTAAGAATGTCATTAGCGCGCTAAAGTCGAATATTGATAATAAAGTAGTGGCTGTTGGTAACAGTAAGAAGGAAGAGCCTTTTAGATTAACGCATAGTGTTTCGGTTGGTGGTGCATTGGGAGTGCCATCAGGGTTGCTTGACCATGGTGGCTCGGTTGGGTTACCACCGAGATTGATGTATAGTGGTTCGGCTAGGACGGTTGAAGAATCGCGTGGAGCACGATCGTTTCGTGGGGATCATATTCCAACTGTTAAAGAGTTTAAGAAGCTTTATGGGTTATTGAAGACGAAAAATAATAAGAAGGAATTCGTAGATAAGGAAAACTCTCAACATGAGGTGTCGGTATTCTAGTGTTTATGTTTCTTTATTTTTATTTACTTGATGTAAATTTTTACATAGTCATTTAAATGTATAAGATATCATTTGTTTTTCTTTTACAAAATACAATCTTATTCATCTTATAGCATAGCAAATTTAATGTCCTTTTAGTATATGCTTTTGCTAATTTGGATTGAGATAATGTGCATCCAAACTTCCTTTTTGTGAATTATAGATTGTAAAAAATGTCCACAGATCATTTTTTTTATATATGTAGAGCTGTTGTAAAACTAATTTATCTATCTTATTATCACCTATAGCTAATAAAATATTACACAAAACCTTGTATCAATAACTTTTATATCACTTGAGGTTTTAAAGTTGTAACTTCTAACAATGGAACATATAAAACCAATGTGAGGAAACCAAAACGGAAGTTGAATCAACGATTTTAATGGTTACTGTTTCAACCGGTCACACAGTTTTAAAAATCAATCATCTAACATAGGTAGTTCCCCACCATTGTATGGATCACTCTAAATTGGCTAATTTATTTGTTTAAGTTATATCGGCCAGTAACCAAAATGATATAACTGATAATTTACTAATTTAACTAGTTGCATCTAACTATTTACTAATTTAACTACTTGCATCGGTTGTTTAATCAGGTATTCAAAACACCAAGACTAACAATATTAGTACACTGTTTCAAGCTTTGAACGAAGAAAACATAGCTTTGAATATGCAATGGGTGTTGATGTGGGTCAAATGTAAGGACTTTAAAAATTACTCCAAAATTGAATTTTTGTGGTCAAATTCAAAACATTTCAACCTCATTATATAAATCAACAAAGATGGTTTGTTTAGAGATTCGTTTATTTCATTTTCAAGCCCTGCAACTTTTAATAAATTATATAATCTTGCCAAACAACTTTTCACTAATATAATGACCCTTCTTGATCTTTCTTGGATGTTTCCTTTTGTTTCTCTTAGTTAAAAGGTATATAATCATATACCAACAAGTCTTTTCTATTTATATTTTGAATTTGCTATAGGAAGTTACATAATCAGTCATTGAATTATATGTGAATAGTCAATTTTTGTCACTTAATAATTAAAATCACACCGTAGTCTCTCAACCAAAAAAAATTGCTAATGAAGACATTGTATTGATTTAATGTGGGAATTTCAAAGGGGTTAAAGGGTAGTTAGAAATTATGCAAGATATTTATATGATTTAGAATTGTAACATACGCGTTACAGTGGAACTCTATCCGTCTAGTATTGGAAACCGTAATTTTTTTATTAGAAAAACCCTTAAAGTAAGTTGTTTTATATATATTAAAGGAAATATATTCTGTTTGATAAATATATTTTGTTTGAATACAAGTTAGATCAGATTATACTCGATTATTATAATTATGTGGTTTTTTAAAATTAAATATAGAATATATCATATCTATTATTTGAACTATTTAATCAGTTGTATATTTTCTACAAAAGATTTATTCGACGTATCAGTTAATTTTTTTTTATAAAAATATAATTGACTTGCAAATGAAATTCCTCGTTTTGCAATTCAACTTCCCCACAAATGCATAGTCAAAGTAAAACAATCGATCTTTGCGTTACAATTGCAAAAATAAACGACACAATAACTAATTAAAACCCTCACACAGTCACCCCTTCTCATGAGGTTAGCGTGATCCTATAATCATTTACATTATTGACTTATTGAATTAATAATCCAAATTTAGATTTTATAATCCAAACTATTGACTAATATTAATTCTAACTAATAATCTGACCGGTATTAGTCTCAACTTTCAATTTAGTTAACAACAACAGTCTCAGTCTAACTATTCGTTAACTTTGTTATTTTTTTTATAACATATCACATGATATGGCTCGTGAAATGACGTATAATATTGTTATAATTAAAAATCTATAGTCTATGGTATATAATAAAAGAGTAACTAGGATGTCACATGGCACTCTCCTGTTACTCCTCAAAATCAATTTTCCGTCTAAAATAATATATTATTTTAGTCAAGTTTTTATTTTAAGAAACTAAATTAATAATTTATTTTGTGTTTAATTTAATTTTTTTATATTATCAACTAAATTGTGTGATCATATGTTATTTTGAATTATACATACTTTTTTAGTCAAATAAGATTGAATTGAAAAAAGTTAAAGAAAAATATTTAATGATATATTTATATATTTTGGGTTAGTGTCAATTTAAGACAATTGGTTTTATATTTTACACGGGTCAATTGTATGTTATATTATCCCAAGAAGTATTCGAATATATATAACTTAAAAATATAACTTTTTATTTTTTATTGTTTTATATAATACGTAATTTAATCATACGAAATATTTATACATTTATGAATTATATAGTTTTCATATTCTCAACCCGTGTATTACACGAGTATCTAACCTAGTATTAATATATTACTCAATTCTTTTTTACAAAGATCATTTTTTGAAGTCATTCAACGTAGTGTTTTTGTCGCTAATTGAGTAGCTTAAAGACAAAGGAACGCAAAAATTTAGTGACATATTTATATATTTTATTTTAATTATGTAATAAGTCACGTCACGATCAACATAGATCACATGTCACGTCATCAAAAACTAATGGAGTTAAGAAACGGTTAGATTGAGATTGTTATTGGTAACAAAATCAAAAGTTAAAATTAATATTGGTCAAATTATTAATTAAAATTAATATTAACCAAGAGTCAATAATTTGGATTATTAAAATTTAATTTTCGAAAAATATAACTTAATCATATTATAATAGGTGAAAACCATTTTGACCTTTCCATTCATAAGTTTGCTAACAAATTTTAATGCTAAAAAAATGTTTAAATTTTGATAAAGAATGTTGAATATGAATAAAATCTAACCTAATAATTCTTTACATGTATTGTCATATGGTATTCCCACAAACCCTTTAATCTTAGTTTTTCCGCCAAACTATTTGTTACATTTTAAAAAGTCAAATGACTAATTTTTAATTTTTTCTATTTCTCTCTCTATATTATAAGTCCATATCCTTTTTTAATCATCAACTTCTTAAAAACATTTTTTCATTAGATAAAAACTATGTATTTTGATTAAAAATATTTTTTTTAAAATCAAAATTGTCTAAAACTATGATTTTTTGTAAAACAGCAAAACCTTTTTAAATTATGAAATATTTTAATATCAATCTTTTTAAAAAATAAAAGTTTTACATAAAAATATTTTTTACAAAACAAGCCTATAGTTTTTTCAAGAGTGAGATATTAATAAACAAAACGAAATTTTTTCAAAGCAATAACTTTTTAAAATGAAAGTTTTAAGAATATTAAAACTGTTTTATCAGCTAATCAAAGTACCTTTATATTTGACGTTTTACAGTTCCCAACTCTTTGTTAATAAATATTTGGTGTTTTTTATTATTTAACCCGTGTAATACACGGTGTTATAATCTAGTATTAAAATAAAGTATTAAAAAAAGACTTTAAAAGGATATGTAGATTAAAATTCCTGAATTATATAAGATGGGCTAATTATAGGGAGTCTAAAATTACGGCTTACCCTAAAAGCTTAAGAGCATTGACAGTAGGTTTTCTATATTTATGTGAGTGTGTTTTTTATATTTTAAGGAATGATTGTAAGCTGTTATGAGTAGAGGATAGGAAAAAATTACAGTTCATCTGCATATTTAGGAAATCACTGTTCAATCTCTATAATTTTTTAATATTTTTAAAAGTGATTATGAGTGTAGGACAGAGAAAAAGTAATGATAAAAGTATTAAAAATATTATTTAATCGAGAAGGAAAGAAAAAATATAGTTATTTTTAATGTAATTATAAGGATAAAGTTAAGAAACTTGATGTGAATGCTCTAAAAAGAGTAAAATAGGAAACTAAAAAATTACGGCTTCTAAAAAATAGCGAGAGAAATAGGGACTATTAGAGCATCACCGATGGAAAGATAAAAAAACATGCTTATGTGGCATCTGCCTCATGTTTTCTTTCTCATGCCCACTCACAATCCATAAAAATCAACATCTCTCTCTTCTCTCCTCTTTCCTTCCTTCCTCTCACATAATCAAAAGTTAATGTTTTTGGACAAAAACTTTACCATCTTCTTTTTTCTTCACATCACCCCTTCTCTCCTTCATATCACATTCTCTCTCTTAAAAAACAAAAAAAAAACATTTATATTGGAGATGGTCTTACGAGTTATCTTTGAAAATTTGTTAGATTCTAAATGATTGTAGGTTGATTGAATGAAAATTAAATTCAAAACTGGTTATTACTATTGGTATTACTCGACAATTGTGCGATCTAATTTTTATTGCACATTATAAATTATGAAAAATTTACATGTCAATGATAGAGGAATCGTGTGGTATTTATAGTTTTGATGTTGATTTTATCATATTTAATTTGTTAATTGTAATATGTTTATTTTGATAGTTTCATTGTTTGATCGTGTAACACAGATTATTATCAATTTTTTTAGGGATTAAACATGTTGATTGTGTAATTTGTATCATCGTTGTGTCTTTTTGATTAATTTAGTTTGAAATATTCTTGTAATGATATTATCATTGTTTATTGTGTAATGTAGATGATCCCCTTGTTATCAATTTAAAATGATCGTTATGTTTTGTGCATTATTTTATTGCTTGGATTTGTGATGTAGTATTGTTTGATTAGTAATTATGTTAGTTATAAACATGATGATTGTGTTTTTGTATCATCCTCGTGTCTAACATACTAGTAACTAAAGAGACATTGTTGATGTATTAGTATCAAACATGATCATCGTATTATGATTTTGTCTAATAAGTTTCTATCAATGTGTTTTTTGTTTATGTTTATGTTTTATTTTATTATATGTTCTAAATGTATTGTGTTGCATATCTGCTATAGTGTGTTTTAATTTGACATTGTTTTTTATTGATGTAGATGTCCACGGTTACAAAGTTGTGTCAAATATATTTGTAACATTGTGTTTTTTTCTTTATGCTTTTATGTTTATGTTTAGTTGTATTATATATTTTGATGGTATTATGTTATATATGTGCTATTGAGTCTTTTCATATAACATTGGTTTTCATTGATGTAGACGTCCACGGCTATAAAGAAGTTGGTATATAACATGTATCACCAGATTTTGATATAAAATATTACACAAATGTTGCAAACAATTCATTAAAACATGTTCTGGGAATAGTCTTTGATACTATTGAGCATGCTTTTACGTTTTACCAAAAATATGCTCTTGCTTATGGTTTTTTAGTTAGGAAGCATACAAAGTACAAACATGATGGTGCTATTAAATTTAAGTATTTTGTGTGTACGAAAGAAGATTTTAATAAAGGACCAACGTTTGGTACTTTAAATAATGAGAATGATAAAGGTAAGCGGAAGTATAGGAAACCATCTAAAAAAACCAGATGTGAAGAACAATTAAAGATACACTTAGTAGAAGGTAGGTATTAGATTTATCATTTTCAAGAGCAAACACTAGAAGGTAGGTTTTAGATTTATCATTTTCAAGAGCAAACCCTAGAATCTGTACCTAACCGCCATTTCTTTTAGTTTTTAGATGAAGATCTCATTGTGATGTCTTGTTCACTCTTTACTTTTGTTTCACTGCCCAACTTCGTTAGCTAGACTATCACAAGTCATTTGTACCAAAAGACCTGACCATTGTCAACCAAGAGGGGGATGAACCTACTTCCAAAAACTACTCGCCTGAAACATGTCCCCAGAATTTGACTGCTTATGCAACTACAAAACTATAGAAAAGAAAAATCACAGGAAACCACATACCAAAAAAGAAAAAGCTAGATAACCTCTATTTTATTAATAAAGAACATTTTCAGTTTTTGGTTGCTACGAGAAAGCTTGACTATGTAACAGAAAGTGTCATTCAAGTTTTGTCTAGTGTAAATCTGGTCTATAAGAGCTTTTAATATTTTAAGAAGCTTTTAATATATAAAATTCAAAATTATAGATAATTATTAAATCATAAGATATGATACTACACAACCTAACTACTTTATTAAATTCAAAGATTTAAGATATTTAAATATCATACAATTTGTGTAATTTATAAAATATGATATAACGCCTTGATTCAGGTAAAATCCTTATGACGCATTTGAGATTTCCACGTCAATGTTATTTTCTGTTAACATGCATAAGAGATGATACCAAAACTTGAATATAAATAGATTTGTATCTCAAATATACCAACCGTCTTAGAATACAATTTCAATGACGCCCGCTACAAGAGTATGGCTTGCACAACCACATATAATGGCTTTCTATATAAGCTTTATGGTGTTGCTTGTGTGTCATGGGTGTAAGTTGTCATCAGATTTCAATTTTTTCATCTTATAATTAAGTTATAGATAAACATCATAATCAATATATCATTTTTGTATTATAGGTAAAAAATATAATCAAAATGACATCAGAGCTTTTGGGATTCCACCTCCAAAAAATTGTAATGTACGTTGTGATTTCAACCTAGATTATAGTTATTGTTGTTGTGGCATTGTGAGTAGAGAGATCCCATGCAACCATAGTAAAACTTTTTGTGAGAGGAGTTGTAGTCAGAAGAAAAGTTGTTGTACGTAGTTGATTTTATTAAAAAATAATTATTTAAATTAAGGAAATATATCTTTACAGTTAGCTTGAATTTCTTCTTTGTGTGTGTATGCATGAATATATGTAGGGGAACGTTATGCTAAAGGCTTTAAATTATGAGAAGTCATCATCATGTATCACTTGTTTATTTTGACGGGGGTATTTGCATAGTAAAAACTAAAAATTGCATGGATTTCAAGCGCAAGGACACACCATTGAAAACTAAAAACACAATGAATTTCTAGATTGACAGTCGAAAAAATCTAGACACGTCACACACGTTGTTGTTACATAATTAAACATTAAATTTGTTTCGTAATCGTTATTTTTATTGCAAAAGAAAACAATAATAACAATAACATAATTTTTGATACGCCTAAAAATCTAGGAAATAATTAGTCTACCTTATAGTCTTAAAAATATTATATATGAAATTAATAATTTTTGGAAAAAATAAAAAAATCAAAAAATAAAATAAACTTAGTTTTTGTTTCACATGGTGTTGGTTCAAATAAACTTTTTCATTCAAATGTTTTCAAAATATTGGTTTGACTTCTTGTAGTTTTTATTTTATCTCAATTAACTCCAGCTCATTAGTTCTGTTAATTTTTTTCAATTAAATAGAAGGGTATATTAGTCAATTTATTGTGTATATAATTTGGTAAAAATATCTAATTAAAATACTTAAAGCCCTACCCTCCCCTTTTTCTCCCTCATTGTTTCCACCACCACTTAAAGTCTTAAACCTTTACCCCACACAGAAGGCGAGGTGAAATGCTTAGCCGTTGTGCGTCTGCGTTTGCATTTGCTTTTGCGTAGCAACGCTGGTGGTCAGTGGATTTTAATCGTTTGATGTTGGAGAATGGTTAAGGGGGTGGGGTTAGGGTTAGAATAATGATACTTATTATTTTATTAATGATCTAGGAATTAACATAACTAGCTAGTCAATTTATTAAAATGAGTAATAACACAATTAGTCTTACATGTAAAAAGACATATATACCATTACAGAGTTGTTTAACGTAGTTAACGGGTTTATGTTAATCAAGACAAACTAAAAACTACAATGAGTAAACTCAATATTTTAAAACATTTGAATGAAAAACGTTATTTGGACGATATCATAAAGAGAAAAACAAAGTTTACTTCTAAAGATATGTTCACTGCTACAAGCATCATTGCTTCACATTGCATATCTTCTCACTTGAATTATTGATCTCCAAACTCCAATCTACCCATCTTCTATTTCTTTTGTTTTTCCTCTGTTGCCAAGAACTTCTTTGTCTCTATTTTCTCATACACTATCTTCAAATATTTATGTTTCTTTCAAAAGAAAATAAATAAAATGTGATCTACAAATAAAATAGGTAGTTTTTTTTAGTTCGATTTAAGAGCTTCTTAGATTGTTATCTGCCACCGTCTCTTTTAGCCGGAATAATTATTTTGAAGATGTTTTTGAGTTTTGACCAAAACCTTCTTTTTGCTTAGATTTGTATCTTTACCATCTTTTGTCTACTTTATCCACTTTTGCTATATATCGTTTCGAATCTAAGGTCCTTTTAGATTTGAGAATCATAATCATTTGCAGTGGTGCTCCTTTAGGGGTAGTGATGTGCGACACTAGCGGTGGTTCTAGGGTTTGAGCGATTACTTTCTTTTTATCGTCACATAAAGAGAGGTGTTAAGGTTCTTTCACATAAAGGGCGTGTTTTGGATTGCTTATTTTTGGTTGAAAATGATTTTTGATAAAAATAACTTATTAACTTATGACTTTTCAAAAAAAGTTTTTAAAAAAATATTTGGATTAGCTTATAAACTAAAATGTAGCAAAAGGACCAAAAGGGGCATACTTTAAAAAATATGGGAGTTAATAGAAGATAGTAGAGGGGTATAATAGGAAATTTAAGTAAAAGTAGTTTTCAAAAGTTAATAAGTAACTTACTCATTACTTTTTATAACCTCTTTTTTATCTTATATGAAAAATCAGTTTAAAAAGTTTTTTGCGTTTGTCAAACACTTTTTTTGACTTATTAACTTCTCAAAAGTTAATAAGTCAAAAGTTGATGAACGATAAGCAATCCCAAACACCACCAATATATCAGAGAGGGAAAGTGCAGTCGTTAGACCTCGAGGTTGCTTCACGAGAGCTCTGGTGCTGATTTTCGGTTAGAGATTTAGGTATAATTTGTTTTTTAAGATGTAAAATGTCTGAAATATGCAAACCACATCTGCAGACATATGTGAAAGAAGATGTGGATCAAACCTCTACAGTCTGCAAGAAAAAAATGCTTGTTTTTTAAGGTCTGTAGATTGTTAAAATAAACTAGTAGTGGTGTACGAACGGTGGTGGCGGTGGTGGATGACGGCACAGGATGGTGGCGGTGATGGTGGGGGACGGTGGGCGGTGGCGGATGGTGGTGATGGTGGTGGTGGATGGTGGTGGTGGTGGTGGACAGTGGTTAAGGTGGGTCATGATGTTTAAGAAGAGCTCCGCAAATCTTAGACGTGTCTGGGCCAAGTCTATACCAAGAAGAGCTCGCGCAGATGTTTTTAATGAAACGTCTTCGAAAAAACAAACAGTCTGCAGATGGAAATATCTGCGCGTGGTCTGTGTAACGTAGACAAAAGAGTCTGCGCAAAACTTTTTTAGAAAAACAAACAACACCTTAATAAAATTAGTGCAATCAAATATTGAGTTATCAAGTGTTCTCATTAGCACAGGAAGTAAGATGAAAAAAGCAAATCATTGACTGATTGTTAGATGCCAAATGGCCCAATCACAAGATGGTATTATTATATAGCATTACTTGTAGAAATTGACCGAACATTTCAATATATATTATTACTAGTCTAACCATCCGTGTGTTACACGCGTTGAAAAAGTTAAATTTAAAATAAAATAAATTACACGCATGGTCCTTGTGTTATGTTAAAATTTTGGATTTAGTTGTTAAATTTTAAAATTTTTAAATATGATCCCTAATATTTTTTTTTATTTTTCATTTATGGTCCCAAGTTTTGTTCGTCTAACAATTAATAATGTTAAAAATTATAAAAATGACATTTTACCCCGTATCGACCATCCATTTCTTATTATTTATGTTTGAATAATTAACTTTTAAAAATCTATTTTTAGAATGTTTTCTAAGTAGATATTAGATACTATTTAAACATTTCCTTTTAAGTATATTGCTAATAAAATGCCACATGGCAATTGTATGTTGTGAAGATACCATGTGGTAATGTATTGACTAAAATCTTGTCATGTGGCAAACCTCTTTTCTTTTATTATATACTAGGCTAAAGACCCGTGTAACACACGGGTTCAATTCAAAAATATTGTTGTTGTTTAAAAAGATTCGTAAGTTATAATGTTGTTGATAATAATTTGTATATCGACTTTTATGTATAATTTTTAACATTAGCTACGTCTTATATTAGTAGGTTTTCTCTATTAATATTTATACGTCTAAATAGTGTATAATATGAAATGAAATAAACTTATAAATAAGAACTTTAAGTAATAAACAAATTAAATTAAACATGGAAAACAATATTTCAAATTCATAAACATTCGAAAATTTATTTGTATACAATATTTGATGTTTTGTTGGTTATTTTTCCATCATTATCTAATATTAATAGTTTTAATTTATGTCTATTTTTAAATCGAGATAATACAACATAGAGCTGACCATGATCCTTGTTTAAAAACAAACCAACTTTGGATAGCGATTGTCCTTGGCTCTTGTTTATTGTCATTGCAAAACACACTGCTAACAGAAACTATCTTTTTTGAAATTTAAAAAAATCCTTTTGTCTGAAAGTGTCAAAGTCAACCGTGGAATAAAAGTGCAATTTTCAATATTACTTCCAGATACATCAAAACAATTTGCACACATATCAAACGAATTCCAATCAAACATCTATAGATTATCATAAAAGAAGGTTTTAGGTGGACACTTGGCACAATTCTAGAGCTTTTAATTTTAATTTTCCCGCTTCTCTCTTCTATTAAATTAGTACATTAGTTACAAATTATATTATTTATTTCTTTTTTATATTAAATATAGTTTTTTAATAAATTAAGAAAATGTTTTTTTTATAAATTTAAGTTCTAAAGAAACAACTTTGTTAAGATGAGAAATTTTACTAAAAATCAAACTTTTTAAAAAAATATAAAATAGTTTAAAATTGCCATTTTTAAATAAGAAAAATCATTATAAATCAAAATAATTAAAATTCAGAGTTATAATGAGTTTTTTTAGAAATGACACTTTTTAAAAAGGTTTGTTTCTGAATAAAATGCTTGAATTTTTTTCAAATTAAAAAAAAATTAATTAATTATAATTATTACTTATAAGTAATTTTAATCATAAGCCTGTATCAAATTGTCATTTTATAATTAATAAATTTTCGTTACTAATTATTTGATATTTATTTATTCAACCCGTGTAATACACGGGATACTAACCTAGTAATTATAATATAGCAGTACACATAAAAATAAATAAAGAAGTTTAAAAAGTAAAAGCATGAAAGCTCAAATATAAGTTAATTCATAGATGGATTGTTGAAGTAGATCACCTTCAAATAAAAAAAATGAAAGTAAAATAATATTAATCCAAAAAGCAATTGTAGACAATGATAAGTTAAATCATAATCGCAGAGGATGAAAGCTCAAATATAACAAAAAGCAAATACATTTTATTGAAGAAAACTTGATGAAACCGGAGCCAAAATGAGAACGTTGATTAAGTCTGTCGAAGGCGATATCATCAGACTTTATAAAGATAAATCGCGATGGTCGTAAAGCTAGGATGGTTGAGAATTATTTTAAAATCGGGTATGATTTCATTTTCAAAAAAAGATACCCAGGAATTCCTTCAAATTGGAGAGGAGTCGGTAAAAAATCCCGTAACTTTTGTCAAGATTCGAATATAAACCGAGTATCTAATAGAAACACACAATCAAGGAATCGATTTCATAGATGAAGAAAATCATAAAAGATTTTTACAGTTTTTGTTGATGAATTATTTGAAGAAAGAATAAATATCGGGTATGATTTAATTTCTAAAAAGATGTGCTCTAATTTAGGGTTCAATTTTCAATTTTTTATAAATATCTCTTGTATCAGAAGTTTACTTTTAATCAAATGAACCTAGACTAACACTAAGAACAGATATATATTTAGGCGGTAATTGAAAAAAAAAAGAGGCTTAAGAGAATGCCACGTGAAAGTAAAGTTATTGTTTTATTAATAAGTATAGATTAAGATAAGATTATTAAGATTATATAGTATTGTTAGGCTAAAAGAAGAAACATATTAAAACTTGTAAAAAAAAATTCACGCATAAAATCATTGTGTTTTGTGGTTAAGATTCATGTGTTAACATTTTTGTAAATAGTTAAAAATTAGAAACCATCTAAGTGATAGAATAAAAACATACAACTAAAAACATACACACACGAGTCATATGCATATTCTCCCATCTTTTTTAAATGTTATAACTTTTTATACGTTATTATTATTTTTTTTAATTACACCATAACAATGAGTGTTTTGTATTTATAATATAAGTATGATATTGATATATAAAAATTAAAAATTACATTTTTGTGCATCATAGGATTGCTAGTTGTAAAGCATAATAAATCGCCTAGGTCATAAACATTATAAAGTTGTCTACCTCAAAAACATCAAAAATTTTCCAGATCAAAAACATAATATAAACGTCCAGGTGATTTTATAGTGTTGTATAACTAGATAACTTTATTTTAAGCCTCGACAACTTTATGATGTTTTATAATGGGAGAATTCTATGATATTTTAAAACTCAAGAAATTTATAGTGTTTTTGAACTGACCAATTTTATGGTGTTTTAAGAACTAGATAAATTTATGATTTTATAGAACTACACAATTATATAATGTAGGACCGGTGAAGGTGTTCAATGCAAATCAGTTTCACAATGAGTAGAGACTTAGAACACTTAACAGATCAAATAGGGAACTGAAACCTTTATGGTGATACTAAGAAAAAACAAGTAAACAAGAGAGACAAAAACTCAAAAAAAAAAACAGATTGGTTTTCAAAGATAAAGTATATTGCTATCAAGTTCTATTACAAGTGTTACCAAGCATACAAAATAAAATACAAGGACCTGAGATACTTTTTACTACATCCTACAGCCGGCCATACTTTGAAAGCCAGCTCGAAACACTAATCTAGACAACAAGATCAATGTAAAGTCAAAAGGCAGATTGCCTTTTGACTAGTGACTATGACATGTTATAGCTCACATCCTAATGTAATACAAAAAGGATAAAAGTACATAAAGTAGAAAGTTACAGACTCAAGAGTTTAATCTACAGCTTCCTAAAGCATGGATCTTTTCACCGACTTGTATAAGTTGGTGAGTCTGCAGAGTGGCAGCGGAAAGTTGGTCAGCTTTTCTGAAAAGTTGTTAGCGGAAAGTTTGTCAGCTTTTCTGAAAAGTTGTTGATCAGAGAAAGCATGTCTTCTCTGTCTTCGGAAGAAATCAGTCTTCTACCTTTGAGGCTTCGGAAGACTTTGTCTTCTAAGCTTCGGAAGACTAAATCTTTGGCTTCGGAAGAATTGGTCTTTGGCTTCGGAAGATTTTACACTTAGTGTAATTTCTTTGCAGTGTGTAAAACTTACGAAGTAACTTCTACCATGCACAAAGTGCATGCAAGCAGGAGACACCTTGACTGAGTGCATCAGCCTTTTTCAAATACCTTACATATAGTATTTTATAACCGAACAACTTTATGGTATTTTGAAATTAATATTTTTTTAAACTATATAATTATATAGTATTTTATAATTGAACAACTTTTTGGTACTTTAAAATTAACAATTTTATGGTGTCTTGAAATTATACAACTTTATAGTGTTTTAGATTGAACGATTTTATTGTGTTTTTGAACTAGTTAACTTTAAGGTGTTTTAACTTGTACGAGTTTATGGTATATTTATGATGATGTATTATATTTTAACGTCAAAAATTAACATGACATTTAGTAAGGATATTTTAAGATATGATATAATTGAAATTACGTATTAGTAAGGATATAAGTAATAAAACAATGATATTAACTTTTTAAACTTTTTTGTTTAAAAAAACCAAACATTTTGTTTCAAAACAAACCGTTTTAAAAATTTTTATAATTGTAACTCTAAATTTTGATTATTTTTTATTTATTAATATTTTACTTTTTAAAAACACCAAATTTTAAAATATTTTTATTTTTTTAAAAAAATTATGTTATAAAAATTTATTTCTTTATAAATAACATTAATAAAAAGAACTTTTCTTTGATTTATTACAAGGATTTTTAGTCTATAAATAAATAAATAATATTATCAGTAATTATAGTAACTATTAATTAAAAAAGAGATGCGAGAAAATTTTGGTGAGAATGAATGTGGTGCTGCCACGTGTCTCGCTCATTTTACCCTTTTATTAGAATAGATAGATAAGATTAAGTGTAACATCAATTATAAAAATTAACATAACGTTTAAACTTTTTGGATATTGTGTTTTGTCTTACACATGTTCAACGGTTTTAATATTATTTCAACGCTTTAAATGTTATTTGTTCTAAGCAATCCTTCGTCCGCTCTGATGATTACGTCGTCGGTTGGTGTGTGACACTTTTTGTTTATATCAACCTCAACCGATTCTATATTGTCTTCTGCATCTTTTTTATGACATTTGAACTCTATTTGTTTTTTCTACGTTTTTCTGTCTTCCACTATCATTGTCTTTCTAAATGATATTTACTATCATTGTCTCTTTCTCTGCAGTCTTTTCTCCTTCACTTGTTATCATCATCATCTCTCTTTTTATCACTTTTTTGATGTGTTATATTTGATGATAATTGATGCCCACTCTCTTTCTTTATATCTAATAATTATGCTTTCAGGGAAGTCTTTGATTGCCTTTTTAACAATTGCATTCTTTTTGCTTGTTCATCAAATACAGTTAACTATTTCTCTAACATCTTTGTCCTAATCTGCTGTATAAAGATAAGTGTTTATTGTGTTAGAGAATATAATGCAAATGTATTATTATGATTAATTTTCACACCTCATCGCTTTCGATCAATTCATCTTCTAGTGCATTATCTTATCAAGCCTAGTCATCTTTAATATTATGTCCCATATTCTCCATTGTGTCAAGCAGTGACAAACTATGTTCTTTCTAATCAACATTCTCTACTTTTTCTAACAAAAAATTTAAAGTTGTAAATTATAACACTATATTTTTTAACTATAACCTAAGAATCATGTGTCATTCAATTGTATCATAATATAAACAATGCCAGGTACTATCATAATATAGCAAAAAAAGAATATAACACAATAAAATATGACATCATACCATATACTATCACAATATAACACAATAGAATATGATACAACAGAGTATGACACTATAGAAAGTGGCATAATATTTTAAATGTACACCTAGATTGTATGCTTTATCTTTCTAATCTCGACCTTTATCTTGATTTTCTTTTTGTAACATCTACTGTTTATTAACGTTCATTCTCCTTTGAAATGTGTTTTTGTTTATTCTGATCTTCAATGGCTTTTCCATTGTGTCTTTTGGCATTTGTGAATCTTTTTTTATTAATTTCCCTTAACCTCCACCTTTCCCTCAAGTTTGCATTTCTTTATTGTTGATATTTTCTGAGTTTTTGCCTTTAGTTTCATTGTTTCTTTTATCCTTGGTGGTTCTTTATCATTTTTCCATCAGTTTTGATACGTCTTTCATCATTGAAATTTCAAGTCTTTCTTCAAACTCCACAAACATTGCATATCTATATTTCTCCAGCAAGTTTTTCTCTTTAACCACTTTCCTCTTAGCTTTTCTTTTCTCACAAGCATATAAAACCTATGATAACCATAAAATACACAATAAATGTTAAATAACATATATATGATTGTGTAATATAGTTTATAATTTTTACTGCAAGACTCACGGCACGGGCAAGCGTTCGTCTTCTGCATCAATCCTTCTTTTATTTTCCTCAGGCGAGTTAAGACGCACTCGCACCAAATTAAGTTTTTAACATCTATCGTTGTTGTTATCAATGTTTAAAATGTTGGTAAATCAGAGATAAGATTTGGATAAACAAGATAGAATGATTGATAGAACTTGCAGAGATTTGATAATACTTACTTTCATACAATCAAATTTTTCATACTACCATCGACATACATTTGATGGTATATATAGCCCTAGAACCAATCATCAGATTTCCTACTAACACATACTTGACCCTTATATATTTACATATTTACATACTAGACCTAAACATAGACTTTCTAATATATACATAATAGACCCAAACTAATATTTAGTTTATATATTAATATAAAACCGTTAGTTGATTGTGTTACTCTTTCTTGCTTCCCCCATTACTATGAAAAAAAAAAACTACCAAAAAATTAAGCTTGAACATCCTCCCATGTTCTTGTTTAAATGCCACATAGTCAACAAATTCCCTTATGTGAATTTACTATTTACTTTGGTACGTCATCACCAAATAGTCTTCTCCATTCATTTACCACATGATCATTTTTGTTTGGCTTATGCTTTCGATGCACTCTTATTGTACTATTTGGCATTCCAAAATATTCATTCATAAGAGAAATTGCTATTTGAAACCGTTTAGTGTCATCATTTAATATACATATTTTAGATCTAGTTTTTCAACGGCTTATAAGCAAAAACAAGTTGGTATACTGTGTAAATTTAGACACAACATGTCTCCAAACCCCATATCACAAATAGTTTTCCTCTGATCTTTTGTGATCTTTCCTATAAGATATACGAAATTTGATAGTGAACGCCTCACATTTGCTTTATCAACCGTGTAAGGAAAATATTTAAGTTGTGTTTTAAAGCAAACTTCTTTTGAGAATATCTTCCTTCTTTTTTCTTCTCTTATATCAGCATCAATATGCTTGCTTTCTTTTCTCTTTTAACCCAACGGGTTTTTCCTCTCCCATTCCTTTTAGGGTTTGAGGTTGAATTGATTGTGTCCTCTTTGCTTTTTTTCTTCAATAGCACTTCTTTTTCTATCACCTTCTTTATTTAGGAAAAAATAGGCGTTTGGTTGGAAGGAATGGAATGGAATGGAATTGAGAAACTAGTATAATTTTCAAGTAAAATTGTGTTTGAGTGAGCAATTAAAAGTAAACCTAAGGGAATGTTTCACCTCAAATTCCCTTGGTTGTGGGATTTCAAAATCCTTCCACCTAGAGAGGGAATTTGAAATCCCACAACCAAGGAAATTTAAGGTGAAACATTCCTTTGGGTTTTACATTTCATTACCCACTTAAATATAATTTTGCTTGAAAAATATACTAGTTTCTTAATTTCATTTCATTCCATTTCATTCCTTCCAATAAAACGCCCCCTAAGTATCATATCATCATTCACATTCTGTCCCATTCATATTTATTTTGTTTCTCATATGCAAAACAAAGAATCAATCCATACGAATAAAAAAAATTTTAAGAGACACATGATACAATTGTAGACCTCCTAAATATAATTTCACCGCTTATCTCTCGTATTAAATAATTACATTAACTACGAATCATATTATTTAATTTTTTTAGATTAAAATGTTTTTTTAACAAATTAAGAAAGAGATCTTTTTATAACTTAAATTTCTAATGAAATAACTTTTTATAAGATAATTTTTTTAAAACATCAAACTTTTTAAAAAATAAGAAATATTTTTAAAAATTATTAACAAAAATAATTAAAACTTGAAGTTATAATAAGTAATTTTTTTAAAAATGCCACTTTCTAAAAACAGCTTGTTTTGAAACAAAATATTTAAAAAAACATTTTTTTTAAAAAACAAACAAAAATTAAATCAAAAGTTTACAAAATGATATCGTCATTTTATTACACAAAGTCCTAACTATTTAATATTTTGTTTATTTAACACGTGTAATATAAGGGTTAATAACCTTGTTATACAACATATTAAAAAATTATTAACCATAAGACATTAGTTAAATAATAATAGTGAGCAATAACATCCATAATAGGATCCTTTTTTATCAATGACTACTAGGGTTAACTCTTCATTAGTGAATTTTATGAAGTACTTGATTTTAACGTTTTCACTTTTTTACTTTTTCTTTTACCTATCAAAATGATCACGCAATAATGTTGTAGTATGACACAATTGACATAAGGTTTGTTAATATGACATAATAATACAAACATAATATGCTTCTACACTATATTTGTTATTACATCATAATCACTTGAGTTAAGAAAGCATAACAGCTTTCATTCTTTACAAATAATCAAAGACACAATACTATTTTACAGAATGATGCTATAATATGACACAATACGACAATATGTTTGTTATTACACAATGACACAATGATGTTCTATTGTTTACACAATATGATACAATCGCTTGAGTTAACTAACTATTACAGTTTACATTCATAACAAGTAATCAAAGACACAATACTAATTTACACAATGATGCTCTATTATAACACAATATGGCACTATGTTAATATGACACTGCTTGTTAATATGAAACAACATGGCGAATTACACAATATGATAAAACAAAACATGCTTCTAAACTATGTTTGTTATTATACATTGATACAGTGATTTTTTTATTATTCTCACAATATGACACAATTGCTTGAGTTAACAAGCATTACAGATCACATTCGTAACAAATAATCAAGAACATAATACTATATTATAAAATGATGATCTATCATGATACATTGCAACACTATGTTTAATTAATATGACGCAATATAACATATCACATAATATTCTTCTACACAATGCTTGTTATTATACAATGACGTAGTTATGTTCTATTATTCAAATAATATGACACAATCATGTTAGTAAATAGATAATTAACCATCAGACAATTATTGACTGGCTTAATTTACCAAGATTTGATGGAGTTGCTTTCTTCTTGTGAATTTTGATTACTTTTGAATGCATTTTTGGTGTTTGTTCTTCTATTTGTGAAATTTTAACTACGTTAGATTTCTCTACCACTTTTGTTTGTGATGTTGGCGATGATGAAGCTTCCGCACTTTTGTTTGTGATGTTGAAGCTTCCGTGCCTGGTGAAGAATATTGATTCGTCGTGAGAGAAGGTGATTACATGGTGGCCATTAACTTTTCCAATTGGATTTCTCTCTGATTTGTGACGTCACGTTGATTGACGTTCATGATGATGAAGTAGAAGCAATTTTGCATAGTGGAAAGTACTATAATGCATTTATGTTATCTTAAATGTTTCAGTATTATTTATAATTTTGCAACCGCGTAAATCAGGTCCTTTGATCTTCATTAATGGTTAGATATAATTGCAGGGAGAGGTTGACCGGGAAGGATGAAGAGAGGATGTATAGGAACAATGGATAGGGTTTTTGTTAAAGGGAGGGTACTCTTGTCATATATTTCATTCGGCGTATTTTTATCATTAAACCATTCAGAGCTGAATAGAATCGTTAAGAGGTAGCGGTTTAGTGAATCAAACACACCAACCTTATAACAATTTAGAATAGCCTCTTAATAGTTTTATTAAAATACTACCAAATAGCTATTTCGTTTTATTTAGCTTTCTATAATAGCCAAACCCCTTAAATTTACCTTTTTAGCTCTTATATATAGTGACCATAACAAAAAGGGTTACAAACTTCCAATATTCTTTTCATTTTTTGTATACACTTACACCTTTACAAAAAATAAACATTATGCATTGAGTTGGTATTAAGGTGATAACATTGTTCTTCAAGTTGTTTATTCCTTGGAACCTAGTTTCATTTGTACGTAACAAATGTAATCAAATTGAACAAAGAATATATAAATATGACACCTTATTGTTTCGAAATAATGTATATATAAAATTCAAAATTATAGATAATGATTAAATTGTTAAATATGATACTACAAATTCTAACTACTTTATTAAATTCAAAGGATTTTAAAGAAATTTAAACATCACACAATTTGTGTAATTTAAAATATGATACAACGCCTTGATTTAGGTAAAATCATTGTGATGCATTTGACATTCACACGTCAATGTTATTTTTTGTGAACATGCATAAGGGATGATACCAAAATTTGAATATAAATAGATTTGTATCTCCACTACACCAAGCGTCTTCATTCATCTTTATATTGGAATATAATTTCAATGAGGCACGGTACAAGAGTAAGGCTTGCACAATCACATGTAATGGTTTTCTATACAAGTTTTATGGTATTGCTTGTGTGTCATGAGTGTAAGTTGTCATCAGATTTTAATTTTATTTTATTATAAGTTATAGATAAGCTTTACAATTAATATATCATTTTTGGATTATAGGTAAAAAATATGATCAAAATAACATGAGAGCTTTTGAGGTTTCACCTCCAAAAAATTGTAATGTACGTTGTGATTTCAACCTAGATAGAAGTTATTGTTGTTGTGGCATTGTGAGTAGTGAGATCCCGTGCGACTATAATAAAACTTTTTGTGAGAGGAGTTGTAGTCGGAAGAAAAGTTGTTGTACATAGTTGATTTTATTAAAAATAATTATTTAAATTAAGGAAATATATGTTTACAGTTAGCTTGAATTTCTTCTTTGCGTGTGTATGCATGAATATACGTAGAGGAAGGTTATGCTAAAGACTTTTAAGTCTAATAATTATGAGAAGTCATCATCATGCGTCATGTGCTTATTTTGATGTATAGTAAAAACTAAAAATTGCATGGATTTCAAGCGCATGAACACACCATTGAAAACTAGTAACACAAAGAATTTCTAGATTGACAGTCGAAAAAATCTAGACACGTCACACACGTTGTTATTACATAATTAAACTTTTAATTTGTTTCGTAATCGTTATTTTTATTGCAAAAGAAAACAATAATAATAATGAAATAATTTTTTATGCGCGTAAAAATCTAGGAAATAATTAGTCTACCTTATAGTCTTAAAAATATTAGATACGGAATTAATAATTGTTCGTAAAAATTTAAAAAATAAAATAAAAAATAGAGTAAACTTGGTTTTTGTTTCACCTGATTTTAGTTCAAATAACATTTTTCGTTCAAATGTTTTCAAAATCTTGATTTTACTCATTTTAGTTTTTATTTTATCTCAATTAACTCTAGCTCATTAGCTCTGTTAATTTTTTTCAATTAAATAAAAGAGTATATTAGTCAATTTACTGTGTAATTAATCTAAAGTTATTGTAGAACCACTTATATAATTTGGTAAAAATATCTAATTAAAATACTTAAAGCCCTACCCCCTCCTTTTTCTCCCTCATCGTTTCCACCACCACTTAAAGTCTTAAACCCTTACCCCACGCAGAAGGTGAGGCGAAATGTTTAGTCTGGTTGTGCGTTTGGGTTTGCGTGGCAATTGGTGGTGGTAGCCCGTAGATTTTAACCATGTGATGTTGGAGAATGATTAAGGGGGTGGGGTTAGGGTTAAAATAATGCTACTTATTATTTTATTAATGATCTAAGAATTAACATAACTAGATAGTCAATTTATTAATATGAGTAATAAATGTAAAAAGACATATAGTATTGAGTTGTTTAACTTAGTTAATGAGTTTGTGTTAATTGAGAAAAACTAAAAACTAAAATCAAGATTTTAAAATATTTGGATGAAAAACGTTATTTGAATCAAACTATAAGGAGAAAAACGAAGTTTACTTCAAAAGATATGTTCACCGCTACAAGCTTCATTGCTTCACATTACATATCTTCTCACTTGAATAATTCATTTCCAATCTACCCATCTTCTATCTCTTTTATTTTTCCTATGTTGCCGAGAACTTCTTTGTCTCTATTTTCTCATACCATACCATCTTCAAATTTTTATGTTTCTTCCAAAAGAAAATAAATAAACTGTGATCTGCAAATCAAATATGTAGTGTTCTTATTTAAGTTTGATATAAGAGCTTATTCGATTGTTTATCCGCCACCATCTCTTCTAGCCAGAAGATTAATTTTATGATGTTTTTGACCTTCTTTTTGCTTAGATTTGTATGTACCATTATTTATCTGATTTATACACTTTTGTTTTAGATAGTTTCGAATCTAAGGTCCTTTCAGATTTGAGAACCATAAGAATTAGTGATGTGTGACAGTATCGGTGGTTCTAGGGTTTGAGCTATTACTTCCCATTTATCGTCACATAAAGGGAGGTGTTAAGGTTCTTTCACATAAAATATCAGAGAGGAAAGTGCATTCGTTGGACCTCGAGGCTCATTCACAAGAAAAAAATCTTAAAAATTGTGAAAATAAATCTCAGCCATAATATCATTGTGTTTTGTAGTTAAGATTCATTCGTTGATATTTTTGTAAATAGTTAATAATTAGAAACCATCTAAGGAATAGAATAGAAAGATACACTTAAAAATACACA
This sequence comes from Flaveria robusta, assembly GCA_025506415.1. Taxonomy (NCBI): domain Eukaryota; kingdom Viridiplantae; phylum Streptophyta; class Magnoliopsida; order Asterales; family Asteraceae; genus Flaveria; species Flaveria robusta. The sequence goes on from CM046469.1 coordinate 43,206,354, forward strand.
CACACGAATCATATGCATATTTCTTCATTTTATTAAACGTTTTAACTTCTTATATGTTATTATTTTTTAAAAAAATTATATCATAATAACGAGTGTTTTGTATTTATAATATGAGTATGATATTGGTATATAAAAATTATAAAAAAAATTACGTTTTTGTGCATCATAAAATTGTCCAGCTGTAAAGCATCACAAATCCCCTAGGTCATAAATACTATAAAGTTGTCTACCTCAAAAACACCATTAAATTATCCGGGTCAAAAACATAATATAAACATCCAGGTGATTTATAGTGTTGTATAACTAGGCAACTTTATGGTCTTTAAACCTTACTTTATGATGTTATAATGGGATGATATTACAATATTTTAGAACTTAGGTGATTTATAGTGTTGTATAACTAGGCAACTTTATGGTCTTTAAACCTTACTTTATGATGTTATAATGGGATGATATTCAATATTTAGGGGTGTAAACGAGCCGAGCCGAGCCCGAGCTCGCTTAGGCTCGAGCTCGCTCGTTTTGGTTTTAGGAAGCTCGAGCTCGAGCTCGGCTCGTTTATAGTTTTATTATAAAGCTCGAGCGGCTCGTCAGAAAATTTTCAAGCTCGAGGCTCGGGCTCGGCTCGTTTATTGTTAAATTATTAAATTATTATTTTTTATAATTACTTTTATAATTTTTAATCATACTTTTTATATATAATAATATATATTATTTAACTATTTTTTATCATAATAAATATATTAATAATATAATTTACGTAAATATGTATTTATATATATTTAATATGCAAATAAAAACTATATAAACAAAAAGCTCGTTTAGGCTCGCGAGCCAGCTCGAGCTCGATTTCTGAAGATCGGGCTCGAGCTCGTTTAGTAAATGAGCAATAATCTGAGCTTGAATCGGGCTCGAGCTCGTTTAAGCTCGGCTCGATTCGAGCTTTTTTCGAGCCGATCCGAGTAGTTGCGAACGGCTTGGCTGTTTACACCCCTACAATATTTTAGAACTTAAGAAATTTATAGTGTTTTTTAACTGAGCAGTTTACGATGTTTTAGAACTAGATAAATTTATTTTTTATTAGAACTACACAATTATATAGTATTTTATAAATGAACAACTTTATGGTGTTTTGAAATTAACATATTATTTTAAACTATACAATTATATTAGTATTTTATAACTGAACAACTTTATGGTATTTAAAATTAGCAATTTTATGATGTTTTGAAACTATACAACTTTATAGTGTTTAAGATTAAATGATTTTATTGTGTTTTTGAACTAATAACTTTAAGGTGTTTTAACTCGTACGAGTTTATGGTGTATTTATGATGATGTATTATATTTTTAATGCCAAAAATTAACATGACATTTAGTTTTTCCATTTATATTACCTTTATAAGATGAAGTGTAACATCAATAATAAAATTTAACATAACGTTTAAACTTTTTGGATATTGTTTATGCTCATGAATTTGCAAACCATTACTCAATCATTTAATCAATAAGGTTTTCTTATGTCTTGCTATACTTTTTAATAGTTTAAACATTTTAGATTTTTAGAATTACGATCCAGATTTATAGTAATGTGTGTCTGAATGTGTGGAAATAACTTATATACCGTTATAGCTATATGCTTTATGTGTAACATTTAATATTATAACACTTTACAATTTTGGACTTCTTTTTTATATATATTACTAGATTACTATCCCGTGTATTACACTAGTTGCATAAATAAATATTAAATAGTTAATAACATTATGTATAGTACAAAGTTGACCGAAAGCATTACTTTAAATTCAACTTTGACCCGATTCAAACCTTAAAATGAAGTCAAACTTATAGGCTGTCTCTAAATTATTCGGAATATCACGGAACACTTTAAATTGTATGTTAATAAACACTAGTCTTTTCTCCCGCGCTACGCGCGCGAGATATCGGTTGTTTTTCCCTGTCTTACGAGACGTGACTTTGTTCGTTGTCGGCTCGTCTCATCGGAAACCACAAAAGCGAATACCTACACATGTTCCGATAATATCTATACCGGCTACGATAATGTTTAATCATAATAGTTTTGGTTCATCGGTTCGTCGTAACACTGTAATAGTAACTTACGATACAAAAAAATTCACCAATGTTTGATGAAAAATAAAATCATGGTCAAAAAGCAAAAACACAAAACTATGTTGTAGCACTTCACTTACACCACAAAAATATTAATTCACCAATGTTTGATGCCAAAAACACAAAAAATAAACTTTTGTGATCAAAAAGCAAAAATACAAAACTTTGTTGTAGCACCTCATTTGTTTTCATCATAAAAAAAACAAACCTCAATAATAGCATGTGCAAAGAACCAAAAGAATAATCCTAATTAATTTAATTGGGTTTTAATACCAATTTGTTAAAAAAGATGGTCAATATATTAAAAAACAAACTTTACTGTAGCAGTGAAGTTGTTTTTTAATATGTATATAATGTTTTACGTCCAACTTACAAGATCAATATATTCAAACATGTCAATATCAAAGTTAAAATATATAAATGTCTTTTTGAAAATGAGAGGGTACAGTATTGATTGCCTAGCACATGATTAGTTTAGCTAATCAAAAGCCTTGAAGATAAAATGACAAATTCAAACCTTTGTGTTCTAAACTACTATGTGTTTCTTGCCATAATTTAAAAGATATTTGCTGCATCACATGTCTAACAATTGCTATGTGAATACTAGAAAGGGTTAAACCACTAGTCCACCACAAACATCAACCATGTTATGAAAGATCTCTACTTTAGCTTTTATCTAACTTGATGATTTAATTGTAAGCTAACAACACGTTTATATAGTTTATATGAAAATACATAACTGCGTGGCTAAAATTTACATGTTTTGCATTTTATTTTTTCTAAGTTCCAGGTTCTCCAGATAAGATCACATGACTATATGTTTAGAAGATACATGGTCTTTTTTTTTTTTAAATCTTTAGAACATTCGCTATTATCAAAAGACACGTTGCTATGTAAGAAATCATATACGTAGTGTTTATTTTATTTTTTTAATTAGAAGTACAGTTGATACATTGTTGCATACCATGCCATGACCATATAGTTGTATTTAGATGGTTCTATCTTTTAAGTGCAATATTATATTTGATCACCCCAACATCAACTTTCATGTTGTGTAATTGATACATATTGTGGCATTACTATGTGATGAGTACTTGATTTGTATGAGATGTTAGATATTTTAATGTAATTAAATTGATTAAGTAATCAATTTATTCATAATAATATTATCAGAATAGTTTGGAGGTGCGAGGTGTACGCTCATTTGAGTTAATTATGATTCCTAATATTATACCTCAATAGTTATTACTTATTAGGGGCATCACCCCTAAATAATGGGGTTTCGAGGAGGCAGCGCCCCCTTGACGGGGGTCCTAGGGCAGTACTCCTGGGAGCGGGGTTCAAAGAGCAGAGCCCTTGGTTGGGGTCGAGTCTTGAAATTTCATTAGAAATCGAATTTTTCAAAGTTTCACATGTGAAACTCGGAACAAAAATTTGCTCCATTTTTTATTTATCTTAAATTTAAAAGAAAACTGCCACAAAGGTAATTTCTTGAAGGCTAAGACCCTCGAAGTACATTAGGTTATTCTTTACAAGAGACAATCTTAATTTCTATTTACAATTCTTTGGTTCAAAAATACACAATTATTCATATTAGTTTTTGATCTCGTCTGAGTTATACTCGATTGATTTATTCAGGTGAACTACCAAATAATTTCGATTTGTAAATGATTTTTACGATTTTCAGATTAACCAGGCTTTGATTTTAAGTTTTCTACATGAGATTGAGTATCTGACATGGTTTTATAACTAATATGTGACGAAGTTTATCAATACCTGTCTCATTGACATACTCGTATGCCTTCTATACCTTACAACCTTTATAATATACTATTTTCTTTTAAGTTATCAAGTTTAGACTGAGATCCGCGGTTGTTAAAACCATTTTATCTAACATAAGCTTAACACTTTTACCGACTCTTGCCTGACCAACATAAAAAACAAAACAAGAGCTTTGTTATTCATTGAACGAAATTTGCTTTCACAGAGGCACATATAGAGGTGTTATAACATGTTTTTTCCACTCTAAACCGGTTCCGATTTAAGTAAACCAACGTTAAATCGGTCCTTGGTTTAACTAGTTTGGATTATACTGGTTTTTATAAGGACAGGTGATGATCCAGTCTTTTGACCGGTTTGAATTGGGTTAAACCGATTTCAATCTGAATTGAACAAGACATGCTACAAACCGGTTCCTGCTAAACTGGTTTTATTTTTGTTCCGGTTCAGGACTTCAGGGTCAAGTATTTTACCACCTCTTCATTGGGCCTCCAATTAAAACCGGTCCAACGGCCCATCATTGTAAACCCCGCCTGATTCCTAACACAAACGGACCATATCCATGATCCACCACGATCTCTTTTAGTTTTTCTAACTTCAAATTGGGTGCATCTGTCAGAATCAACTCACAGATCAATTCGTCGGTAAGCAGATCCGACCACCGTTTTCTCCGGCCAACTTTCCGGTGAGCTTTCTCTACCTGTTTATTCAGTTCAATTTCATTTCCATTAGATACAAGTATAAACTGATCAATTTAGGTTTTCGAACGGAAATCGGAGGAAACTATGCGTAAATTCTGTAATCGATCGGTTAGGTTTTCTGATTTGTTTGACTCATATGTAATGTGTTAGTCGACAGCCTGTTAGTAGTTGATGAATGATGATCTTGTATTTTTTGATTTGGAACTGGAATTTACTGGATTGATACGCTCTGATCGATTGTATTTAGGTTTTAGGAAGGAATTTAAGAGAAGGCTTTAAGAGAGGGAATCGATAGGCTTCGGAATGGTGAGATCTTTACCTAAAACGTTGATTGTTTTCTTTCTGCACTGATTGATTTGTTGTTGCAATGGAATGTGACTTGCTATCTTTGATTTTGTTGATCAGAATTATATTTTAGGGGCTTTCAAGCCGTCTTGTAATATCTCAATCACGCTTAATGATGCGAAAAATCGCAAGCAGGTATGTGCTTCTTATGGTTCTCATTCTAGATAGATGATTTGTATATAATCTTGAATTGTTGTAAGTATTGGTTCTTCTTTTTGATCACTATGTTCTAAATTAAATGTTGTCATGCAACAGTTAGATTTTGTATCTTATTGAGCACTGGATTAGATTGTAAATGGTAGAAACTTGGATATTTATATAATTATACAAGTATTTGAAAGTTCATGCTGATCGATTGAGATCCTAGCCTTGTACATGTATCTTAACAATGCTTATTTTGGAAAATTATAATATCGATAGCAGTATGAGGTTGCTAGAATAAATGCCTTTAGTCCTATCATACCGCTGGAACGATTAATTGGTGCAACCCCCCTGCCCCCCTGTAAACTTCTACTGTAGTAGCAGTCCTGCTTGTGCTTTAATGATGTTTATTTGCCAACTCTCTATTAGGTTCCATTGAAGAAGGAAAATGGCCAAACGGCCTTGGTCCCTCTTTTCCAAAGCCAAGAAACCATTGCTGGAAAGGTACTTATTGATGCTTTTTCTCTGCAAATTGAGTTCTTAACTTTAGTGATGTTGCTGCTGGCTGTGTTACATTGCAAATTTGTTTCTCTGTTCATAGGCTAGTGATTGTAACATGCCACATCTGCTTATGTTCATTTTTTACAGATTTCTGTAGAACCAGTGCAAGGGAAGAAAGTTGAGCATAATGGTATTAAGATAGAACTCCTTGGACAGATTGGTGAGTTCTCTACTTACAGTTACAATTTACAACAAATTTGCTAGTAGGATTGCTGGATGGTTTAATAGCATAACTAGAGTACTTGTAACATCCATGTAGCAAATAGTGTCATAGAAGATAGAACATAAAAGGAATTTGTTACCGTTAGTCTGTTACATTTATAGGTAAATGCAGGGACTTGTTGATGGCTATTCCAGTACGAACCTAGTTTGTACTCCTGGAGTGATTATATCTTAGTATCCAACTGTTAAGTTAAAAGGAGCATGTTCTTCTCCTCTCTTCTTCAAGTTTTTAGATTCCTGTTAATATAATGACACATTTCTATTCGCAGAAATATATTTTGACAGAGGCAACTTTTATGACTTTACATCTCTTGGTAAGTTTCTCTGACTTGAGGTTAACTTCATTTGTTTCATGCTTGTGATAAAATGGCAACTGTTTTGTGTTGTTAAATTAACATGATTAGTAATTTACATACGTTTTTCTTATACAACTTCTCCTTTATGATATCTGTGATATTTACTTCCTACCATTTTTTTATGTAGTTCGTGAACTGGATGTTCCTGGTGAGATATATGAAAGGAAAACATTTCCTTTTGAATTTTCTACAGTTGAAATGCCATATGAGACGTACAATGGTGTGAATGTGCGACTTAGGTAACTGTTTTATTCTATTGTTATATTTTTGTATGATCAAGTATCATTTCCACTCCACAGCCGCATCTTTGTTATGTGGCTGATTAATATAACTAAATTTAATTAAATATCCTGCAATATCCACTTTCAGGTATGTTCTGAAGGTAACAATCAGTCGGGGCTATGCTGGCAGCATAACACAATACCAAGATTTTGTGGTAAGAATCCCTATCCTCTTCAAACAGCCTCACACACAAGAAAAAGGTGAACAAATGAAAGCAGTCAAGCACGACCCTCATAAACCTACTTTGAGGATTGTAGCTTAAAGCTGGAATGCATTAACAATCATGTTTTTGTGCATATTTTTTTAAATAAAAATTTGTGATTACTTTTATTTTGTTAAGAGGGTAAGCACGTTTAGTAATGAACTAATAATTTCCAATAAATCCCTGAATTGGAAAAGCCAAAAGTTGAATTTTTTTGGGAGCACATTTTTTGTTTTCCATTATATAAAATAGACAAGTGAAATCATCAAGCATTTTAATAATGATAATCAACAAAAAAAAATATGAAATTGGGACAATGGAGCTACCTAGATCGTGTTAGGATCAGTTAACTAGTTTGGTCGTTGTTTCCAATCTCACCCGTGTACTGCCAACAGTGTCTAAATTACTCCTTGACTTCACAGTTCTCTTCTTCTACCAACAAAGGCGAGTCTTTCATAAATGATTATTGCATTCTCTTAAAATATGTGATTGTATCCTTCAACTTTTGTTTTCCCACCCAATTCATATCTCTAGTTCTTTTTTTTATTTTTATTTTTCATTTTATGACACCATGAGGATGTGTGCCAGGGTATGCCACTGCTACATTACAAGCAATATTCTATTCATTCATTCTACTATGTTCTTCTGTGTTTTCTTTCTTCAGGTTCGAAACTATAGCCCACCTCCATCAATCAACAACAGCATTAAGGTCAGTGTTAACCCATGGTTTATATATATTTCTCAATCTACTTATTAGGAGATATGATTGTATAGATGCGCATGCCTAGAGGTGGCAATATGGGCCATTTTCTAATTACTACTAGCCGTTCGAATGGCCAATTCGGGTTGTGTACTTGTGTTTTATGTTAAGAATCAAACAGGTCAAATAGGTTGTACAAGCCAAAAGTCACTCGAAGCATAGTTCTAACACTGATTAATATTCAGGTATCATTTGAACGATGTAATCATCGGGAAGATATATTTTCTTCTTGTTAGAATCAAGTTAAAGAACATGGATCTTGAGATTAGGCGGCGGGAGTCCACTGGTTCCGGGGCCAACACTCATGTTGAGACAGAAACCCTAGCAAAGTTTGAGTTAATGGATGGTGCTCCTGTGAGAGGTATGACTTAAACTAAAGGTGGAAATTTTGACACACTTGAAAATGGGTTAATTTGGATTATGTTTCATCTCTAACGTGTTAAACAAAAGGATTTGACTATAAAGGAAACGTTTTGAGCAGGTTCACAGTCCAAAGTTTTATTTAAATGCATAACAAGCTTTTGAATCATTTTTTCTAAAAATTGAATTATCTTGGTAAGAATGCTGTTTTTACTTTTTATTGTTATATTGACGGCAATGTCATAAAATAAGCAATATTTTCTTGGTTGTGGTCCGTTCTGGTAATTACAACTCTCTGAAAAGACCACTTTGACCAAATTAGGACAAAAAAGGCTTTAATTACCTAAGTATGCTGTTTAAAAATTATAATTACCAAAAACGGATTGAAAAAGTTATTATTACCAAAACGGACCACTGGTAAAAGTATAATGTTATGTTATCACATTTTCATTCGTATTTAAGCAGATTAACACACAAATTATGTGTAAAATTTTACAGAAATGATAAAAAGGCGTTTAGAGGTTGGTCAGGACTTTTTTAAGATTTGAATATTTGACCCATTACCTAACGATCTCTTTTTTCCACCTCCAGGACATCAAACAGCGATTTAAGTTTGTTTTGCATTGTAAATTTAAAATCGTTGCAATTGTGTTGTAGGTGAATCTATACCAATCCGGCTGTTCTTGAGCCCATACGAGCTGACGCCAACACATCACAACATTAACAACAAATTTAGTGTGAAGTATTATTTGAATCTGGTACTTGTTGATGAAGAGGATCGCAGGTACTTTAAGCAGCAGGAAATCACTATTTATCGGAGTGCTGAAACATCTTCCTGAGCTCTAGTGGTTTGCTTGCCCGAATGCGATCTTTTGAATCATATAAGGCCAATGACAAAGTTATGTAACATAATTGCAGATAAATGAAGGGTGTGTTTAATGTTGTTTTCAACACTTTTATGTCATGGACTTAAACATTGGTCTCATCTCACCTTGAAGACTAATTCATCAAAGTGAATGGATTGGATTCAAGTTCTTTTAAATGATTTTGCTTTGTCGGGTTATTATGGTCAAAACGACAAATCCTGTGAATCCAGTGACTCTGCATTGATTTGTGTTAGTACCTTAGATAATGAATCCAACCTTTGTTACCTCTGTTACTGTTTGGTTCAATCATGCCTATGAAAATTTTCAACATAAGGTAATGCATGTAAGAGCATCAACAATGCATTGAGGGCTAAGAACCTTGGCATTTTTTTCTGACCAAAATCCCTAGCGGAAAAACCTCACGGGTCTCCCCACCCTCTCTCCTCTTCCTCTTGCAGAGACTCTTCATGTCAAGAAACGTTCTGTCGGTGATCGTAGATTGAAGAAATAATGTTTTCAACACTTTTATGTCATGGACTTAAACATTGGTCTCATCTCACCTTGAAGACTAATTCATCAAAGTGAATGGATTGGATTCAAGTTCTTTTAAATGATTTTGCTTTGTCGGGTTATTATGGTCAAAACGACAAATCCTGTGAATCCAGTGACTCTGCATTGATTTGTGTATGTTAGTACCTTAGATAATGAATCCAACCTTTGTTACCTCTGTTACTGTTTGGTTCAATCATGCCTATGAAAATTTTCAACATAAGGTAATGCATGTAAGAGCATCAACATGCATTGAGGGCTAAGAACCTTGGCATTTTTTTCTGACCAAAATCCCTAGCGGAAAAACCTCACGGGTCTCCCCACCCTCTCTCCTCTTCCTCTTGCAGAGACTCTTCATGTCAAGAACAGTCTGTCGGTGATCGTAGATTGAAGAAATAATGAAGTAGAGCAAAATGAGGGTGTATCAAATAAATTTTACAGGTGGGTAAAGTCATTAGTCGTTCAATGAAACTGGTTTCATTAATTTGTTTTCCCTTGCATAGTAGACCTATAATATGGAGATCCTACGAGTAATTTCCCGACATACCCAACGAGTATTATGTCAGGTATGGGATGGAATTTTACAATCAGGTATAGGATTGGTCTGGGATTACCAATATCCGTCCCATTGTCATCCCTAAAAATGCCTAATGGGTTTTCTAAGTTGTCTTTGAGCACATGTGACGCCATTGTGCTTTTTGGTCAGGTTGGGGCGTTCTTGTCAATGTACAAGGATACGTTTGGATGAATTATGTAAGAGACAGATGATAGGAAGAGGAGGGTTCTTTTTGTTTTAATTTTGGTTGTGAGGGGGACAACTTGAACACATGGCGACATTGTTGGCATTTTTAAGTGTATTTGATATTCGGTTACAAACCGACAAATGAAAATCAAATTGAACCAAAAATGTTTATATTTAGCCTAACTAGGTATTCGGTCTTTGGTTTTATGAAATTCAATCCGATTAAACCAAGGAAACCGGATTCATATATTTAGCCCATTACAAGAGTGAAGAAAAACGGAGGAACCTAATACCTGAATTGATAAACACCCTCCTACGTAAATATTCAGCCTTTTATGTTTAGATTAAATTGAATTCAAATTTTGTTTTTCGGTTCAGTTTTAAACTTATTGAATTCCGTTTGGTTATGTTTCTTGTTTGGATCGAAAAATTACCAAACCAAAGAAACCATAAAACCGAAATCCCAACAATGAACAACCATACTAAAAACCAATGGTTTTAGAATCGGAGCAGACCAGCCGGTTTGACTGCTTGGACCAAGATCCAGTCATAGGATCGGTCCGGTTGTGTGTCCTGGATCGTTTTTAGTTGAACCGGCCTGCTATCGGTCAGACCAGTGAACCGAACCGATGGTCGGACTGGATTTCAAAACATTTTGTTTTCTTTCATAATATCATATCTTGGCTAAATTTAATAATATATGATACATATTTTATTTAGTTAAGTATTTATATTTTGTTAAAAGTATAAATTCACTATAAAATATATAAAACATATAGTATTTTCATATTTTGCTTTTGAACTAGATATATACAAGTAATATTATTTTTTTTTATATATGACATCATCTGGTTCTTCAATCCGGTTCAATCAATTCAACATGTCCAATCAATAAAGCTTTTAAGCAACTGGTTTGTTGTCCAGAACAGTATTAAAAACACTGTTAAAAATCTTCTATTTTCTCTCTTGTGCAATTAAAGCGATTAACCGATTATATAACAGAAAAAGTGAGAAGATTACTAGTACTTAGAGATTGATGATGTGTTAGCTGTTGCTCTTACCAAAGTCAAGAGTCAGGACCATTGACTTACCGGTCAATTCACAAGAAACAAAAATGGAGAGAAAAGTCTAGCCAATTTACATGATGAAACCGCGTAAATTATAAATATTTGCATTAATTTCAAGACTTTGAGGCGTTTGAGTTGAACCCACTTCATCTCTGATCACAATCAAACCACCAATAATCTTCTCTATTCTTTAAAATTGCGTGTGTAATTCAAGAAATACTATTAATATGATTGTCACTTTAATATGTGTATCATATGCAGAATAAGAAAAACTAATCATTATGCTGTAGATTGTTACTTTAATGTTCTTTATCAACGCAGGCGTGATGCTTGAAGATCATGAGTTCTAATGCACCAGACATTCTTTCTAGCGTCATCTCGACCACACTCGAGGCCATCGACGCCGCGAAATCCGTCCATTATCAAGAAGAAAACTTCAAGAAACTCTCATCATACTTGGAGAAAACAGCACTCATATTACAAGAACTCACCAAACTCAACTCCAATGATCCTGGAACCTTACAAACATTAGAAACCGCCATTATCGCGCTTACAAAACATGTCACCGAAGCCAAATCACTCGCGATCGAATGCACCAGCAGAAACAAAATCTATCTCCTCCTCAACTCCCACAAGATCATCACACTCTTGGAACAAATCAGCATACATCTGGGTGGTACCCTGATTCTATTAGCTCCTCTGTTTTCCAACAACAGAGTCATCAATCAAGAAATCATCAATCTATCGAATATGATGATGAACACAAAGTATCAAACAACACCAATTGAAGATGATATCAAGGAAAAGATCGAATTGGGTATCCGAGAAAGACACGTAGACAGATCATTCACCAACAATTTACTGATTTCGATCGCTAACGCAATTGGGGTTTCACCAGAGCAATCAGTCTTACGAACAGAGTACGAATCTTTCAAACACGAAATGGAGAAGACGGAGTTGACCATTGACTCACCGGAATCTTTACCAGAATGTTTACAGATCGAACAGATCATCGGATTGTTGGGAAAAGCCGATATCATATCAACGGTTGAAGAACGTGAGCAAAAGTACTTCAGCAAACGAAACTCATTGGGTCGACAACCGTTGGAGCCGCTGCAATCGTTCTACTGTCCGATCACCGGCGACGTGATGGAAGATCCGGTGGAGACTCCGGCGGGGAAGAGCTTCGAGAGGGGTGCGATCGAGAAATGGCTGGCGGAGGACGACAGATGTCCGGTGACGAAGACGCCGTTGAAGTCGTCGGCGTTGAGGACGAACAAGACGCTCCGGCAGTCGATTGAGGAGTGGAGGGATCGGAATACGATGATTGTAATTGGGGCAATGAAGATGAAGATTGTTGGTGAAGAAGATGAAGATGAGGTGATTGGGTGTTTGAGGAAGTTGCAGGTGTTGATGATGGAGAGAGATGTGCATCGAGAGTGGGTGATGATGGAGGAGTATTTGCCTGTGTTAGTGAAGCTTCTTGGGAGTAAGAGTATTGGAGTTCGATCACTTGTTCTTGGGGTTCTTAGGATACTTGCGGATAAACATGATGATAGGAAGGTATGTTTACGGTTTTATCGCGTAATTGGTGTAATACTGGATTTAATAGGTCGAGTCAAGTTTGAAGAACTTTGTAATTAAATGCGTGCTTTACTTGAATCAAAGATTCGTAAGGTTTTACATAGGGAAGGAAATAAATCAAAACTCGTAAAATTAAAGAAAAATCTGAGTAAGACATCGCTGCAAATGATGAAATTTAGGTCTGATAGTTGGAATTAGTTGCTTATGATGGTTGATCTAGGGTGTTGAGATGTTTTAATCCATTACTTATTAGTTCGTAATTTTAAATGTAGCTTAAGTTATGATTTTTCTTAAGGTGGGATCTTTTATAGTTTTTTTTTTCGTTTGTAGAGTTGGTTATTTTCTTAGTCTACTAGTTTTTGGATTAGCTCCACGTCAAAGATAGGGTTTTTTTGCACCAGTTAGGCCAGGCCAGGCCGAAAACATGTGTTTTCTATTTTTTTTATAAATGATAAATGGATGTTACCTTAATATCTTTAATTGTAATAATAATTCAAATAATGAGGTTTATCATTAAAAAATAGCTTTAATGACATTCAAACTGTTTGACTAATTTTCTCTTAGCTAAATATTTTTATTGAACCTGTTTGATATTAAAAAAATAATAATAATTAAACTAAGTTGCTAATAAGTAATTCGGTCAAAATCGCCCCGTCTAATATTTCATAAGTTAATCATCAACCATATAACTGTTTATAGATATGTTAAAGGTCACGATCTACACTATCACACTTCAAATGTGTGCTTGGACGTGTGTGTTTCAAAGTGATTACTGATATTCAGGACTTGAATAATTAAAACCAAAATCAGTTTAAACACGCGTCCAAGCACCCTATAAAAACTTATAAGTTTCTCATCTACTATTGTTAACTTTGCAGGAAAGCATAGCAAAAACAGATGACGCCATCAAACTAATCGTCCGTTCCCTTGCACGAAAGATAGAAGAAAGTAAGCTGGCATTACAATTACTAATCGAATTATCAGATAACGATTTAGCAAGAACCATGATCGGGAACACTCAAGGCTGCATACTTCTTCTTGTAACTATATCGGGCAGCGATGATCCTCAAGCAGCAAGTGATGCAAAACAGCTTTTGGATAATCTTTCTTTAGTTGATCAGAATATTGTACAGATGGCCAAGGCTAATTATTTTGGACCTTTACTTCATCTTCTTGCTACAGGTAAATAACCATCAATCATCAAACTAAAACAGTCTATGGGTCAGGTTTGACTTTCGAAGTCAAAACTGTTTTTTCACATTTAAAATGTACATTTTTGCAACTTTTTTTTATCTGAAAATGAACATTTTTAAACCTCAAAAGTGCTATTTAAATTACTAGCCTACTTTTTCCGGTTAAGGTAACAACCTCTAACTGGTAAACTTACGGGACCCACTAATACTCTGCTAACCAATAGGATAAGATAAAACGTAGCTTGCTCTAGACAAATAGCTTTAAAATACGGTTGAAGTCAGTTAGAGGTTTAGGTTCTTGCATCAATTTAACTATCTTTTAATCTAATAACTAAACCGAAACAATGCAGGGTCAGAAAGTGTTCAATGCTTGATGGTTGAGACATTATCAGAACTTGAGATGACGGATCATGGAAAACTTAAGGTTTGTGAGAACGGTACAATTGAATTACTCGTTAACATGCTCTCTCGCAACGATATAGATATGAAAAAGGCCGCCATTTTAGCCCTCGAGAAACTCTCGAGTGTGCCACAAAACGGGCTGAAAATGATCAAACAAAGTGCAACCGCGATCTTGTTGGGAATACTCTTTCGAGAGAGCCTGTCAATCCCGAGCCTGGTTGATAAGATTGTAGCAACAGTTATGAATCTAGCATTATCATTAACTTCCCAAGAAGCTGATCATGAGGAGATTGTGTTATTGGAATCTGAAGAAGATGTTTTCAAATTGTTTTCTTTGATCTCATTAAATGGCCCAAATGTTCAACAAAATGTTCTTAGAACATTTCTTGCAGTTTGTCAGTCTCCTTCTGGTTTGAATATCAGGAAAACTTTACGCAAGGTGCGTTTTTTTATGTTACTCTGACTTCAGCCTGTTTATAAATAAACAGTCTGATTCAGGCATGTATAATCTCTAGCTGCTTAGAGCATTCACAACTCATTTCTTATTTTCATCCATATAATTACACTAAAAATCACTATTTTTTCTCTCACTTATTCAATTAAATAATATTTTTTATATATATATATTTATCATTACCTTTTTTTTCTCCTCCACTCACAACCATTTTTAAAAATATTAAAAAATTTATAAGAGTTGAATAGTATTTCCTTAAATTTACAGATTGAACTATAATATTTCTCTCTCCTGCTCTCACAACCACTTAAAACCATTCTATATAATATAAGAATTATACTCACGTGTTTTTAAGAAACAGGTTATGGATGCTCTTATATGGTTAAAATCTAACAAACGAGAATAGTGAAAATGGAAAGAGGTTTAGCGGGTTGAAAATCACCCAAAGTTTGTTTTTAATGCATAAAGCATCCTAAACAGTTTCAAAAGGTTAGATTATTACTGCTATTATAGTTCTTGCAGTAACATAACAATTTAAAATTTTGACCCATTACCCACTCCATCTGACCCATAAATCTTGCCAACTCAAGTCAAAATGGCACTTATTCATGTTCACTTTCATCAGATTTCTTCTGTACAAGTACTGGTCCAGTTATGTGAACACGAAAACCAAACTGTTCGATCAAATTCGGTTAAACTATTCTGTACTTTAACGAAAGATGGAGACGACGAAGCTTTCATGGAACACGTTGGGCCCAAATGCATCGAGACTTTGCTTAAGATAATAAATACTACTGATAACGTCGAAGAAGGTGTTGCTGCAATGGAGATCATCTCTAATCTTCCCAGAAGCCCGAAAATGACCCAATGGATACTTGAAGCCGGGGCACTTAATGTGATCATTTCCATTCTCTCTAACCACTTCCATAAACCCGAGATCTGCAGAGGGGTAGTAAGGTGTTGGAAGGCGGTGGGGCGATTGCTAAAATGGTGAAACTGTTGAGTTCGCCGTGTGTGAGGCTGCAGGAGAAAGCGCTGGTGGCGTTGGAAAGAATATTTCGGTTGCTGGAGTATAAACAGAAGTATAAAGCATCAGCACAGATGCCATTAGTTGATATTACACAGAGAGGAAGCAGTGGTATGAAGTCTGTTGCTGCTAAGATTTTGGCCCATCTGAATGTGCTACATGAACAATCATCTTTTTTCTGATTTTTTTAAAACTTGTTTCTTGCCCATTTGTATAAATTCAACATTATTCATTGATATTAAGGGTATGTGTATCTTTATTTGAAATTTATTGATGAATAAAAAATTTTCATTTGAATAACAAGCAATTTGTGATTATGTTACTGCTTCAAACTTGGTCATGTGTTAGTGGATCGGATGGTCAAACCGATGGAAACCTGGAAATTTTACACGAACATGACCCGTTTAACCCAACTTTATGTTATGTTTTGCATATTACTACTATGAATTTACAACAAAGAACAAAAATGCCTATAAAACATTTAAACTACAAAACTTCGCAGCCAACTTGTTTAAATGACATAAAACGCCTTTTAGATATAAATTGATCAACCCGTAAACCTGCCAGGCTGACCCAAACCTGACCCGTTTAGTTATACTTGTTTGACCCAAAACTTGACCCGTTCATCCACATTTTGCAGTGGTGAACCATGGGTCGGCTAACATACAACGTGGACAACTTTAAAGTTTAACCGAAGCGAACTGGCATGAGCCGAGCTGGTTAACTAGAACCAATCGATACTTGGAACGAGATAGTAAGCAAAGTTGCAGATCAGGCTTGATTTAGAAAAATTCTAAGAATGTAACAAGATGTTTACACAATTAGAGTTTCATTTAAATAGCAAGATAAACATGAATAGAAACTAAAAGCATGTACTTAAATTTAAAACCATCTATAATATTCACTTTAACAAGTTCTATATCTAATCATCAAAACTAAAAAAAATCCAAAAAAATGGAAAACAGAAAGAAAACAAGAGACTTGATCTAAACTAACTGAAAACAGGACAACCTTCAACGACTACGCCTGGAGCAGTTGGACAAGTAGCAAGCGGGCACCCTTCGCCACTGTTCCCCCACCAGTTAACCGCGATCCCCGAGTTTTGCAGCCCAAGGAACAAAAACACACTCATGAAAGCCGTCCCAGCATCAAGCCCACCCGCAAGAATATAGTTATACCGTTGCCACGCCTCAGGGTAAAACTTAAATACAACATAGCCCGAAAGAAACGCCAAAAGGATCCAACTTGTGTAGTTAACAGCAGAAGCAGGTGGCATCATTGCAGTGGCACCCAACAACACAGGGAAGTGTATGTTTCGGATCCAACCCCTAGTTGGGAAACACTTATGGGCTAGCCACACGCCAAACGGCAAAACAGCGCCCACCAAGAAGAAGTAGTTGATCGCAGAGTAGACCCCGAGGTTACCAAAGATCCTTTGTGGACCAACCAGACCCCATATGACAGAAGCATCATAAAACACATGGTCCATTGGACACTTCCATTGACTGTCTTTTGGGAGCAATGCAGTGTTGCATAGGTTGGGGATGCTCGCCATTAGCATCCACGCGGTTACTTGGTATACGCAGACTGATATTATTGTTCCAAGAACCTACAAAAACAAGCGCGTGCGCACATAGTTAGTATTAGTATGTTTAAGTTGCATATTTTGTATTGCAGAATGATATATTTAAGCTTACTTGAGCCATGAACATTGCTCTAGGTGGGATCTTCATGTAATGTCCCAGTTTGAAGTCTGAAATAAAACTCAAAGCTTGAACCATGCTGATATACCCGTAAACCTTAAAGCACATGTTTGCAACGGGCCGTCCAGGATACATATAGCCCATCATATACTCGGTGATGATGTTCAGACCCGGTTGCTGCAATAACAGAATGCAAGAAACATGAGACTTCAGGTCAAATAAACTAAAATTTTAATTTCAGTAATACAAATTTTCTTTTAAACTAAGTTGGAAATCTGATAACAGAATTAAAAATCATAATAAAAGCTACAAATAGAAAATCACAGAAGTTGATAACGTGTAAAATTTTTTCTTAATAATGAGTTTGAAAGCAAACAGGTTTGACCTAAAAAGTCAAAGTTAATATTTGTTTACCTGATTTGTGGTTGCAGCAATGATACCAATGGGCAGTGTGAAGGCAATAGCAACACCACAAGCCAAGAAAACACCCCATATTGGCAACTGAAGAGTATCAGCATAACGTTGACACGCGAAGCAAATAAGCGCGATATTCAGAAACAGAATGACCAAAAACCACCACATTGGCACGGGCTTATAGACCCGCATAAGCCTCGTGTGCACGTCAACCTTCTTATCCTTAGAATTCCCAAATGCCCCTTTCATCTTATCCAATATATCCCTGATCACAAATAAAAAAAATGTTATCTTTTGTTATACGCGATAAAACATGTGTTACAAAATAATAAGACACGCGCTTACCGTCCGTGAAACAGCATGACATGGACCACGGTTGCAGACAGCGTGGCGAAACCAAGACCATATGTCATAGCAAAAAAAGAGCTCATGTATAAATGGCCTTGTTTTTCATAAGCAATTTTATCAAGCTGGAAGTTTGAGTTGATAACCGCGGTAGTATTGTAACTTGACCCGTCCGCCTTAAATAGTTCCATTGAGTAAAACGGGAAGTTTTTGGCCCGATAGACATTGTTCCAATAAGTCAAAGGTGTGACCACAAACATCATTAAAGAGAACCCTATAGCCACATTGGCAGTGGCGAACCACGGGCTGGCCAACGGGCTGCCGAGGTAGGATGCAATGGTGGACCAATCCAGCCCGAATGAGCCAAGCCCGAGCCCGTTTTGGCCCGACCCGAGCTGGTTAACGAGAATAGACTTGCGGTTGATCCAGCAGACCCATGAAACTGCTGTTAAGATTTGGAAAAGATATCCTGGGAAAATGTAATATGCAAAGCTGCAGATCATGACAATAAGGAAGAATTGTGTTCTTGTGGTGCCACCCTTTGGTCTCTTCTCATTCTCATGCAATGATCTGTGATAAGTAACACACATATGTTTTAGAATTTATGTGATGTATTTGGGTTCAAGTAAATGTTGACTTTTGGGTTTGACTATTCTTGACCCGATATCATATATAATCGAGTACAAACGGGTCGAAAAGAAAGAACAACGGTAGGGGTGTTCACTATTCAGTTTAAAACCGATTAGATAGAAAACCGAGCCAGATAGATACCGATTAAAACCAAAACCGAATAAATTTTAAAAATTTAAATTCAGTCAAACCAAATAACAGACAATAGTTGTAATCTGATTTATTATGCCAAAACCGAAAACCTAGTTAGTTCTAATCTGATTTTCGGTTTAATATTCGGTTTATGCTAAAACCCTCTAAACTCACACATGATATTATTTAAATTTAATACAATTATACCTCTCAAATATTTAGTTTTTAAGATAAAATTCGGGTCGGGTCACGCCCCATGAAACTAAACTTGTACCCGTTTAACTTAACAAATTGCGAGTCAAACATATGTCACATTGTCACATTCATAACATACAATTATAAACGATCACCACAAAAGTATTTTAGTACGCGTTTAAGTTAACATGTACTTTGTTTCGAAACGAACTTGACCCGACCCAAACCCTCAACCCAACTATTTGTATAATCACAATTTACACATACCTGAATAAGGAGACCTGGATCAAGTTAGAGGGCCACCACATCTCACCGGGCTCCACCAAAAACCGCCTGAAAAGCCCGGCCCAACCAAACCCTAAAACCTACAATATCCACCTCACAATATTAGTATCAGTAACAGTAATAGTAATAACAGTAACATAAAAAAAATAATGTTAGTAATAGTAACAGTAATAATAATATGTTTTACCTGAGTAGTAATCATAACAATAAACGCAGGAAGAAACGCGAACTCCTTCTTATAAAACAGTTTCACAGCGCTCAAAATATGCGTAGCGTAAACCGAACCCGCACCCGAATTCGCAAAAATAGTGATCAAAACATGCTCCTTAATATTAAACGGACCGGGGTTCAACGTGAACTCACACCACCTCCCTTGAAAAAACACCCGGTTCGTTATGGTTCGCGCCATCAGGTGACCAATGGGCACAGTAGCCACTTGAGCCGCTATCGAGCTGATCGATAGCGGCTCAGTTCTATACCAATAAAACTGGTTAACAAACGATAGGATCACACATGTGGCTATACCCAAGACCCACATTCGGAAGGTGAGCACGGGGACGGTTGGATCGTCGGTTTTCGGGACGGTTAAATCGACTTCTTTGACGGTACAAACGTCGTCGGAGTGATCTCCAGTCACCGGAACGACGGTTTTTCCGGCCATGATGAGAGTTTGAATGAATATTGTGGTCAATTGTGGTGAATTGTGGTGTTTATATAGGGGGAATGATACGGTTATTTGAATTTTGAAGGATAATCATAAGTAATGTTTGGATAGATGTAAATATTATTATTAGTTTGATAAGGATAAGTATTGGTGTGAAGTACAATTTTGGTCCCTTGAGTATTTAGTGATTTATAAGTTGGATTTTTGTTGTAATTTGTTTTGCATTTTTGGTCCAAGATTATTGGACTTTTGGTTGTTTAATGTTTAGTCTAACCTTTTTGATTTGTTTACAAAGTTATGTGCGTAACACATGGGTCAATTTAATTTTGGTAAAAGGTAATGTGGTTTTAATTTAATTCTAATTTGGTCATTTGATTTTAATCAAAGTTATTAGTTGCTAAAATAATATAAATTCTAGCATTTTTTTATAGAAATAGTTTAAGTTTTATAGAATTTACTTGATTAGCTCATAATTGACTTAATTAGCTTAGACACTTGATACTGATTATGTTATATATAGAGAAAATAAATTTATGTATATTTCATTACGTTCTTTCTAATATTACATTGTTTAGAAATTAAATACGTGTAAGATACATGTTTTGAGTAGCCGTTTACTATATAAAATGTAATTTTTGTGGTAACCAGGGCGTGATATGTGTTTTTTGGTGGGGGGTAGTTTGTCCGCGACACAATTACGCACATAAGGTGCATAATTACGCCAGATATATTCATAATTACGCAAATTATATCTAATACTACGCAAGTTATATTTATGATTACGCAAAGTAAAATTACTCACGTTATAAAAAATAATTACGCAAATTATATCATAATTACACAAGTTATGTTTATAATTACGCAGCAGATAATTACGCAAGTTATACGCACAATAGACGTTTTTTAAAATAATATGTTGTTTTAAAAAATATATATATAGCAATACTATACTCATATTAAAAAGGATAAAATTCTTGATTTTATGAATTATATTTTTAAAATTATGTTGTATAAAAAAGTTATACGTGTTTAAAAAAAAAGAGGGGATTTGAAAAAAGTTAACAATTATAATCTATTTTCAAATCTACCCCTCCGGCTCTATTTTTCGCATGATTATTCAATCTTAAACTTAAACCGTTCATCTCTTAGATCAATAGTTATTGTTACTTTGTACAATTCGCATAAATTTATTACTTTATATAGTAAACTTATTCCATGTTTTGATGATGATTGTTATATGATAAAAGTTTCTTACTCGATCTTATTTTTTTGACATTTAAGCCCGCCAACTCATATATTTTATATATATATATTTTTACTCTGGACAAGACCCAAACAACAAGCACATGAAGAGTTGAAGAAAGTCATCTCAAATACACTTAAATATAGTTAAGGGCATATGCTTGAAAACTATTAAAAGTTTAAAGTCATTGATTAATTTGTTTTCAAACTTAATGTATGACTCGTTTGATAATATGTTATCACTGGTTTGATAATATGAAAGGATAACTTTTTAAAACCTAACTTTTAGGTGCGCATCAATATCATTATTTCAAATCTATACCTTTAAACCAACATATTTAAACACAACCAAATCATACTCTCAAATTTCTAAACTAAAACTTTCTAAAAAAAACTTAATACACGTACTCAAAATGCAAGTTGAGAATAGTCCAAGGGGACTTTCTAAAAGTTAATTATTGGGAATGGAGTAAAGTAGTCCAAGTAGGCATGTGGTCCCACTCAAAGATTCCTAGTCAACCAAATATTTATTATCATGAACAACTCGTTGAAATTGTGGCTCATAAAATGATTTATTTAATATCCTTTGGAATTAATTACGATTTATGCGGTTTGAACAAATTAATTGATTTGGATATTGTTTAGTTTAGTGATAAAAGTTAATTATTATTTACGATGAATTAAGATTAAAATCTTGATAGGAGTTAGTTAAGAATTTGATGTAGTTTATGAGTAAAGTTGATAAAGCGTAAAAGTTAATGTTCTAGAGAAGAAGATTGAGATAGTAAAAAAAAAGAGTAAATTACACGGATGGTCCCTGTGATTTGGTTAAAATCTTGGATTTGATACTTAAAATTTTAAAATTACGCATATAGTCTAATGTTATAGTATTCTTTTATCAATGGTTCATACTTTGTTAGTTCAGTTAGTGATTTTAAATTTGTCAAAATAACTATTTTACTTATAAGGATCATCAATGTAATTTATTTTATTATATCAGTTTATTATATGTTTATTATTTTAATACATAAATAAAAAATATTTTAAAAAACATCTTCTTTTTAAATGTGGTTTATAATTTTTTTAATCAATATGCGGGTTTTTTTTAACCTTTATAACATGTCTTCTTTTATAAATATTTTAAAACTAAATTGTTTTTTAAAAATGCTTAAAAACTAAGAATTTCTTTAAGAAAAGATGTTTTAAAAAATGTATAGTTTTTTAAAAAAAATAACTTTAGAAAACCACCCAGTTAAAAAATCAAAAAATTTTGAATGACGTATAAAAAATACACGGTTAAAAAACCAAACATTTTAAAAAACATGTTAAACAAGTTTTTTATTTGTGTATTTAAAACGTATTTTATAATATAATAATCTTATTAACAATGAAATTATAAAAATAATAAAAAATCCAAAATTTTTATAAAAATATATAAAAATCCAAAATTTTTAATAATCCAAATCTTATTAACAATGAATAATAATCTTATTAACCAAATCCAAAATTTAAACATAACTATAGGGAACATCCATGTAATTTACTCTAAAAAAAAAATTTAACAACTTCAGATCAAAAGGAAAAAAAGCAAACCACTAGACTCTCATAGTTGTAATTAACTTCGTTTTATATCTTAAATAATTCGGATATTTCTTTTGATAAAATTTAGGTTTAAATAATTAAGAGTTTTTTAGAGTTAGTTACATAAAAGATCCATGTGCTTAAGCCTGTTTTTAGTTTTGGTCCCTAGGTTTGAAAAATTACAAGTTCGGTTCACGTGTTTGACAAAACGTAACAACAAAGGTCAACATCATGGATGACCGTTATCTTTTTCCGTTAAGTACTCATAAAATGACCAAAATGCCCTTAACTATTAAAAAAATTAACATTTCTTTCTTAAATGTACAGTTGTACACAACCACCACCACCACATCACCATGCCCAACCACCCTAATCAGCCCTGCCCATCGCCGGACCACCGCATTGCATCACTAACTTCATCTTCCTCGTCTACTACCATCACCGTCATTACCTAAACCCACTTTTCACCACCGTAACTTGAACCCACCTTTCACCCCACCTGAAACCAACCGCTAACCACCACCATCATATGAACCTACTGTCATCTTGAGTTGTCTGCAATTGTCACAACCACTCACTACTACCGCCCAAACCCAAACCATATCGATCAGATCTGAAGTTCAAGGGGTTGATGGTGGCTGATTGAGGCGAGGATTGAGGCGAGGATTGAACCACCAGGCCACTTCAACATCACCACAACCACCTCATCTTCGCCACCAACCACCGAATTGAACCACTGCCACTTGAAATAGACCGATTCAATCTATGGTGTCATCTATTGATTAAAACAGGGGGAAGAAGAAGGGTGGTGGGTGGGAGAGATCGTGAATTTCTTGTGGAGGAGGGTGGCAGTGACCGTGACATGCTGTGGAGAAGGGTGGCGACAGCGAAGCGGCGGTTTAGGAGCGGCGGTTCGGCGGTTGAGGGCAGCGGTGCGTGGAAAAGGGAGGGGTAGGGTAGAGGGATATAAATATTATTTTATATTTTTATTAATGTATTATTATTTTTACCTAAACCCACTTTTCACCACCGTAACTTGAACCCACCTTTCACCACCACCTGAAACCAACCGCTAACCACCACCATCATATGAACCTACTGTCATCTTGAGTTGTCTGCAATGTCACAACCACTCACTACTACCGCCCCAAACCCAAACCATATCGATCAGATCTGAAGTTCAAGGGGGTGATGGTGGCTGATTGAGGCGAGGATTGAGGCGAGGATTGAACCACCAGGCCACTTCAACATCACCACAACCACCTCATCTTCGCCACCAAACCACCGAATTGAACCACTGCCACTTGAAATAGACCGATTCAATCTATGGTGTCATCTATTGATTAAAACAGGGGGAAGAAGAAGGGTGTGGGTGGGAGAGATCGATGAATTTCTTGTGGAGGAGGGTGGCAGTGACCGTGACATGCTGTGGAGAAGGGTGGCGACAGCGAAGCGGCGGTTGAGGAGCGGCGGTTCGGCGGTTGAGGAGCAGCGGTGCGTGGAAAAGGGGAGGGGTAGGGTAGAGGGATATAAATATTATTTTATATTTTATATTAATGTATTATTATTTATTGAAAGTGTAGTTTTGGTATTTTTAATATATTAACAGAAAAGTTAACGTCCCATCCACGTTGGGGACCAATTATGTTTCGTTTTGTCAAACATGTGGACCGAACTTGTAGTTTTTCAAACCTGAGTACTAGAAGTGAAAACAAGCCTAAGTGTAGGAACCTTTCGTGTAACTAACTCAATAATTGAATTTACAGATTTAACAATTAGTGATTATTATTAGATGTTTTCTGGTTTATAAAATAGTTTAAAGTATATATCCAAAAAAAGTTCATATATATCTTTTAAATATTATTTTAAATAATGATAATTATCTAAATTTATTTGTTATTTTAGAACAAGTAATGTAAGAGAGAGGAAGCAAGAGTCAAGTGAAAGTCTAAAATCTATCGCTTTGGTGGTTTAATGTTTTGATACGGAACATGATTTCTATATTTGTATACATTTGATTTATGCCAAGAACGAAAGACAATTGCCGTTTGGAATCCAAAGCGTTTTAATTTTTATAGTCTGGATGTTTAATGATTCGATGGTCTTTGAAATATGAAATAGACTGCATAAACACATGCGGTTTGTATAACCTTTGTTATTTTGATTAATCTTTTGAAGTATGTAGCTATGAATGTGTTATCATGAACCATGTATTAATTTAAAGTTATAGTGCAAACTAATAAATTAATTAAAGTTTAAAGAGTATCTTTTGAGCTTAAGAAGACTTTACAATCAAATTTAGAATGGATTGAATAGCCTGAATTGATAACCTACAATAACCCAACAAACTCATCCGGTTTATCATCATTTTCAGAGAACATATTTAGCACGGTGACTCAAAGCATGATAGTGTATTGTTTATATAGTTTAAGATTAACAACTTATAACATTTTGCTATATATAATTTTTGATGCAATTGTCCCCCTTATGGCCTTATACTAACTCTTTTATTATTTCAAAGCATATTGGCTAAAAAAACTATGACTAACATTTTTACTATTAAATTTATTAATTTTATTTATTGATCTTTAAATGCTAAAATATAATATAATAGACACATCTCTTTCCTTATCTCTATCTTTATATAATTAAACAATATGTTGAGTTAATTACATGGACAATCCATGTGGTTTGCACAGCTTAAGAAAAAGATGTTATTGTTTATTTACTTAAAATAACTATTAATACGTAATATCAATCATATTTTATCTTATAATATGGCTTTATAATTTATAAATTTTCATTACTAATTATTTAATATTATATGTATTCAACTTGTGTAATACACAAGTACTAACATAATGCTATTATATATAAAGAAAAATTAGGAAGTAACTATGAAAAAATATGCAAGTCATCTTCAAATGGATTTTTTGTCCGTTTGAAGGGGATCTTACATAAAGTTATTTTTAACTCTTAATCACTAAAAGATTATATTTTTAATGTTTTAATCATGCAATAAATACTAATTTTTATATTTTTTTTGTTGATGCCATTATTGTGACATCAATTGAAAAAACGTTTATATAAGCCTACGAGGATCTTAAAATTTACTATATCATCAAAAAGATTTTTTATTTTTATTGAATACTATAAATGTTTTACATCAAATATACTTATGAATAAATATTTTAGTTGCAATAACACTGATCAGGGTATATGCTTCTAACAATTTATGATTATTAGAGTGCTTGAGGTGTTCTCGGGTTAAGGCATCAGGTTCCACCGGCAACTGCGCGAACACCACTGCAAGTCATTCGGTGGGGCAACGACTTGCAATTTAGACTCGTGAATCCGATGATGAAGCCGTAACTCACAAACACACCCGTGGCAGAATCTGGTATTAAGTTAAGAAAGATGGTGCCGAAACATTTTAGGATAGTTTTAAACTTTTAAGTTCAAATATGTGACGTCTCGAATGACATAATTTTAAAAGATTATACTACTATCACTCAACCACTTGATTATACATTTCTTGTATTTCCTTTTCAAAGAAAATCCAACTAACTTTTCCAACAACCCAATTAAATACCTTAGACAGACGTATCTAATTATTAATTCATTGTTTTCATGACCGGATCGGACAGGCCTGTCCGACCGGGGATCGGCCACCTAGCCGGTCCGGTTCGGTGCGACTCGTTTTGGACTGGTCGAACCGGCCGGTTCGTCCCAAACCGCTTTTTTATTTTTTTTTGTTTTTTATTTTAATAAGTAAAACCAGGTGTTGAACCATAATTAGTGTGTTGGATATAAAAATATAGTTAAGTTTATATATAACTATAAAATACATATATAAATTACTTATATTTAATTATATATATAACTATATATAATATAGTATATATAATTATGGCGTCATCCGGTTTTTAAATCCGGTCCGACCACCAAACCAGTAAGGCGTCCGGTTCGACGTCCGATCCGGTTCTGAAAACATTGATTAAATTTCATCCGCAAAGATAATGATGTTTCTTTATATTTTCATATTATAATATTATTAGTCCTTACTTTACTCATTTAATTCTATTTACAATTTATTAAATAATAAGCCACTAACATTTGAATTAGGAAGTTTATATATCAAACCTACTGGAAAGATGTATAAGCTACTAAATATAGAAGATATTCCAATCATTTGATAAGATAGTAGACACGTACATGAGAGAAAAAAGGATAGTTGGGAAAATAACTCTAGTTTGTAAGATTTACAAGAGTTAAAGACATAAAATAAATTATATAACTTAAATATGATGAATATTGAAGGTGCCTAGACCGCTACAAGTCTTGCTAACTATGACAGAAATAAATAAAAGATACAACTCAAATGTAATCTTAGAAAAAGGGTGGATCCTGCAATCAATAGACAAGATAAAATCACGAGGTTCAATATTGATTTTAGTGAAAGCTTTTAAAGAAGTGCTACAAGAGATTGTGAGAAGTTACTACCAAAGAAATTAAGTAAAAGAACAATAAACATACGATCATAAGGGCATAGTACGATGATCATGCTAAAAGAATAAAAATCCTTACTTTCTTGAGTAGATGGAATGACATAATTGGCTTCCATTTTCAAGATGGCGCACATAAATACTGTCGAAGTAAAACATGTGTCGCTATCATTTTGGGCATGTTACGGTTTTACATTTTGGTACGGTAGATCACTTTTTTGTTTAAATTAAATCTATTATTACTGTTAATAAGCCTATTCCTTTTGTAATACACAGATCTACTCCTGCATTACGTTAAAGAAACTTGTAACATTCATTTTCGTAGGGATTTATATATATATATATGTATGCATATATATATATATATGATAACAACAAGTTTAATTACATTGATAATAGTAATTTTATAAAATACAATAAAACAACATCTAAAATAGATTTTGAATGATGGAGAAGTGTACTTATTAAATTCATATTCGAATTATCTTAAGGTAGTGTTTGGTATGCAAGAATTATAGACGGAATGCAATGAATTATTAAGGGTGAATAAAATATAAGTTATATAATATTTTTGGTTGGTAAAAAGAATGAAATGGATCATTACATAATTAATATCATTCATTCTAGTCACACCAAATTCATTCCATCCATCACTCTTTTTTTAGTTCAATTCATTCTTTTATCTTTATTTTATCCTTAGTCACCACTACCACCACCCACTCACCATCACTACCCGTAACCATCACCGCCAGCCACCACCAACCACCATGTCCAGCACCACCATCACCACTAGCCACCAAGATTGAGAGGTACTGGCCACCACGACCACCACCACTCACCACCAGCCACCACCAGCCACCATTGGCCATCACCACATCGACCACCACCACTGACCACCACAACCACCACCGTCGACCACCACCACCGTCAACATTGGCCACCACCACCGACCACTATATCCACCACCACAGCCACCACCAACAACCACCAAGCCACCACCGCCCACCATGCACCATCGCCACCAACCACACCACAAATTACCACTAGCCACCACCAACACCACAACCTCCTCCATCGGCCACCACCACCACCGGCCGCCATTGCCATTGGCCACCACCATAACTACTTTTACATTTCATTCATTTGTTTTTTCCTACTTAACAAACAACACAAAGTAATAATTCATTCCATTCCTAAAGGTAACAAACAAGCTAACGGATTAAAGTGATTTATTTTATTCTCATCCATTTCATTCACTCATCTATTTTATTCACTCATACATTTTATTCACTCATTTATTTCATTTTTTTATACATTATATTACCCTATACTAGATAAACCTTAACTTAGATTGTTAAGTGTGGTTAAAGTTATTTATTATTACATCTAGTGGTAAAAAAGGATGACATGGGCTAATTACCCAGAGTTCATCTAGGAAAAAAAAAAAAAGAGGAAAAATGGAGTTGAAGGATGACATGGGCTAAAACATTCCACCTTTTCATCTACATCTGATATGTAAAATAGTTTAAATTCTTATAATATTTATGACGTTATTCAATTATCAGATCCGGACCAACCATTAACCTGATAAGACGACTGATCCAAGATAAATATGTTATGTGATTGTAAAAACATTGTTAATTTCCTTGCTAAAAAAAAAAGTCCATTATATTAATCATGGTTTGACCCACTATAATGAAATGATAATGGCCAAAGGCAAACAAGAAAGCACTAGAACGCCAAGAACAAGTGGTTAGGTCCCAGTGACCACTTGTTGGTTCGGTTGTGTGTTTGCATTTATAGGTTGGGGTTATGTACAGCCAATAAAGATTGTACCTTTTTTTATCTGATTTCATGAAAGTTGACCCATTCATATGCAACCACCATACTAATGGATAACCGACATATATATATTGAGTCAAATCACAACCCATTTTGATTTTGATAAGTAGGCAGGAATGTATAGTTTTTATTTATTTATTTATTTATTTATTTTTATGGAGCTGAAAATATAAATAAGAGAGTAAAAATAGCAAGATGTTAAATACAACGTGAGCAATGGTGTTCAGTAGATTACAGAAGCATCGTGCGACAAGTAAAAGTAAGTCTTTTGAATTAAAAACTTATACATTTAAAGAAATTCGTTAGGGTTTAAATTAACGGTCTAAAATCATTAGAAAAAACGGTTTAAAAAATTGACTAGCTTTAGTAAAACCTAGAATTAGTTTATAGCTGATTCAAACCATAATTATTGAATTCAAAGCTTAATAAGACAATTGAGCATCAATGAGCTATTGAAAACTCACGTTTGAAAGCTGGGTGAGGGGTTATCTTTCTATAACTATGATCCCTTTGAATACTTTCATTTCAGCACCGGCACAAGACAAGAAACAAATAAGATTTTTGTTAATAAAGTACTAACTTTCTTGAAATGTTTTTTGAATCATTCCATCTATGCTTACTTAAGCCCTTGTTTCTTTTATAATTACGAGATTGATTTCGTGGTGACCAGTACATATAACAAAGATATCTAGATCGTTTTACTATCATCAATCCTTGCGACCTTATACTATTTGTGTGTTATATGTAATAAACAACCGATAACACGTTATAACCAATATAAGTTAGTTGCTATTACATTCATTTTAGTGAGATTAAACACACTTATATTTAAACCAAAAAACATTTAACACTAAACTAACTAAACATACGTGTTAGATTATAATTTAAGATGCATTTGAATTCGTTCTTTTGAATCTTTGAAACTTCAGTAACAATTCTAAGAACTCTAATTATGTTATATGAATCGACCTGACTCGAATCAAATGATGTACCGCATCAAACCTGTTGTTTTAACATAGAATCTTAAATCAAATCACAATCACGTTCTTGTAGATTTAAAACGCATTGCCATACTTTTTCAAAAGAAATGAAATTATAAACAAACAAATAAAATAACACAAGAAAAACATTCATCCATATCTTATGTTTATACATATGTCGACATATACGTGATCATAAATGATAAAAAAAACATCTAAATTACACATAATCAAATCAACCAAATTACATTCAACACGTTAATGAACATAATTACCGAACAACATCGATTCAAACGGGTAAATTCTCGATTGGGGCCGGTGAATTGGTGGATGAAAGACGGGCTACTGCGATAGCCTGATCTTGGGATTCTTCTTCTTCGAGATACTCCTCGTCGTCAGAATCCGCAGTGGTTAAATTGACACACGAGCAGCTCTCGAGAGACGCGAAGAACGCCGATGCAACGTTGTTCCCGACTCGACTCGCGATTCCGGGCTTTTCATTGGGATTGGCGCCGGGATTCTCATCCATCTTGTTACAATTTCTCCAATCTAATTTGATTGGAGTTGATCGATGGATTTGATTTTGATTCCAATTTCTACCAAAATTTGGGGAAATACAACCTATTGTTTACTGAATTTTGATAAATGTCACGTGTCATATAGGAAATGGGTTAAAATTATGAATGATTGATAGCCGTTAAAGAGGTCGTTTTATGGACTAAATGAATAAGGAGTGTAAAAATGTCAAAATGTAAATATTTTAGAGTTGAAAAATGCAAAAACATGTAACACGTTAATAGTATTGAACTCTTTAATAAATTCTTAGGTTTTTATTTTCTTATCCTTTTAACTTATATGTGTAGTGGTTAATGTTTCGAATACATGTCGATTAATGGAGAGTTGTCGATAATAAGATGAGGGGAGTACATTTCATATTTTATATTTTAATTATTGTTACATTAATGTCACATAATCATAATCTCTCTTATATATATAAATTACTACTATAATAAAATAGCATCTCAAAAGGATATTCGTCACACTTATAGACTATCAAATTTTTATTTTTCCACTCAAACTATGGCTTTTACTATTAAAGACACTAATTTATTTATATTTTTACGACTATTGTTTCCATTTTTGTTTATTCAAAAATTAATTTAATGTTTCCTATTCACCTCTCATTTGCAAATGATAGGATACCATATATCATATCTTAAGAAATTATTTTATATATAATAAGTTATTTCAGTAATTAAAAATATATACAGATTTATGATTTGTCTTTTTTTTTTTTACCTGTTTAATACATGTGTTTTTATTGAAACTAGTTTAGATAAATGCAGTAAAAAGGTTCTCTAACATGTCCTTCATCTTTAGTTTTTCTTCTATAATCTAATTCGGGTTGTAGATGAATCCTGACAGCAGCAATTGCTTCAGTTGTTATACACTGAGAAACAAAACGAGTTCTCCAAAGAGGCTCAGAATTTATTTTAAGGGCCCTGTGACTAACATGATCCTCAGCTTTTTATCATTTCTGTTTTCTGATTTTGTTTATTTTCAACTGTGACAAGCATTGTAACTTTGTTTTATTTTCTATTGTATTGTTTATATTAATAAAATATGTTCTTGTTTAAATTTTATATCAACGGTTCTTACAGAAGAGAGGTTGGAATGCTAATGAACGATCGATTAATGATACCAGACCAATGGGATCTGTTTTCAGCTCTTTTATCCATGAATAGGAGTCTTCTAATGAGTTGTAAGGTTCTTCAAACCTTTTATGTTTTAGATTACTGCTAGCAAAAGGTTTTTGGTCTTATTTTTGTGCATTTTACATGTAGTGTTTATCTTCTCGACTCTCGAGTAGCATATATTATACTTATACTTAAAAAGCAAGGTCGGTGGGTTGCCACTGGCCTTGCCACATGTCACCTTCCTATTGGTTGTCTCAAATAAATTTTTCTATTTTTTTTTGTTTGGGCGCATTTATTTTGTCTACATATACGTGGGTTTCTGCAATAATCAAAAGACTTGGTCTAGCACGTGTCTAAGGCCATGAGTTATTACGGAGATGGCCTGGGTTTGAATCCCGCTGTTGTCATTTTTTTTATAAATAAGTTTTTTGCTTTTTAAGAACTTTGTAGTATTTCATTTTCACCCTCTAAAGTTTCGGATTACTCCTATAAAAGTTAGACTGTCTGCGTTTCGACATACGTCTACGTTTTGACGTAAATTTTGTTCAGAAATAAGTTGGGTCAAATATAAAACGTTTTAATGCCTATTTTTATGTACGCTTTGAGTTGACCTACGTTTCGACATTGGTTTATTTGAAAACACGTCAGGTCAATATAATACTTTTTCATTTACTATACATTTGGACGTAAATTTAGTTCGAAAAAGGTCTGAGCGATTGTAAGTCTATGTTTCAATATTAATTTTGTTTAAAAACGAGTCAAGTCAAATATTAAATGTTTTTGTTCAACGGTATAAATTCGAGTTACTCTACGTATTGACGTAAAACTAGTTTGGAAACAAGTCGGGTCTATTATAATCTATACTTTATCACATCACGTACAATGTCGCGGCAACGCGCGATGGGTAATAAACCTAGTATGATCTTATTTGGCTGGTCAAGTGTCTCACTAATGTCTTAAAATTTTTCTTTATTAGTTATTTACTTTTTTATATTCAAATTCCATTCGACAAGCTTGACTGTCTCGACTTTGGAAATTGATGTTGTATGTTGGTGAAAGCCCTTTCTTTATTAGAAACTAGGTTACAATCCCGTATAATACACGGGCTAAATAAATTTATTGTTACATGGTTAATAATATAAAAAGTTATGTCTTAAATATTGTGTGTTATACGGATTAAATAAACCAATGTATTACACATATGAAAATTAAAGTTAACATATTTAAAATTTTAATTATGAATAGTTATTAATTAATTAATAGCTATTATAGCATTCATGATTAAGAGGAGAGAGAAGCGGAAAAACCAATTATTAGATGGCTTAAAATGATGACAAGTGTACAGATTTATTTTTATTTATTAGTATAGAGATGTGAGTGGTATATTTAGGCGTGGCAAACCTGACCCATAGAGTAAATTATGGGCTAGTTTGGACTTTCAATTTAAGGTCATGGGTTGTTTTGGGTTGAATGTAAATGTTAATGGGTCAAACTGGGTAAATATGAAAATAGATAAAACTGGAAACGGGTCATAATGGGCCAACCAAAAGAGAGCACGGGTCAAAATGGGCAATTAGCATGGACAATTCTGGGGTTCTCGCCTCCCTCACGCTCCTCACGACTTTCCCCGATCTAACTACAATCGTCTATGTTTCATGGGCTCACGACTACAGTTGGCTAAATAGTCAACCCTTGACCATCCCGCTCTCATCCTTGTCTCGTCTCTATCGGTTATTTTAAGGATTTTGATTGTTCATCGGTCATTGATGTCTAGGTCTACTGCTACTATTTTGACTTTTTTGTATCCGTTTTCGAGTTTGTTGTTGCTTCTTGATTCTCCATTCTTTCACTCATGTATTCTCGATTTTTCTAATCCAACATTATGCTAATTTGAAGATTTGTTTGGTTAATTGCTTGAATGGTTGTATTTCTTATGGTTGTTAATTCATGTTGTTTTGTTAGTTCATGTTGCAAAACAAATGTTTGAATGCTTATTCCATTTGGATCATATCATTCTTATTGTTACTATTATCTTTACTAGGTTATGACATTTTTAGCTTACAAAGAGATCTGCTGCCATGGATGATGGTGTTTTTATGATTTTGCTACATTTGGAAATGATACTATATAGATTTGTAACGGATTTCTCATACATTTTGCTCGTAAAATCTTTCATGGAATGCTTGAATCATGTTTTTGCCAGATATGTTGTATTGCTTGATGTTTATACAAATCATGTTTTTGTTTTCAAACTAACCCGTCTTGACCCGGATATCTTTTTATCAAAACCCGTTTTAACCCGGACCAAATTGCTTTCTTTTCAAATCGGCCCATCCTAACCCGAAACCATCCTGACCCGAACCCATCGTGACCCGTTACACCACCCGACCCAACCCGCCCATTTTGCCAGGTATAGGTATATTAGTGTACCAGATCTTTTTTCGGTACAGACCAGGATAGTTTAACATTCAAGTACTTTTTGTTTATTTTATAATTCTTTATAAATAGTATGGGCAATACGTGTATAAGTAAGAGAAGAATGCCTATTCATATGCATATACTTGAAAATATTCGACACATCTTTTTATTTTCTCACTGTCATCTAAAAAATACAGATAATGAGGCCTAGACCATTTTACATTGGGCTGTTGATGTTGAAATATATGTTTATCTAAAATTTATTCAATTCAATGTCAAAATATGATTTTATATAAAAGTCATCTAATTACTGTTGTATTTCTATTTTCTTTTCAAAAATATTGGGGTGCATATATGTTGAGAATGATAGAAGCTTGTTGGACTAAGCTTGTACCAGTTGTTGATGTGGATTGGGCTTATGATAACAAGAATTAAAGCCGGTGGGTTATTCTCTAATGGGCTTGTATCAAGTGGGCTGCTATCCTAAATTGTTGGTTAGCTGGGAATATATACACAAATCAAGTTTATGAACCCATTACACATATCAGCAACATCGTCATCATTATCATCGTCTTCTTCATCATCCGGTAATAATGATGTTGAAGTGGTTGTCTTAAGTTTTAGACTTTTAGTCATCGATCACACACAAGATAGGCTTCTTATTTTGTTCTTATTTTTCTTCTAAATGAAGTTTTATTCGTCGATCTTGTTCTTCATTCTTACGAGAGTCTTTTCTAGGGTTTTCATCTTTATGGTGATTTTTTGAGTCTATTTAGATCTGTGTATTGGTTTTGTTTTGTAATGTTTAATCTACCATTGTAGGTTTGATTTTGTTTGTCTTTCGTTCTCCATTATATTGTCTAGATTCTGAGTTTGGATGATGCATTAAATTGGAATGAGAGTGTTTCTTTTGAGTTTTCTGATAGTTGATCGCGGTTAATTTGAAACTGCAGAACTGCTTTTGAGTAGGAATGCCGATGTGAACTTAAAGGTTAATTTTGATGTTAGTCTATTTTAGTATTCCAATTGATAAAGGTAGCAACTTTGACATGTTTATTTATGAATGGATTCTTTGGGATTATCTTATATCATAACAGGTCAAATATGTAAAAGTAGACACCTTAACTAAAAGGGCAACGGGTTAAAAAGGTTGAAACCAAAACATGTTTTCGGCACATACTACCTTTTATATAATTTTATTCAGTAAATTATATTATTATGTCCAAATCTTTTTCTAATGCAAAATATTCCTAATCATTTTATTCAAAATAACTAT
The DNA here is from genome assembly GCA_025506415.1 of Flaveria robusta. Classification (NCBI taxonomy): domain Eukaryota; kingdom Viridiplantae; phylum Streptophyta; class Magnoliopsida; order Asterales; family Asteraceae; genus Flaveria; species Flaveria robusta. The sequence continues at coordinate 43,241,986 of CM046469.1, forward strand.
AATTGAAGTACTATAAATTCTGTAATCGTATTTGACATTAATTATTTATAAATCTAGATGACATAAATTTTTGAAAAACCGTTGTAGGTCAACCCAACCTGAATCGACCCAGATGTAAAAATTTCTTCACCTCTGCTAAGTTCTGAACCTGACATGAACTTGTATTTGTGTTGATATCATAAACTAAATTTTCTTGTTGATAACATACCCTGAAGGATGACGAGGGCCAAACACCATTGCATTAGGCATAGCTGAGTAGCTTAAGAAAAGTTTGATGTCAATGACTTTGTCGGTGTAATTGATGTAGGGTTGTGTTCATTGATTCAAGGCTTCAAAGTTCAAACTTTCGACAATTTAACAGTTCAAAGACTCACAAGGATTCACTTATTAGTTCAAGTATCATTATTGTTATTGAATTAGATGTTAGAAGATCATAATCAAAACAATCCTAAAACAAATAGATCAATGTTAATTAGTAATAAGAATATAAAAGTCAAAATAGAAAAATCAAACTAATAGTAATTAGCATAAACTGGGTTAGTTATGTTAGTTTTATTAGTTTGTAACCACCTATTGTAAGGGTATAAATACCCATCTCGTACAACATTCTCAGTCAATGTGTTTTCTGTGTGAATTTTGTGTTCCCAATTGACCCTATTTCCACTGAGTTCCTACACATCTTTATGCATACTCGTTATGATTTGTTCATACATGATTGATTCTCGATCGAGGAGCCTTAACATTAGAGTTATTATTATTGACTTCAACTGATTTTTAGTAACTTCAATTGCCATTAACAGTTTAGTGCTAGAGCTTGATATGATTATGGTAATTAGCTTTCTTCAACATCTTTGTTTTATTAACTAAAACAGTTAAATGATTGATTAAGTGTTTTGAATGCAGACTATTTACGTAACAATTGTAGTTACAATCACTCACACTTACTGTCAATATATAGTGTTCCTGCAACACCCCATAGTATATGTTTTGTTTAAGCACTTTGAAAGTTGAAAATGTATTATCTTGATGATAATAGTTTGTATTTTGAACTTCATCATTTTGATATTTTTTGTTTCTTCAAGATCTGGAAGTGGCTGGTATGGATATTGCACGGATCGTGAAGTGGTATGGATGTTGCACCTCATAGCACAGGTCCATAAATTGTTGCTGTTATTATCGAATATGTTTTCCTCCGGTTATTGAACTTCATCGTTCATCCTTAAAGCATTTCATTATTATTATTAGAGTTAATTACAAGAACAGTCCCTAGGGTTTGCACATGTCATAACCCAATCTTCTGGCCCGACTAGTTGTATTAACATCATAACAATACACAGAGGAAGTCTTATACAAATTCAAGGCCACAAAGCTAGACTGAATTTAAACCTTAATAGTGTTTATACAAATCCACACGTCTATCGCGTTTAAATTACAATAAAAACATAATTCCATATACATTGTCCTACGCATGTTAAATGTAGTTGTATCTTCTAAGTAAAGAACTTATTCAAACTTAGACTGCTTAGTTTTCTCGACCTAGCTTATTGCCTTTGCGGCATTCCCTGCTCCTACATCATGAGCTAAAACATGTAAACAACAACGTTGTTGGTGAGTCATAACTAATGACTCTAAAGCAGTTAAGCAAATATTACAAAGTGTGTAAGTAATTATCAACAAATCAAATCTATATCAAAGTCACCGCAGTGAGCATAAGTTTTGACCACGTATGTGCCACTCTAGGTTTATTATATATAATAATAGGATGGTAGGTTATAGTCACACCGGCCGACCAAATCTCTCGCCATCAATTCTAGTCAACCCTATCCACAGTCTCTGCTACGGCCTTAGGCTAGCCCTAGTCCTATCCATAGATCTCCGCTATATCCTCAAACTACTATTATCCCGTAGTTATATCCACAGTCTCCGATGTGACTTCAAACCAATCCAATCCTATCTTCAGTCTTTGTAGTGGCCTCAGTTTGAGTATTCACCATAGAGTGTGGCTTCCTTACCTAGATGGATCCAACTAAGCGCATATATGCCCCTAGGTTTGAGCAAGACATTACATACTAGTAATCCTCTCTTTACCTTAATGATTTCCCCTTGTTTGGTTCTTACCATCATTCTGGACGTATCTAAGACCATAGCTATCCAGGTTTTCAGATTGCTTTACTTCTCCGCACACTTCCAAGACATTTATATCAAATCATTTACAAGCTCGAAGCAACCCCAAAAAAATTAAGAAAAAAGGGAAGTGATTAGATTTCTTAGTGATAAGTTTCCCAAGCACATCCTCACACACTAGTTGACGAGTGTTTTACAATCCTGTACCATAAAAATACACACGTCAAATTGATATAACTTCAACATGCAAACTCTTGGGATTGCCCACCCGAGTTAATCTATGTGACCGGCCCTAGTCATGTCAATGACCTAAGGCTAGGGTTTTCCACAACCCTAATTATCATTTCCCATCCCAACTTCGAACTTTATCCTGTGACCAATCCGTTTATCAAAACATGGTCATTTCCAGACCATAACAATTATATGCATCCTAATCATTATCTATTGGTTTGGTTCTTTTTAAAAACCTTGGTTTATCCAAAAGGTCCATAATCATGCCTAAGGTGAAGGTTTTAGAACCTTACCACAATAGATCTGAGTTCTTAGTCAACTCATGAAGACCAAGTCCACCGTTGAATTGATCTTTCACTTAAATGGATTTTCACATGTTATATTTCTGCACATATACATCCATACTTGTATTTATAAGACATTTGGGCTTACCAACAAAACCGAGCCTTGAAACATTAGTTTCAAGTTACATCAACGTCAAGGAACACAACCACGAACTTGAATCGTCCACACGAGCCTTCCAAAAAGTCTATGGTGTAGAAAAAGGGAGATTCGGGCATAAAAAGAGAGAACACCGATAATGAGAGTGTAAAATGGGTGAAAATTGGATTTTTGGGTTTTTATACCACTTTTGCCTGACTCGGCTCCATCACGGACTGCTACGCCATCCCTGATGGTCCGCTACCGACTTAAAAAGCATATTCGCTTCTAAATGAAATATTCACATATTCCAAACGAATATTTATCACGGACCGTTAAGCTAAACCATGGCTTTCTGCGACCACCTTAACGGATTGTTACCTAATTCCTTGGTAGTCCGCTATGAGACCAGATCTCGAGCCTCCTTCCTTGATGGTCCATTTTGGCAGACCCTCATAACCCATAGCGGTCTGTATAGACTAATTTCCCAAATTCTTAAGAAATTTCCATTTCATTTACGTTTCAGACCCTCACTTTCATATGTCGACCATTCCATTAAGCTGAGGGGCAACATGTATTTCAAGTTTACTTTCTACTTTGAAAAAATTACAGATGCAAGGGTGAACTATATATGTTTTGCACACGCGTTGTCCTAACATTGACAAAGGTTAACTTAATCAATTGATCTTTATTAAATGACTAAAGTACCTTACCTATAAAAATAAAATTTCTTAAAATCATATTAAATAGTGGGACACACATTATGTAAAATAAACAAAAATGATTCTAAACAATTACCACACCCACCCCTTCCTCCCCACTGACTGTTCCCCGCCATCTCTAATGACATTTCGGTAGCCACCACCATCACCCTAAGCCCCTTCACCCCCCCAACCATCACCAACACCACCCCATCCTTCTTTCTGCGTGAAACTACCAGACACCCTCACTTGAAGAACATGAAACCAACCACCCTACACAACCACTTAAAGCCTTTTTCCCGGTATGCCGCTCCGCGAGCTAGCATAAAATGATCAGATGTCCCTGCCATCAATTTTGAAATGAAACTACACCATCATAGTAGATCTCGCCAATTTAATGTGAAAAATCAGATCATAAACCAAAAGTTTACATTGCCATCGTAGGTCTTGAATTTTTTACGCTAAAACGGGTTCTACGTGACGATTGTGACCAGTGGTGATGCTAGTGACCGATGGTGGTGGTGATAACAGCCGATGATAGTGGTTGTGACTAGTGGAGAAGAAGATGGAAGAACAATATGGAGGAGAGGGGGTTGGGTGAAATGAGGAGCATGGGGTAGGGGTGTGATAAGTTAGGTTTTATTTAAGAATAAGAGTGAGTTATCATTTTCATTTATGTGATTTGGTCATATTTGTCAGTTTCATTCAAAAATATATATAAATATATATTTTTGCATTTGGTTCCTCAAGTTTTTAAAAAGTTATTATTTTCATCCAAAAATATTAACTTCATTAATTTAGATTCGATCATTAAAAGGGTGATTGTAATTTTGCATATAAAAACAAAATCATAATTTATGTTAATGTGTTGCTAATAAAATTACATTCTTCTATTACTATTCCATTCACGAAATCTACATTGGACCTATTATCTTTTTATAATCGAGACTTTGATCATCGACTGAATAATAAGATTGTCAGCTTCATCAATGAGGGATGATGATGGATCTGGTTTTTGGTGGCGGTCGGAATCCGTTGTGAAGAGGTTCTATAATGGAGATCACCACCTCTAGTCATCCTCTCCCCTATATCATGATTCACGAACATAATCACACAAACAATCTTATTATGTCAAAGTTAAGATTTTCTCAATTTATATGTTTAACATTTTAAATTATCGAAATTAATATTTTTGATGAAAATGTTAACTTTTTAAAATCTTGGGGAGCCAAACGCAAAAAAAATTGTTTTGGATGAAAATAACAAATATGACAAAATCATAGGGAGAAAAAATGACAATTCGCTCTAAGAAAAATATTACTGTTGAAAAACATTTACTTAACAAAGAAACTTAGGCTTTGTTAGCATCAAAGACTATTAACATGCATTCTTTGCATAGTTCAGCCCTCTTATGTGATTTTTTTCAAAGCGAGGATTAAACCAGAATTATATGCAAACTCTAGGGACTGTGCTTGTAATTAACTCTTATTATTATAAGTATTGAATGTATAATTATTTAGTTTTATTGTTATTTTGTTTATCATATTTATATGCAATATATGTAATATTACTTGTTTATCATTTTTACTCAGATTGAGACTTGAACCCCTATATATTTATATCCTTAGCCAACTAGTTAAGCTGAAGTACTCATGACATGTAAATATTAGGAGGTCATGGGTTCAAGTCTCACTCTGAGCAAAATGCTCAGTGTTGAGCCAGGGGGTTTTCTCAGCAATGGGTTTACTTCTGAGGGGGTTGGGTGCGGTCTCGGCTGGAAAATGAATAGGTGGGCCCGATTAAGATAACACCTATTATCAGAAGCAGGATCGCATATTTGCCGTTCAAAAAAAATATTACTTTTATTATTATTGTTTACTCGGCCTTTGAAACGATCAACAATCTTATCAAACATCACCGACTAGCTCCACTTGTTTCAAACATATCGATAGTGACATTCACATTCAATGCAATCAATGTTGGCATCCAAATCAAACAACGTGATCTAAATCAACTCAGCCCTCATCATCATTGGTGTATCCAACAACATTGATATTCACATATCAACTTAAAAACCCAAGATTAAATGCAAAACTTATTTTCACCATGGATGAAAATGTATTTGATTGTAAAACCTTAAATTTTATATCCTTCCACTTTTAACATCAAAATTTACTTATGAATAATAGTTCTATCAAATTATCAAGATTTCATATTAATCATCAGAGATATTTCTACAAATACGAGATTGACCCAGTTCAATAAAACAAAACATTCTTGCTCGTAGAACAAACAATCAGGTAGATTTGTGATTTCAAATTCATCATGTATGAATTCGATTCATAAACAATAGTTTGGCAACTTGAATTAGTGTCCCGTTAGAAATGAATGAAACAATTCAAACCTAGGAATTCAAGCAACAAAGACCAAATTTCAAGTGATTATAATAGAATTCCTAAAACAAAAACATCATATTCAATGCTCGAAAATAAGATGTGAGAAATAATAACAACGCTAAGAATTAAAATTTCATATGCTAAAATTATGAGAGGAAGAAAAAAAGGTTTGATTAATACAAATTAGAATATAGTCCAACTGGTGTAATAAGCAAAAAGTATTTTAATTAGGAAAACGTGGATGAAAATTTATCCACCTGGAATATAATAGCAACAATTGAACATAAATTAGCAGGCAAATCAACTTCAATTAAAAGTGGCATCCAATGGATACAATGAAATTCAAGAAAAATAAATTTCAAACAACCAATTCAAACTTATTCTTTATGATTCAAAAGGAGTGATTTCACAATAATTTTCAGAGGTGATTCAAGTGGTACGAATGAAGCGAATATGAGAAACAAATCAGTTGGATTAGCACTTTAGAAACAAGAATCATAAATTTTCTTAAAAGATATTAATATATATTAAAAATATTTAATAGGGGTAAAATTGTCATAAACTAAAAATTCTTTTATTTAAGGACATATATGATATTTTAAGTTTTGATTAAATATATATGATATTTCATAAGTTTGCAGGGATATATATGAAATTCTCCCTAGTTAAATAGTTGAAAGCCGCGGGTCTGAATGGAAATACTTGAATCAATTTTATGAAGGCTCCATCCTTATTCCTTAGGTATCTTTCATTGCCTTTCGGTACTAAATAATAGTCCTTCTGTATTACATCTATTTTTTACAAATGATATGTTGATTTTACGACAATTTTTCATCTGAAATTTCCTTAATATTGTCAGAATAATTAGAGTTTTCCACGTCTTTGGGATGAGAGTGGAATTGGCAGATACTAAATGAATGGTTGTTCTATTCCATGTTTCCCTTTATAATAAGAAAGTGAACTATTCATTGGACTTGATGCTAGAAAAAAGAGTTAACTGAACACGATAACTATAGAATTGGTCATGCTTACGAGAGAAGTCCTTCAAATTATTTTCATTTTCTCATGTTGGTGTATTTGACGGGTCCGTTGACATGACTTGCAAATAGTCTCCCTCATCATGCTAGCGACGAGATCAAGTATACGTCTTTCTAGTGGGTCAAGAAGTAATCGTTAAACTTTCTATTGATCGGGAGCAATGGTGCATTTCATATATTTTTAACGGCTAATTGGATCACTTACGGGTCATCGGCCCATCTGATCATTTTCATTACTTGAGTACGTAATCTTGTGGCACTAGGTTGCCACGTCCACGAAGGAAAGCTCGTACATCACTTCGTCCCCATCTCGAACCTAAGACAGAACCTTAAAATGCTTATTAGAAGTTTTGTTGAATTTAATCATCAAACCCATGCTTTGGATCTACAATTATTATTATTTTATTACTTTAGTAAGTGGGTCAAGCTTTTATTATTACCAAAAAGATCTAGTCTAGTTTATATAGCAAAGCATTTTTAAAAAAATCCCAGATTCAAGATTTTAAGATTGAAAATAAAATTTAGAAACTGAAGGAAAATAAAGAACATATGCCTTGATTATTGCCTTGAAGTAACAGTGTGTCAAAATTTTATAATCTAATGGTGTGTTTAGGATTTCAATTGGAAATTAATCATCTGACAATGGCATTAATAACATGTAATCAGTTTAAAAAGTTAGTTACAGGACAAAAAAATAACTTTAAAAGAGTCCCAAATGTCTTAAAAACTGAAAATAGGTATTGCATCACTATATACAAAAAAAAAACATAAACATGTCCTTGTAATCTTCGCGTACAAGACTAACTCCAAAAGCTCCAGACAGTTTAACGTGAAGCCAAAGATGTGAATGAGCGTATATGCATATCTGGTTCAATCATATGCAAACGGTATAATAATCACAATGGATATTAAGATGAGTCTCATTTTAATCGGTTCTGATGTAGTTGAGGGTAGAACATGCAAACTCTGATTGGCCTGAATCCTTGATATGTAGGTTGCTGGCAACAATTCACCATCACAGATTAGCCACACCAAAGTTCTTTCCACTCTCCGGTCCCTATATTTGCACCGCTTATCTTTCTCTCTCTGCCTTTCGTCTTGAACAAATAGCTGGTGACAAGGGTGTACACGTTCCTCAACCGAAAATGATCTGTAGGAGAAAACAAACAAAATGTTGTCACGTAGCAGGATTAAACTTGTTCATCCCCTTTCAAAATTAACATATAGGTTAATAATTTGCCAATTATTAATTATTAAATTATAACAAAGTAGTATGGATGACGTGCATAAACAATCGATTGGTTGGCGCCTCTAATAATGTTATGAGCAATCCACCAACTATCAAGACAGCTCAATGTAATTTATTACTTAATTTTTTATCATATAGCTTATCAATTTTTTCATGTGAGAAACGTAAATCAAAAAATTAAATTTAAAACAAAATTACAGAAAACGTCATTTTTGTTTATAAAAAATTACGTGTATCATCTTTTATCTTTAAATAGTACTCTAATTATCCTTTATGTATATCTTTTATAACAGATTTCGTCCTTTACACTAACTGCCGTTAAGTTATTCTGTTAAGTCAATGGTAATTTGATGTTTTTACCTCTAAAGGACTATTTATGTAATTAAACATAAAGGAAGTTTTCTACAACTCTTTTACCTTTTAATTAATTTATGTTTTTTTACAATTATACATATATATATATGATTTTTATATATAACATAAGATATATTATCTAATTTATTTTCATCAACAGTTTACATATAAATATAAATTATGTAAATAGTATTATTATTTTTTATACTTACGCCCTTAACCCCATATACTTTATCTTTAATATTTTTTACAAGATATCTTTATATAATTATAGATTATTACGTTAAACTTGCTTTTTTAATCTAAGTTATAATAGTGATTAACAAAGAGGGTCACCTATGATTAAGTTTTTTTTAATTAAGTTTTAACTAAATTTCATGAATCGTTCCTCATGTTTTTTTAACTAAAAATGTATTCTAGTTTTAAGTAAAAACGAAAATAAAACTAAACGGAAAATAGACATAAAAACATTGACTTACGCACGTGAAACATAAAAATTAAAAACAATAACTAAGTCGATCTAGGACCTGCGCGTTTTGACGTGGCTGATAAACTGAAAAAAATAGGCATAAAAACATGGCATCACACATGTATGTTGCGGCTTGTTAACTCCGAAGTGTAAAACGAAAAGTTTATAAAAGATTAAAAGTGTAACCGGCTAAAGTTGAAAGTGAAAAATTATAAGGGTACAATTGTAAACGATGTAAAAGTATTAGAGTTAAAAGCAATAAAAAGTTATAGATAAAAAAATAGATACAAACACTAAAGGTAAGGTACAAATTATGATGCACAATATATTTGATAATTAGTAATATATATAATGTTTTTTAAATTAATAAAAAGTTGTTCTGTGTCTAAATTTTATATTTAACATAAAATATTAATACAAATTTAATCATATAAATTCAAATTAGTTAATAAATAATTATTAACTAATTATAATTTATATTATTAAAAGTTGTGATAAAATTTGTTAATTTGTATAATATATGTTTGTCACACCCTCAAAATTCACGTGTAAGGTTTAACCGCAAGGCGTGTGAACAAACCAGGATTCAAATCATTAGTTACTCAGAACGACACTATATGTAACATTAAAACATTTCAGAGTTTAAAACTTTAAAACATATGCGGAAGCATTTTGTAAATATTTCAAAACCAAAGTACTTAATGAAAACTGCACAAAACACGCGCCCAAACCAATGTATGTATGCATGAAACAATTCAAAAGTAAAACACTGTTTGAACAAAGCATGCTTGACTCGTGCGTGCTCTTTTGGCAGCTGCTACTAACGACCTGAGATAAGCATACTAAAAGTGTCAACACGACTGTTGGTGAGTTCAAGAGTTTGTAATCATCATAAACAGTAGCGTTAGTAAAATATAAACAAGTGCATTGAAATAGATAGCTAGTCTAATTTCATCAGTAATAACTAATAGTGAATTCGAGATCGAAGCTGACTATGTTTGTCTGTTTGCCTCCCTCCACGACATACCAAGTCGTGACGCTATTAGTCGTTTAGGACAATATTGCACCTAGAGATGGGCGAAAAAACTGGTTCCCGAACCGGTTCGGCCGGAAAAACCGGTTTGGCCCAACCGGTCCCGAACCGACCCAAACCGCCGGTTTCTATACCGGTTTGGTAGCCCCGAACTCAAAACCGTTTTATAAACCAGTTTAAAAGTTAAAAACCGGTTAAACCGGTAAGAAAAACCGGTTTCGGTAAAAAAACCGGTTTCAAACCGGTCCGAATCGGTTTGACAGGTTCGAGTATTCGATGAGCCAAACCGGTTTGTAACCGGAACCGGTTTGACTCTACCACAAAAAAACGGGTTCGGTTTTGAACCCAAACCGGTTTGGCCGGAAAAACCGGTTTGAACACCTCTAATTGCACCCGCTTGACCTCCAGTCGTACGGGTGGGGCTTGTCAGACCTAGTAGTACTACCCAAGATTTCCCGCTAGTTTCCTTAATTAATGATCCGAAAGTGTGAGGTCTTTCAATGGTATACAACACTATGTTATACTATGCACATTTTATAACAGTAAAGCGCTTGTAAGAGTATGTTATCTCCCCCCAAAAGAGAATGTATAAAAAGTGGGGCATGAACTCACCTGGTGCGCAAACGAACAATAAATGCAAAGCTAGCGATGAGTGGAAAGACAACCCGTCAAAGGTTGCCTAGAACATGTGAGTACATAAGTGCATGCAACTAGAGAAACATAACAACCCTAATTGCTCAACAACACGTTAACCCTAGGGTTTTGAAATCACAATGACACATTTGACCTAATTGACCCGTTGGTGACATGTTAATTGAAATCTAGCTTGATCAAGTTTAGCAACTCATTCCACATTATTATCATGTAAGCTATTCACGTAGGTCATATCATCAATTTTAGATTCTATCAAAGTCATCATACTAACATAGATCATCATATCAACATGATTCATCATACAAGACTTGCAAATCTAAACCAAACATCATGCTCAACACAAACATAATTACATCACAACTAGCAATTCATACTTTGAGTTTAATCATGCACTACATGCCATGTGAAGCCACTCATGACTTCACATCCTAAACTCTGCCAATCCTATTAAGTAGGGGCCTCAGATTTACACGCGTGTATGACGATCATTATCACGTTACCCAACACAATTCACACCAATTAACATACATCATAATGATCTACTACAGTCTCAAACATGATTCATAATTCCCTAACCTAAACCAACATCTTATCATATTCTATAAAACCTAGATTTCTCAAGTAATCCATCAAACATCCACATGATCCAATTAACGCATTCCAACACCTTAGACATCATCAATAAACATTCTAGTATTATCCTAGCATCATAAACATGGCCAATTCACAAAATCTAATTATTCACATCAATAAAGTTTCCCTTTCAGGAAAGTAACATCCATACATCAATCTATCAACCAATTTGTTCATGAATTCACCAACTTTATACCTAATCAAGTCCGTAACAATTATGTAAACATAATAAACACCATCAATTCATCATAATTCTCAAATCTCATATCTAAAAGTTTCTACTTATAGCAATGTATGAACAATACATCAATTTTATGAATTTCTTGCAAAATCAACGTAAACTAACATCAATGCAATACAACTAACATCATATCATCATCACATAACATCAATTTCGACTTTAACAATATCAATTGAACTAGGGTTCTTCATGAATCAAGAACAATGAAAAACAATCAAAATCTAACCTTTAATCGCGTAGAAATCAAGAATTGGCACTTGCTACACGTTAGAATCACTTGGAATTAAGCAAAATCGATTGAGATGATGTTGTTCTTGCTTAAAATCGCAAAGGGAGAGGGTACGGGGAGGGGTTACGGCCGCAAAGGGTTAGGGGGGCTAGGGTTGGGATTTTGTTAAACTTTACTTATTTAAAACTACCCTTTAATCCCTCTTTTATTACATTTTATAAAAATTAACCCTTTTTTTAGCATTTTTAACAACTTTAACTACAAAACACAAGCATTTTTAATCAATAATAATAATCATATATATATATATAACTAGTAAGAACACATTAATTAAATATAACACGTTTTCACGTTATCAAGTAAATTCACAAATAATATTTGGAAATCATGAATCACATAGCCACAAACTAATAATCAACATTATTAATTAAATTATCATCTAATAATCATTGTTAATTATTATTAGGTCACCATGTTCAACGACAACTAGTGTGTGCTTACGATACGTGTATGCAAGACCTAACGGAACTAACGGAGTTTGGTAACGGAAAATTACCGGATGTCACAATCTTACTTGTATATCTTTATTAAAATAAAATAATTTAAAAAATTATATGTATAACAAATTTTGAAATAAAAGCTAATTACAAAAAACATCCTTTAAATTAGGTCAAAAGTTTCAAAAATAGTCATTTAAGGGTAGAAAGACTAAAATTCCCTTGACTTAACGGAGAAAATTAACGCCGGTTAGTGTAAAGGACGTAATCTGTTATGAAAATTAGAGTACTTTTTGAAAATAAAGAATGATAATTGCAATTTTTTATAAACCTAAAGAACGTTTTCTGTAATTTTGTTTAAATTTAATGTTAGTTTATTAAATCATATAATTTAAGTATAGTTTTCTTGTCATGGTCTGTCATCGTTTCTAAACCTAACGATTTGAAAGTGTTCTAATTAGGTCATTAATATTTTTATTTGTTTCAATCACTAATGTTTTAGAAGTGTTCCCATTATGTCACTTATATTTATTAAATTTTCTTTAAATAATACACAAATTTTTTTAAGTAATTTAGGTTTTAATAATAATTATTAGTTATTTAAAATTTCAATTTTTTAAAACTTTTTGCAATTTATAAATGATTTAATTCGAATAATTCTGAAACTTTAGTGATTTGATTGGGACAAAAGAATTTATGAGTGACTTAATTAAAACAAAAAAATTTATGAGTTAGCTAATTAAAACAATCTTTAAACTTGATTAATATTTTATAAAGTTATCCCTTATTTTATTTACACTCAATGTGCAAACTTGTTTCAGAAAATGCAACCATCTAGAGGAATGGTCTACTTAGATTTAACTATATATACATTTTACGCTCCTACTTATTTATTTGCTTTTTTTGACGCGCTCAACTTCTTCTTCGTTTTTCTTTATATATTTTAAAATATGACTTTTATAATATTTCGAATACTCTACAACCAAATGATTATTTTTCACTATATTACGACGCAAATTTCATTCAAAACTAAATGGTACGTCATAATATACAATTCATTGATACATAAACGTACAAACCCGCTAATTTATTGTTACGATTTTTTACAAATTCTTTTGTTTTTAACCTCCAACTTTTAAATATGATTTATAAAATTTAAATTCGTATGTGCTTATTCATATTAATGTTCATGCTTTTAATTGTTTTATTTTTTATTGCGCCGCTAATCCTATATTTATCACTTTTGACTAGGGGTGTGCACTTCGCGGGTCGACCCGGTTAAGACCCGTGAAAACCGAGACCGACCCATGTATACGTTGGCGGTTCCGGTCCACAGTTCTGCTTTCTTTGTGTAAACGGTTACGGGTCAGTTTCGGTCCAAACCCGCAAGTAGGGCTCGGTTTCGGTCCGGCCCGTTTACAATTAGGTAAAAGAAAATATAAGTTGGTTTCTGCTTTTTAGATGCCAAATGGGTTGCCTTTAAACACTAAAAAGTACAAATTGTTTTACTAGTATATAAAAGGAGGGTCATGATAACAATTAGTGTATGGTTTGTATTTTTTTTACGTTACCAATTTATCTATGTTACAATAACGAGTCAAAAAAACACATTGGTTGGTTTCATTTATATTTTTAAGTTTTATTTTTCTCCCGGCAAAAAGCACGAGCCTAAAAAATGTTTGCGGTCCGGACCACCATATCATGTTGAACCGACCCGTTTAACTCGGTTTGGTCCGGCCCGAACCATATGTACATGGTCCGGTTCTCAGTTCTATATATATACCTCTTATTGGTTTCGGGTCAACGGCGGGTCGGTCCGGTTCGGTTCGGTTCCGACCCGTTACTCACCCCTACTTTTGACATTACTTTTTAAAAAGCTTCTTTTTCATATAAAGTTCTAAAAAAGTATCAATGGTCTTATCGCAACGCATAGGTTTGTAACGTTTTCCTTTTTTATATAAAGCTTTAATGTGGTTCAACAATGTCCAAGTTTCTTTTTTTTTCATCTTAAACGTGCGGGCTCGCAACAACGTTTCGACGTTAGTTTTTTCATGTTTTAACGCTTCCACCGCAACGCAGAGACTTTAATACTAGTTTTGAACAAACTACAACATTCAAATTAGCTAAAACATTCATTTTCCTAGTCTTTTAACAAAGTTAATATTTTCCTATTATGAGTAAACACAATACAAGCAAAGTTCGTGATAAAAAATGCTCCATGATGCTTGACTGTCCATAGATCGATCATGCGTGCCATGTTAACTTTAAAAATAAAAATTTCATAACTTTGTAGCCTAATAACATTGATGATTATCCTTTAAAAGTTATGAGTTCAAATGCCCACAAGTGCAAGATTAAATGGTGTTTAGGAGTAAAAAAATTGACGTTAACAAAACTTTTTTTAAAAGCTTTCTTACTTGTATTAAAACAATCTTATGTTTTATCGCTAATAAAAAAAAAGATTTCAAAGAATAAAAAAACTGCAGTAATTTTACGTTCGTTACACACATCATATTGTATCAAACATTTAGCATAACTAAATAAAAAGTTAATTAGTGAGAATTAATTTACTTATACTCATTTACTAATATCGGTAGACCGGAAAACACTGACACTTAACCCATTATATATTAAAGTTTCTTTTTTTTTTGAACGGCAAATGTGTGACCCTGCTTCGGATAATAGGTGTTATCTTAATTGGGCCCACCTATTCGTTTCCCAGCCGAGACCGCACCCCCAACCCCCTCAGTAGAAAACCCATTGCTGAGAAAACCCCCTGGCTCAACCCTTAGTATTTTTGCTCAGAGTGATACTTGAACCCATGACCTCTCAATATTTACATGTCATGAGCATCTTACCTTAACCAGTTGGGCTAATGATCATTAGTATATATTAAAGTTTCTTGGCAATTAAAAGTAAAAGCGCTCTTAATGTGAGGCAAATGACATGGTTTCAAGCTCAAGACTCTTTTTTCTTTATCGTTTAATTCTTTTTTTTTCTTTTACCTTTTTTTTTCTTTGTGATCTTTTTTACATTTGTTTTCTGTTTTTCATTTTAAAACAAGTTTGATTTACTCAATGATATCAAAGATTCGATCTTACGTGTGATTAACCACGTTAATATTATCGTATGGTTCTACTTCAACACATGAGTATTTCGTATAATTACTTTTTAAAATTATATTGTCATGCATGTGATGCATAATGTTTTCTTTATGGACTTAAGTGTGTATTTTCCATGACACAATATGTGTAACGTAGTGTGCAAACGTGATGTTACGCGCGGACACACCACAGCGTGCGCATAATATTATATTAATATGTTTCTTTTATTTACTTAGATGCGTTAATATTCATGATACAACACGTGTAACGTAGTGATCAACCTCAACGTTACGCGCGGTCAAGTTGTAGAGCGCAGACAACATTGCTCGCTGTACTCATTTGTTAAGGGTGGTAACTTCAGTGAACAATAACAAGATATCCATATCTCTACCGAATAGAAATTAGAAAGAATTTGATAATATCTATCAGATTAGAGAAATGCTTCTACGGATCTCTATCGGTTAGGAGATAAACTAGTGAAATAACGCTTGATCGAAAGCTACACAGTGGACGTAAGGTGAACTAGTTAACATATATTGAACCAATAGACATTCTCTTTTCTGCGTGGTGCTTTCTTATTTCTCCTCGACGCTTATTAGGCTTTGTGTAATTTGAAAAACAATCCCTAAAAAAAATATCTCACCAGCAATAAAAGAAGTTTTTAATTAAAAAATGTCATAATATCAACCCCGTTCTCGATGAGAAGAAAACAATCAAAGGATATAATTCATAATTTCAATCGACCACAACCCATTTACGTCCTACTTTCACCGGTGGGATTTTCTCCATGAATGTAAGAATTTTTTGATTTATACATGTCTATCACTGGATTTTGGATTTTTCAAACGTGTTTGAGTCGAGTTGGGACATATTTGTTAATGTAATTGCTGGCAAACTATTAACATCACCCACATGATTAATAAGCCTATCTCCAGCACTATTAGCATCACACTTTCTATTTTTTACCATTAAACACTCAGGTAATTTAAACATCTTTGTGATCTTCACAATAATCCTTAAAAGAATAGCTACACAAGCAAAATGCTCTACCAGCTTTCGTATTATACTATTTAACCAATTTTCATAACTATCAAACCTAGGAGAAAAACGTCTTTCATTAACACTAATCAATTAATTCTAAACATCGAAGTAATCAAAATAAATATCAAATGACTAATTCCAAACTTCAACTATCTTCAATCTAAACATGAAGCAAACGAATATTAAAATTCTACACAATCAATCAAACTATCAAAATTTGAACAAATAAAAAAACATGATATTCAAGTAAAATATACACAAAAAATACGCCTAAAATCATCGTTGTTTGTACCTAGAATCGGGTTGGTTGTCACATGGTGGTCGCAAAGGCCAGAGTAGCTACAAACGTGGCGGAGGAGTGACAACAACGACCAACTATGGGTTTACTAGGTGCACAACCAAAACGGTCTTGAGATAGGGTGTATAAAGTTTGTCCGACTTTTGGGAATCAAGAGGATTTAGGGTATGGGTTTTAATAACTACTATACTATAAGTGTTAATTTGAATTTGATTAATATTTCGTTTATCTAATTTTTAATATGTAAATAATTGTAAAATTTAAAAAATATATTAATAAATTTTTGGTGCCATCGGTCTGCCCATTCCCTTTGTAACTTTATAGCACACGTGTCCAACCCATGAATTCCATATAATTTGTTTACAACTTAATTACAACACATTTGTAACCTGACAACACATCAACTCATTTTGACATGCAAAACCGTTTGAATTATTTAGCCAAGTGAGTTACATGTTTCGTGTTCATGTTACATCGGGTAAGGTGTCATATTATGGATTAGAGGTGTACACACCGGTTTTTTAAGCCAAACCGGTTCGTTTTTTAAACCGGACTGGTTTTTTTTCTTCAAGTGTGTAAACCGGTTCGATTCCAAACTAGTTTTTCACTAAGAATTCTCTAACAGTCCCGTTCAGTTTGGATCGGTTTGATAACCAGTTTTTTTTTTTTTTTTAAACCTATTTTTATTCAGGTTTAACCGGTTCTTTTAATCGAAACCGGTTTACAAACCGGTTTTGGGTGCTGGGCTACCAAACTATTATACAAACCGCCGGTTCGAGTCGGGTTGCCCAAACCGGTTTTTTTATCAAACTAGTTCGATTTTAATAATCCGGTTTTTTTTCCCAAACCGGTTTGTGCGTACATCTCTATCATGGATTATATCAATAACAAAGAGATACATGAGTCATTTTCAGTTCATTAAATTTAGCCTGTCAATCCAAACATGGCAAAACCCAAAACCTAAAATCTTTATTGGGTTGCAGCCATACTCAAGTGTGTGATACATAAAAAAAAGTAATTCATATGTTGCATTTTTCTATCAAGTAGTCGTTTGAGGTAAATTATTAATTGTACATTGTCAATCAGACAATTGCTTCTCTTACAAATAATATCCAAACAATACCAAAAACATGAAATATGCATTGATCTTCCTTTGCTTGAGACAAATTGATGTACTTAATAACAATAGTTTAAATCGTGTTACAATCATCTTCAAGACGTGCAAGAGAATAGTGGATCATCTTTATCAATGCAAATGAACTTTAGGAAAATGTAGAATGGTTAACCTCTTTTTCTAGTGAAAAATGTCATATATATAGAGTTTTCTAAATTTGAATTGTCTTTCTAATACACTAGTT
Source organism: Flaveria robusta (assembly GCA_025506415.1). Taxonomy (NCBI): domain Eukaryota; kingdom Viridiplantae; phylum Streptophyta; class Magnoliopsida; order Asterales; family Asteraceae; genus Flaveria; species Flaveria robusta. The sequence continues at coordinate 43,260,055 of CM046469.1, forward strand.
ACACACAGAGATTTTTTTAATACTATTATATCTTACGTAAATGATGTTTCTTGAACCTAAATTTACAAGAGTCATGCTTACAAGCCACATTATCTCATGAGGGATTTAGTGGATGGACAGTGCTAGTGATCGAGTATGATGATAATTTGACAACAACTTCTTTGTATGAAATTAAAAGTATTATATGTTTTATGGCATAAATAATATTGGATGTGGACTACATGCCTAATATTAGTCGTGGGCATTTTAATCTCTTAATTATATAGGTTTAGGTTCATTTAAGAAATCATAAATATTTTAAGAACTATGTGAACTAATATCAATATATCATAAATTTTAAATTTTATAATTTTTACAGACGGATGTGTATATATTTATATACATTAAAAACTCTATCAAAAACATAAAAGCACATCAAATGAATGTTTACATATGTTTTAAAATGTTTATTTGTTTGGCTACAACATATGTAGATAGTATATAATCAACATATAACTTATGTGTAGATTACACATTCCATTATTTTCATTTTGAACTTCAAAAAAATATACTTCAATATTATATTTTTATAATTTTTAAATAAAACATAATAAATTTGTGTGTAGATAGAAGTTCTTGTAGTTGATATATCCCTAATTATATATTTTGTAAATATTTATGAGTAAATTACTATTTTGGTCCCTGTGGTTTGGGCATTTTAACTATTTGAGTTCAAAAAGGAATCTTTTAACCAATCAAACCCTGTGGTTTGTATTTCATAACCCTTTCAGTCCAATGCAATAACACAGTTAGATTTTTCTGTTAGTTTTTAATAAAATGATCAAAATGCCCTTGGACTGAAATGGTAATTTTTGAAAACCTCAAGGACCAAAAGCGTAAATTACTCTTATATATATTAAAGAAATGTTTTTATTTTTATTTGTAAAGTTTTTGTAGACGTATTTTTAAATCTTTTGGTTTTATTAAATGTCCTTTTTTAACAATCGGTTTTTAAACGTCTTTTTAAACCGTTCGATTTTGTTAACGTATTTTTTAACCATTCAATTATTTAAGTAACTTTTATAGCCGCTCAACCTGTTAAAGTTATTTTTTAAATCTTTAGGCGTACTTAAACGTCTTTTTAACATTTTTAATTTAATTTGCTTAGCTTTTTTAAAGTTTTTTTTTAACTGGTTCAATATTTTTAAACGACTTTTTTTAACCGTTCGATTTTGTTAACGTATTTTTTTTACCGTTCAAGTATTTAATTAACTTTTATAGCCGCTCGACTTATTAAAGTTATTTTTTAAATCTTTAGGCGTACTTAAACATTTTTTTAACATTTTTAATTTAATTTGTTCAACTTTTTTTAAAGTTTTTTTTTAACTGGTTCGATTTTTTTAAACGTCTTTTCTTAACCGTTCGATTTTGTTAACGTATTTTTAACCGTTCAATTATTTTACAAAACTTTTTAAGCTGCTCGACTTATTTAAGAAAGACGCTCAAATAAGCGAAACCGTTAAATTTTGTTAAAAACATTTTGTTTAGTTAAATTATTCTGTTTATAACTGTTCGGTTAAATTAGCTTACTTTTATGTCTTTTAACTGTTCGTTTTTTTAATGCCTTTTTAACCCTCTTATAATTTTAACATACTTTTTAAACCGTTTCGCTTATTTGAGCCTATTTCTTAAATGACTTTTAAAACCATTGGTCTTATTATAATTTTTTTAAACTATTAGACTTTAAAATGACTTATCAAAACCTTTTGATTTATTTAAAACGCTTAAATAAACAAAATAATTTAAAAAGAAGCCTACCGATTTTAAAAAATTATTTAAAAGTTATCAGTTTAAAAATAAGTTTAATAAGGTGACCGGTTTTAAAGTCATTTAAACACATGCTTAAATAAGCCAAACGGTTTAAAAAAAAACTACGTGCATTAAAAAAAGGTTAAAAAAGGCGTTTAAAAAAATCAAACCAGTTAAAAAAACTTTAAAAAAGCTGAGCAAATTAAATTAAAAAGGTTAAAACGACGTTTAAGTACGCCTAAAGATTTAAAAATTAACTTTAATAAGTCGAGCGGCTTAAAAAGTTCCTTAAAATACTTGAACGGTTAAAAAATACGTTAACAAAATCGAACGGTTAGAAAAAGACGTTTAAAAAACCGAACCAGTTAAAAAAACTTTAAAATAAATTTAGCAAATTAAATTAAAAAGGTTAAAAAGACGTTTAAGTACGCCTAAAGATTTAAAAAATAACTTTAATAAGTCGAGCGGCTATAAAAGTTACTTAAATAATTAAACGGTTAAAAAATACATTAACAAAATCAAACAGTTTAAAAAATTTGTTTAAAAACCGATTGTAAAAAAAGTACAGTTAATAAAACCAAAAGATTTAAAAACACGTCTACAAAAGCTTTACAAATAAAAATAAAAACATTTCTTTAATATATATATATATATATATATATATATATATTAGAGTAATTTACGCTTTTAGTCCCTAAGGTTTTCTAAAATTACCAATTTAGTCCAAGTGTATTTTGGTCATTTTATTAAAAACTAACAGAAAAATCTAACTGTGTTAGTGAATTGAACTAAAAGTATTATAAAGTACAAACCATAGGGTTTGATTGGTTAAAAGATTACTTTTTGGACTCAAATAGTTAAAATGTTCAAATCACATGGATCAAAATAGTAATTTACTCTATTTATAATGATTTCTATAATTTTAATACTAATTTAAAAATATTTAAATCTTACATTTATTAAACAGTCTACTTCAATTATAAACTTTAAAAGTCTGAGTATGAAGTTAAAAATGATTGTGTAAAAACACACAACCGAAAACCGTACACTTTCAAGAATTATTACCCTGTACGCTGTATATCACTTGTCAGACATACTAAGATGAAATCCCCTCCGTCGATGCAAGAACCACGTGTGGGGCCACTTTACAAACTCATTCCAGCTTTTCATTTCCGCATACATTCGATACTTCCAGTGGTCACCCCTCCACCTAATCACACCCTCATTATATAAATACATATTTACAGTAATTAACAGTTACTTTAATAATAACAACAACAATAATAATAATAATAATAATATAATAGAGACAGATATGCATTTGAAGCTTCAGTCTTCTCTCCCCCTTTCTCTCTAGGGTTTCAAAAGCGCCGCTGTTGTTGCTGATCGGAGGGTGTTTGATACTATAATCATCAGGTGATTTTCGTTATTATGTTGTTTAATCTCTTGATTTTGCTTTAATTGATCAGTTTTTAGGGTATGATTGTTGCGAAATTTGGATTTCCGATCTGATTGTGTTTTGGTGGAAGTATCGGTTTTGTAAGCTCGGTGTTTTGTTATCTGATCTGCTTGTGTGTTGTGAGTGATTGTTAGTGGTTAATTTTAGTGGTGAGGAGTTGGAAACTGTGAGTTACTGTAGATCGGGAGTCTATGTTGATTTTTGAACTGTTGTTGGTTTTGGTGGATTGGATTTGAGAGTTTGAGGATGAAATTTGAGTTTTATTTTGTGGTTGAGAATCGGTTTGTCGAAATTTGTTTTGTTTTTTTTTATTGTGGTTGACCTGTTGGAAGTTTGGTGTGCATTTGCTTCTTACATAAGAAGTAGGTGTATGCTTGTTTGATAGGATGATGAAGTTATTTTGTTATTTGTTTAGATCTAAGCTGAACTGGTTTTGCTGATATGTGAGGGTAGATAGTTATTGTATTGTACTTTCATCTGTGTTTTGTTATTAGAAACTTATTCAATTAGTTATCCGTGCTAGTTTTGTGGACTTGTTTTAAACTCTGAAGCATGGGAAAAATCTGTTTCAAGCTGTAAAGTTGCTCTTTTTATCTGGTATTTGTTGTTTCTGGTATGATTAACTTTCATACATGTCAATTTTAGTTCTTTTGGTTAGTTGGAATATTGAATTATTGTTTTGGTTAAAGTATTCTTCATGCTGTTTGTTTTAAAATCATGTTAACCTGATGTTTTGGTGATGCAGTTCCCTCAAAACAGTGTTTACCAAACAGTGATGGCACTGGAAGTTACTCAAATTTTGTTGAGTGCACAATCAGTTGATGGAGCGGTTCGTAAGCATGCTGAAGAAAGTTTAAAGCAATTTCAGGAGCAAAATCTATCTGGATTTCTTTTATCTTTATCTGGAGAACTTGCTAATGATGAGAAGCCTGTTGATAGTCGTAAATTAGCTGGTTTGATTCTGAAGAATGCATTGGATGCAAAAGAGCAACATAGAAGATATGAGCTAATCCAAAGATGGTTGTCGCTAGATGTTGGTGTTAAGACACAGATTAAGACATGTTTGTTGCAGACACTCACGTCTTCTGTTCATGAGGCACGATCGACTGCGTCACAGGTAATTGCTAAGGTTGCTGGGATTGAATTGCCACAAAAACAATGGCCTGAGCTCATTGGTTCTCTTCTATCAAATATTCATCAAGTCCCTGTTCATGTCAAACAAGCTACTTTAGAAACACTTGGTTATTTGTGTGAAGAAGTTTCACCAGACGTTGTAGAACAAGATCAGGTGAACAAAATACTCACAGCTTTAGTTCAAGGTATGAATGCAAGCGAGGCTAGCAATGATGTGAGGCTTGCTGCAACAAGAGCTTTGTACAACGCTCTTGGTTTTGCTCAAGCAAATTTTACTAATGATATGGAGCGTGATTATATCATGAGGGTTGTTTGTGAAGCAACACTTTCACCAGAAGTCAAAATTCGGCAAGCTGCTTTTGAGTGTTTGGTTTCCATTTCATCAAGCTACTATGAGAAGTTAGGCCCTTACATGCAAGATATCTTCAACATTACTGCTAAAGCTGTAAAAGAAGATGTAGAGCCAGTAGCTTTACAAGCCATTGAATTCTGGAGCTCAATATGTGATGAGGAAATAGATATATTGGAAGAATATGGTGGTGATTTCGCTACTGCTGTTTCTGATATCCCTTGCTTTTACTTTATAAAACAAGCTCTTCCTGCACTTGTACCTATGCTTCTAGAAACCTTACTGAAGCAAGAAGACGACCAGGATCAAGATGAGGGTGCATGGAATATAGCCATGGCTGGTGGGACATGTCTTGGTTTGGTGGCTCGAACTGTAGGAAATGATATTGTGCCACTTGTCATGCCTTTTATTGAAGAAAATATAACGAAACCTGATTGGAGGCAAAGAGAAGGTGCTACTTACGCTTTTGGTTCCATTCTAGAAGGCCCATCACCGAACCAGTTAGTTCGACTAGTAAATGTTGCCCTGAATTTCATGTTGACTGCATTGACCAAAGATCCCAACAACCATGTAAAAGACACCACTGCTTGGACACTTGGAAGAATATTTGAGTTTCTTCATGGCTCGACTATGGAGACACCTATCATTACTGCAGCAAATTGCCAACAGATTATCACAGTTCTTTTACAAAGCATGAAAGATGCACCAAATGTGGCTGAGAAAGCCTGTGGGGCCCTTTATTTTCTTGCCCAAGGTTTTGAGGATGTGGGCCCATCATCTCCTTTGACTTCATTTTTCCAAGAAATTGTTCAATCTCTTTTGACAGTTACTCACAGAGAAGATGCTGGAGAATCTAGATTAAGGACTGCTGCATATGAAACATTAAATGAAGTTGTGAGGTGTTCTACTGATGAAACAGTTCCCATGGTGTTACAACTAGTACCCATTATCATGATGGAACTCCACAAAACACTTGAAGAACAAAAACTTTCTTCCGATGAAAGAGAAAAACAAAACGAGCTGCAAGGCTTACTGTGTGGATGCTTGCAGGTGATCATTCAGAAACTTTCAGCATCAGATGCCACAAAATATGCTTTCATGCAATATGCAGATCAGATCATGAATCTTTTTCTTAGGGTTTTTGCATGTAGAAGTGCCACTGTTCATGAAGAAGCCATGCTTGCAATTGGAGCTCTTGCTTATGCAACTGGGCCAGATTTTGCAAAATACATGCCAGATTTCTACAAGTATTTGGAAATGGGACTCCAAAACTTTGATGAATATCAGGTGTGTGCAGTCACGGTAGGTGTGGTGGGTGACATCTGTAGGGCACTGGAAGAGAAGATCTTGCCATGGTGTGATGGGATCATGACCCAGCTTCTTAAAGATTTATCAAGCAATCAATTGCATCGATCTGTCAAGCCTCCAATATTTTCATGTTTTGGTGATATTTCACTAGCAATAGGTGAAAATTTTGAGAAGTATTTAATGTATGCCATGCCTATGCTTCAAAGTGCAGCTGAGTTGTCTTCACACACATCTGGTGCTGATGATGAAATGATAGAGTACACCAATCTCTTGAGAAATGGTATCTTGGAGGCTTATTCAGGAATATTTCAGGGTTTCAAGAATTCCCCTAAAACCCAGTTGCTGATACCATATGCTCCACATATTGTCCAGTTTCTTGATCTGATTTACATGGAGAAAGACATGTAAGTTTCTTCTTCTTAGTTCTTACATGATGTAATTGGTGCATCTATATAGTTTTTATTAGATTTTGCAAGATTCACGGGTTTGACTGGTTGGGTAATGGGGTTGAAACAGGTTCAGGAATAAATGTGTCATTTATAATATGGGGTCGAAACTGGGTGAGCTTGGTGGGTTTAACCCACAAGCCCCCATCTTTTCTTATCTTTTGAATTTTTATAATAATTAATTCACTATATATGGCTACATTACATAGATATATAATCTGAATATTTGACTAAAACAATTAAGTAGGTTATATACTTGTATGAATTAAGTAGACTTTGGAGACTTTCTGCATGCTTGACTTGTGTCAGCCCATTTGACCTGCTATTACATTTTTGTTCTGATCTGTTTGTGATGAAAAAATACCACCACTCCAAATTGACCTGTTGATTCTTGATTTGATCTTCTGTTCATATTTCAGGGATGAAGTGGTTATGAAAACTGCAATTTGTGTTCTTGGAGATCTAGCTGATACTCTTGGAAGTAATGCTGGGTCCTTAATTCAACAATCTCTTTCAAGCAAAGATTTTTTGAATGAGTGTTTAGCTTCAGATGATCATTTGATTAAGGAATCTGCTGAGTGGGCCAAGATGGCCATCAGTCGGATTTCTGTCTAAGGCTCAGCCTATTGGTACATACGTTTTTTTTTCCTTTTCATTTAGGAGTCCCTGCATGCATATGGTCGAGTCGGGGTCAGGGTTAAGTCCTGGATTGCATTCATTGGGTCGGGTCGGGTCAAGTAAGGTCAGGCTGATATGCACTTGCTCCATGGGAGTTTTGGGTGCTTTGCTTCTTGTCACCAGGGGCAAAGTAGTAATATGATGGTTCTGCAAAGTTGGGCAGGAATCAAAGCTAATTCATCATCAGGTTCACATGAGTAATTGCTAACCTGGTGGTGTTCACAGCAGCTTTGCTTATCGGGTATAGGTCACAAAGAACACATCATGCTTGCTATCTACAATTTTGCCATCGCCAACTCCCTTTCATATTTACCTTCTTCATTTGGGTCGGGGGTCGGGTGGGCCTAGCACACATATCAGGTACACACTGCATTTTGCATCATACATTTTTTTCTATTCATACCATGTTTTTTAAGTCTTATTTTTTTAGGGTGTCGGTTTGAGTCTTGCATTAGTCAGTATTGCGTGTCACATACATTCAGGAAGTCGAAAAGAGTTTTTGCATCGTCCGTCACTATCAGTAGGTTTTTTTATTTGAAGTTATTGAAATACAGTGGATTCATGAAAGAAATCATCTTTTGTTTTGTACTTGCTTTGATGTGCTAGAAAAGTTTGAAGCGTATATGTTTTGAAATGCGTAAATCCTATTTTGATTCCCAATTTGTAGAAAATGGCATTTTACACAGAAAATGTCACAACTTGTGATGAAAAGTATGTGGGAATAGAGGATTTTGAATCTGGTATTTTATTTATTTTGCTACCAAATGAAACATTACAAACAAATATGGATGTGTGTGAATGCCAAAGTTTATTTGTATTGCTCTCTTTCTTCATTTTACTGTATATCTTTTATGGTTAGTCTTATAAATGTTTGTAATGTTCTTTTTCAGTGCATATTGGGTTGATTGGTTAACCCAAACGCTTTTGTGTAACTTTTTACTGATAATTCATAATCCATATGTTTGTTGTATACCTTGCGTCTAGTGTTAGAACATGTGCCCGGTGACCCACTCTTGTTAATTACGGTGGATGGTAGACCACAGTTCGCAATGAGACTTCCTTTGCAATACTTGTTGCCTCTTCTTTGACCATCGACAGCCTGCTCTTCGCATCCCTTCGTTCTGTTCAACATACCACATCGGCGCATGCCATAATCTTTGACGTCAATCACATCCATAAGGCAAATTTGATATCATGTTTAATTGCTTTGGTTGGGGAAAACTTCATCATGTCGCCTGTACGACCCCATAAAAAGCCATCAAGATAACGAACGAAGTTTGAGTTTGCAAATGCTACAATAGCCAGTAAATTTATTTCACCAAGCTCTTTTGAAAACACAATGTTTTCCACATTCCACAATCAAGTTCACACACATCCTTTCGTTGGTTCTTTCTCACCCTTATGGGTTCCCTCTTTCTCCCTCTCAACACTCATAGTTAGTCCATGATGAGACACTTTTCGTCTGGATCGCTAGGTTGCCTGCCAGCTTGGAAGTAGGAGCCACGTCTGCTATGAATGTTCGTGATCACGGGTCTAAGAGTGATGGATGCTCATAACTCATATTTAACTTTACCAACTTCTAAGAAGGGTTTCTTTTTGTTATGTTATTTCTAGAGAAACAAGTAATATTATTAAAATATATTGGATTAAAAATAATGTTTTAATAACTTTAAAATAATATCTTTTTGTTATGTTATTTCTAGAGAAATAAGTTTTTATAAAACTAGAATTTTTTTCATAACATCAAATTTTTTTAAAAATACGAAATATTTTAAACTCATACCATTTAAAGAGGAGTAATTATCATATCACTGTAGCAGAAAATCATGAGATTATCTTAAAATATCGTTTTATAATAAACAAAATTTTATTTTATTTAATATTTTGTTTATTCGATCTGTATAATACACGAGTTACTAAAACTTATCTAACTATAAACCAACATAAAATTTATAATTTTATGTCTTTTGAATAAATGATACAACATGCATCCCAAGCGTACCCATGTTAGTTATGAATAAAAGTAAATATAAATATCGTATCTAAAAAACATTTTACACATATTATTTCAATAAACTATTTACATTTTGCATTTAACTAGTGTTTTCTCCCGGCCTACGCACGCGGGAGTTTGGTCGCTTTCTCCTGCCTTACGCTACGTGACTTTGTATGTAAAACCGTGGATACAAAAACATGTCGCAACGACGTACATTTCAACGTAAAAACTATAACGCATCGAGATAGGCACAAAACATACGTTGCAATCGCTGTCATGCAGTCGTAAAATTGTAACGAATATTTCGTCCTAAAGTGAGTGTTATAATATTAAAAAAAAAATGTACTCCGTCATAAAAACCGTACTTCATCATAGTTAAAATACCAAAAATAACTTGATTTTGAATACAATTCCGATTTAAATAACCTATATTAAAACATTGACAAAAAATTAACCACAACCATGCATTCGGTTTTTAAAGAATAATTTACGAAAAAAGACACTTCACAACATTTATCATGTCCAAACACTAATCGTATAAATAAACCTAGTTAAAACAAATCACAGTCACATATTATCCTGCTTTACTTTAATCCAAGAACCCAATCCGACACACATGAAACTATTTCTCGCACAGTTCCCAAAACAAAACCACAAAAACATCTTCAATTCACCTCATCTCACTTCTCCCCTTTTCTTCTTCAAATTCCTCTTTAATGGTTTTTTTTTTTTTTTTTTTTTTTTGAATCTGCATCTATTTCAATCATATTGTTGTTTGAAACAACACCATCACCATGGGTTACGAACTGAATTGAATTTGTGAAAGTGCATCTATCATTAATGACTTCATTAGCTTTAACAACACCATCTTCAACCAAAACCACCGCCACCGATCACCGTCAATCACAACCGAGCGGGAACATAACACCGCTACCACCGCGTAAGGTTGTTTCTTCTTGCAAATTCCCGCTTCTTACCGGATCTCTATTCTCTACTGTTTCTAAGTTTCGTGCAGATTCTTACTCCTAACCGGCGAGCGGGTTCACAAAGCCACCCACCGCCAGGTCTTCACCGGCAAAACCGACTTAAGCCGTCATTTACTACTTGCCCGTTGCCCCCTCCCTCGCCTTCTGATACCAACAACATCGTTGGTCACGGCCACCATCATACACAATTACACATGGCTTAAATTATGAATTTTCATTTGTAGATTTGCTTGTCAAGGGAGTTTTTGTCAATTTGTAGACTTTAGTGGTAAATGTTTAAAACCATAAAATCTTACTGTAGCAACATAGTTGCTTTTTAATATATAGTATAATTTATGACATACATAGAGTTATAGAGCTATAGTAAAAAAAATTTTTAACTTAACAATGATTATGAGCTTGACACGTATTATTCTATTGTTTTAAAAAGAAGCGTATTTTGGTCATTGTCATATATTTTTCATCATTTGTCATACGTATTTTTCATTGTGTTTTACGTTTTATATCATTTTGTGTTATTTTTGTCATTTTTTATAGATTATATAAACTTGTTAGTCGAATCTGTATTTTACAATTAGATTACATAATGATGTTACTTCACAACTTCATTTTTCAAAACTCATAGTTTTAAAGATAACACAATGTGTTATTTTCATCAGAGTTTTTTATAAATTATATAAACTTATTTTTATCTATCATCAGTGGCGGATTCAATGTAGTGGGATTGGTGGGGTGGGGGAGCTATGCACTCTGTGCATTTTGTCAGGTTTTCATAAAAATGTATATCTCTTTTTAATCTTTAAACTAAGATTGGGGCTAGGCACCATCATGAAACCCAATGATAAAATATAATGATAGATAACAACAAGTTTATATATATATAACAAAATAACACATTGTGTTATTTTTAACACTGAGTTTTAAAAAAATATATTGGTGAAATTATATCATTGTGTACTTCTAATTGTAAAATATAATGATAGATAACAAATTTGTATAATTTATAGAAACAATTACAAAACTAACAGAAAATAATTTAAAACGTAAAACACAATAATGAATACATATATTAAATAATGTAAATTATATGACACAATCAACTGAGGACACAATGAACGTATAAAAGACAATGAGCTAACGTATATGACACAATAATCAAAAAGCACCCCTTTTTAAAACAATAAAAAAACACATGTAAAGCATACAATCATTTTTAGACTTAGCATTATCATAAGATAATAGATTTTTGAAGTTTTTACATCTTATTCTACTTTTACCTTTTCTATTATCTTTAAAAGTTACATCTGAATTGATCTCTTAATAATTAATTTTAAGAAACTTTGCAACTGATTGGCAATCATTATTATTTACTAAAACATTTGCAATCGATATTTTTTTAATAAATTATAAAATTTTAAGAAACTTTGCAACTGATTTGCAATCATTATTATTTACTAAAACATTTGCAATCGATATTTTTTTAATAAATTATAAATTGTTTTACAAACAATTTGTGACTGAATTCTTTCGCAATTTTAATAATGTAACCTGTTTGGCCACTAATTTTACCATCTATTTTTGTGAGCAGTACCCCACTCGCAGACTATAATTCGAAACTAAAAGCCTCGTAGCTTTTGACACTTGCGTAGTTAAATGTTTTATGGGATGTTTGGCAATATCTGAATGATTAAGTGCTGAACAAATAAGATGTCTGAACCATTAAATGTTGAACCATAAAGAGCTAATATATCGTTTAACTATTCAAAGACAAATGTCTGACCAATTCAGATAAGAGGTATTAACCATTCAGCATTAGACCTCTTAACCATTCAACATTAGTATAATGCTTAACCATTCAGAGGCAAATGTCTAAACCATTCAGACATTTGCTCGTGAAACAAAAAGTCTGAACCATTAAGTGCTGAACCATTCAGACATCTGAACCATTAAAAGGCTGATTAAGAGGCTGCCAAATAGCCCTTTATATATATATATATATATATATATATATCTTTATATCAGGGATGGTTAAAACCCAAACTCAATGAAGCTATCATAAACCTGAAATATTTGGGACGAGTATAACCGTATATGAGATTAGTTTTACAATTTTTCCGATGGATATTAGATTAAGTGTGTTGAAACGGGTTTTAACTAAACAAGACTTTCCTGATAATCGGCAGATAACAAATATGAAATATTTGTTAATTGTTTACTATCAAACACAAAAATAATACTTTGAATGTAAAATGCCAAAGAAAGTCATTTTAAAGTATTCACTTGATATCTTGACTGGTTAGAGAAGAGCAATAATAGGAGGATACAAGTGGACTGAACTAGCTAACCTTATAAATATAGACCTGTGAGTTATTTATATTATGAAAACTAAACTCTATAATGAATCCTGATAATCTATTTTAGGTTTAGGATCAAATGGTATGTTTCAGCCATTAATCTACACATCATGGCATTCCACGAATGTGCACTACTATTGGTTACATAGGAATGTACAACATAGACAATAAATCAAGAAAACAGAAGATGAGTTGTAGAGTGATGTTGTCATCACTACTCTTCGGTATCGACAGTCTCATCTAATGCAGCAATGAATCAGCAAATCTTCATCAACAGTTCAGTACTTGATGATGTATTTCAGCATATGTGACCAGCATGAAACTTTAAGTATAGGTAGCTTTATCCTTCTTACATCTCAACAAAGTGATATAAAATTAAAACACTTAATATATTGTGTAATGCATTTTAATTAAATACCAACCAAAACACCAAAGTTTCTATCAAAGTTTATGAAGAAAAAAATATTTTATAAAAACATTATCTTATAAATTAAAGAGTGAATTGTAATTTTATTCATTGTGATTTGGTCATATTTGTTATTTTCGTCCGAAAATACTTTTTCTTCCATCTGGAGCTCCATGATTTGAAAAAGTTACCATTTTCATTCCAAAATATTAGTTCCTTAATTTAAAATGTTGAATATATCGTGAAAAAGGTACTTATGTAAATTTTCATATAAAAATAGAATTTTAGTTTATGTTTACGTGTTATTGATAACATTTTATTCATGGAATTCATGTTTTTTAATGAAAATAACAATTTTTTCAAAACTTAAGGAACCGGATGCAAAAAAATCTTTATGGATGAAATGACAATAATGACCAAACCACGAGTGAAAAACGACAATTCACTCTAAATTAAATTTAAAAATTTATTATTTTTCTTTTTCTTCAAATGCAACATAGATTTGTTGTGTATTGCTTTAGCCAACATTTGGTCTCCCCTTTGGCAGTTTATGAGTTAAAATATTTTAATTAATAATAATATTTTATTTAATAATAATATTTCTGTAAAATTAGGGTTTAAGTTTTCATAATATTTAAATAAGAGTGCTTGTGTTGTGCTGTCATCCTTTTCGTAGTGGTACTGCTTCCACTACTCGCTGAGTTTTCCATCATTTACCAAAATCATAACAAAAATGTTTTTCTTTTTAATTTAACAAATAAAATTTCAATATGATAAATGTTCAATTTTATGCAATCTCATAAGAAAACATATCTATTTGAGCTTTTCTTCATCTTTCCTGTGAGAAGCCGTTATGGGTGCGATCACATCACCTGTAAATGTCTTTCTAACAACAAAATCATGTAAATCATAACTTTAGTTGAACTTTAGCTGAGCAAAAAACCTTCAAGAGGTTATGACAGGAAACCCAGAAATTGTGATTTGAACCTAAAACATCTGCTAGAGAAGAATCAGGTGCTTACCAACACACCGCCTATTAAAAATTGTCACATTTTCATCATAAATATTTTGAAAGTTTAACATATTATTTAGTAAGCTATATCTATTTGAGCTTTTCTTCATCTTTCCTGTGAGAAGCCGTTATTGGTGCGGTCACATCGCGTGTAAATGTCTTTCTAACAACGGAATCACGTAAATCATAACTTTAGTTGAACTTTAGCTAAGCAGAAAACTTTCAAGAGGTTATGACAGGAAACCCCTGAAATTACGATTTAAACCTAAAATATCTGCTAGAGAAGAATCAGGTGCTTACCACAACACTGCCTATTAAATATTGTCACATTTTTATCATAATTATTTTGAAAGTTTAACATATTACAAATTTAGTAAGCTATATCATCATATTGATGCAGAGAACAACAAAAAAAGAAAATCAAACACTCTATCTCATAATAACTTTCTATGTTTTTATATGTGCTGCCATCAAAACTTGCGTAGCTGGACCTAAAGTGTTCTTGGTGATCTTACAAAGCTTATCCTTCCGAGCATGTCTTGTTGTTGAAAACACCATAATGAATCACTAGAGGGCGTGAAAACTCAAAAAAGAAAAAAAAAAAGAATATCATAGTAAGATACACTTAACGAATCTAATTAGACCGAATTAAAATACATCAAGCGTACCTTGTGTTCTACATTAAACCTAACTCATATAATACAACATATAGTACTGTTAAGTACAATAGGAATCTACAATACATATAAAACAAAATAAACATAAAAAATAAGACGTAAGAAGTAATATGAAACAGTAAGCAACACTTGCAAAAAAGCCAACTTACCCTCACCACCAAAATTCAAAATGAAAAAGTCCAAAAGTCAACATCTGAGATGATGGAAAACTGAGACGTAATTTTTTAGAATTAAATTGTGAGAAAAGTCTCTATATCTAATAAATTGATAGGGGATATACTTTAGTGCGTTACTCTCTTTTATATTTTCACTCTTTTTTCCTCGTCTTCCTTCTATTAAAAGATGATAAAACTAAATCATAGTAGTAATTATATTAAACAACAATAAACAAAACTGAATTTTAATAATACAAACTTTACCGCACTGGTTGATAAAAAAATCTTTTCACTTTCGCCATGAATATCTGTCGTAAATGTCGTCCGTCATAATCTACCATAAAATTAGTGGTAGAATGTTTTGGTTGCCAAAACAAGTAGTAGAAAGAGCGGCATGAGATATGGTGTCTTTGGTCGTTAAAATCTGTTGAAAACTGATTCTCGTTGCAAAAACTTTTGGTGTGGTTTAGAGACTGTTTTGTGGATTGCTAATTTTTCGCAAAATGATTTTAGTCACAAAAACGGGTTTGCAACAAATCTGTTGTGGAATATCCTGGTTGCAAATACGTTGCAAACAACAATTAGCCATGGCTTTGTGACAATTTTGAACATCGCATGGGTGTTTTGTATTAAAGTATTAGCAATATTTCCCAATCTCATGTGAAACAAAATAAAATATAATAAATTTATAAAACAGTTCTGGACATGTTAAACTTAGAGTTCGAAGAAAAAGATTTTTAAAGCTTCAAAACATTTTGCTTCAGGCTCTAAGTTCAAGAACATTGGTTTGTTGTAGTGTTCAGGCCTTTTAAACCTTTCATAGTGACCAAGGTAGATGACCAAATGCAAGCTGGAGCATGAGCTCATAATGTGACCAAAAAGCAAGTTTTGACTTATAAAAGGCAAAATAAGAAAGGTATGCATAGGGACAAATAGTACCTACCGATGTCCGTCCACATGAATGCAATATCTATAGTGTATTGTTGTTTATACAATGATGTTACATAAATTAATGAAGTTGACTTCACACTTGTGGCCTCATCTTCTTTTTTGTGTCTGTATATGTACATATTTTTTTGGTAATCGTAAGACCCACTACTACTAAAAGCATTCACAATTCATTTTTTATTTTTATTCGTATATATAATTACACAAAAAACATTATTTTTTTCTTTCAGTTTTACAATTAAATAATATTTTGTATACCTTTATCATTATTTTTTTTCTCTTCTCCACTCACAATCACTTTTAAAAATATTAAAAAAATTTATTAAAAATAATATTTACTTAAATTTACAGATTGAACAGTAACATTCTCTCTACTTCACTCGCAACCATTAGATATAATATAAGAACTACACTTATATAAATATAAATAACGGGCTGTGAATGCTCTAAATTCATAGTCATTAGGATCAAG
This sequence comes from Flaveria robusta, assembly GCA_025506415.1. NCBI lineage: Eukaryota > Viridiplantae > Streptophyta > Magnoliopsida > Asterales > Asteraceae > Flaveria > Flaveria robusta. Next base: position 43,276,223 of record CM046469.1, read on the forward strand.
TAAAACGTAGTTGACACTGTGCTAGTGAACTTCAAGGATGTTAAAAGGTTGAAAATTAATGGAAACTGAATTTGAACATAAAAACTCTGTTAGAGGGAGTTAGGCGCTTACCACTACGCAACACTTAAAAGCATAAAAAAAATGAAGTTGACTTCACAATTGTGGCCTCATCTTTTGTGTATTGTTGCATGCACTCATTACCATCACCTTTAGGTTGGTATCATCTCATCAAAGTCACTATCTCTTCCTCATGGAGTCACAATATATATAGCCATCCCCTCATATCCCTTTTCTTCCATCTTGCATCAAAAACAAGTATAGTGATGGCAGTTTCTACCAAAACTGCCCTTGTCATTTCTTTCCTACTCCTTGTTTGCATACTTTCAACTCACAATGGTCTAGCTCGGCCCGTTTACTCTTTCCACAAGGTAATTCTATTAGATATATGTTGTCGATTAAACTAGTATATCGACTGTTATAATGTAATAGTTTCATAAGGGTAACGTTTAAGAATGGCTTACCCGTATACTAATTGACAATTCAACCTGCTTCAAAAAAGACTCGATAAATCCATCAAAATATGTTAAAAGATGTTTCTAAGTTTGATCCTAAAGAATGTGAGCCTTTCTTTACTCCTATGAGTATATCCGAAGATCTTGATTTTAAACATGGTTAGCTAGTAGCCTAACAAGGCTGTTTAAAGCCCTAATTTCTTACGCACACATATTTAAATTTAAAATATTTATTTTAGCTTTGTAATTATAAATTATCCACTTAATGAAAATGATTGATACCTAGAAGTTTTTTTATCTACATGGAAGCCTCCCAATGTCTTTAGGTTTTTAATTAAGGTATGCACAACTCTTTCAAAATGTAATGCACGTAAGTATTATTATTAAAAATACAATTTTCTATTTTGTACTTTGATTATGGTATAAATTAACTATCAAAAATTGTTATTGTAATTGTAGTATTAGAAAACAGTCAAAAGGAGGCGGGTGGGGGGAAATCTAGGAGACCAACTGGTTGAAGGTCAACAATGCACAAGGTCGGGCCAAATCAAGTGGGGACTTGTTGGGCTAACCAAAAGGATTAATGATGCATGTTTAATTGCATCCTTTAGCAACCTTTTTTAGATTATCTGGTTACAGTTGCATGTTTTTTATGAATATTTATATACAAGGTATGTATTTAGGTTAATTTCGCCATGCAAGATGGTTTCCGGTCAAATGCAAGGAAACTTTCGAAGCTAGATGCAATGTTGGACTACGATGATGCGGGAGCGAATACAAAGCATGATCCAAGGAGAGGGAGGGGCGGCAGAAACCTCTGAGCGACTGAGCATGAAGTTTGTAAGCTCAATTTCCAAGGACATCTCAAGGGAATATTTTGGTTCTTAAATCTGATCCAGAGACTAATATATATTATATATAATTTGTTTGTTTATAACTTTATATCTTTCTTAAGTACTAATATTTAGATGCCTTTGTGGGCATGGTAATCAAAAGGAGTTAAGAGGGTATGTATCTCTACAAGAAGTTATTAATGTATTATGGCTATAGTCATAAGAATAAATAAAATGCTTTTTATTAATGTTAGATGACTACAAATACGTCACATCACATTAAGTTTCCACCTATCTATACTACTATATAAAGCATATAGGGAGAATACAATTGTAATTTTATTCAAAGTGTAAGACACTTAAGATAATTTTTTAAGCACAATATACAAGTGTGTTATGCAATAGTTCCTAAATTGCCCTTATTAAATATATTTCTTCTAATTAATGCATTATTTAATTCACTAAATTAAGTATTATCTTATTAATAATGTTTTTAAAATAAAAATTAAATTTACATTTACTATTTATATATTTAAAACTATATATTATTAAAATTAAGTATTATCTATATCTATACTACTATATAATACATATTAGAATGATAAGATGGTAATTTTATTTAAAATGTAATACACCTATACAACATTTTAAGCATAGAGTACAAGTAGTTTACGCTATAATTCCACTTTTGCCCCCATTTAATTAACTTCTTCTAATTATTGTTTTTATTTTATACGTATTATTAATACATTATTTAATAATTTGATATTATTTGATTCACTTCACTAACTTTTATTTTATTTATAATAATATAAATTGATATTTAAATTTATTATTACTAATCATATTTTTAAAAATAAAGTTTTATTTTATTTATAATAATATAAATTCATAGTTAAATTTATAATCATTGATCATATTTTTTTAACTAAATACTATTTAAATTAAGTATTATTTTATTTAATACTTATATCTATACTACTTTATAGTAATCTCTATAGATAGAGATGTAATTTTACCAAACATACAAGTTTTGAATCAACATGTACAAAGGAGTGTAAGACATTTAAGAGGGGTAGAATAGAGAATTGATTAAGATTTTAAGATACTTACGTGTAATATGGTAAATTTATCAATTAAATTTTATATACCTTGGTATTTTTACCCTTGTCTCTTTTATGTATTTAATAAACATTATTGATACATTATTTAATAATATGATATTATTTAATTCACTTTATTAAATATTATTTTATTAATGATACTATAAATGTATATTTACTAATTATATTTTTATAACTAAATATTATTTAAATTAAGTATTATTTTATTTAAATATTTAAGTATATAACTTATATATATATATATATATATATATATATATCTTCATGTTTATAATAATTATAATACTAATATTTTTCTAGAGGCATATTGTGAGTTTAATAATTTTAATATTTATCTATATCTTTTATAATAAAAGTGAAAGCAAAATTGAATGATAATTTTACATATGGATTAAGGCACCCATATAAAAAGTCATGCTTAAATTTCAAAAAATTAACCATTTTATTTCATTTATACCCTTATAATAAAATATAATATGTGATGCTTATAATACAAATGCTAAAGCATATGCACGTGACCAAACAAAACCGTGATTTACTTTCAATTCCGTTTATCTACTACGATTGATCGATAATCCCTCTTTTCATTTTCCTTGCCGGTTGTTAAAAGCTCAATAACAATAAAGATGGTAATTTGTTGTGATAATTTCTTCATTAACTTTCTTCGATCTATGCAAATCACCACCGAAGTCGCCTCCGATGATCTTAAAACTCTAACCTATATTAATAAAACGAAACCCCTAAAATCTTGGTAATAAGTGATTTTCAAACACAAATACCACCCATGCTTTCACTAATCTTGTTGGGATAATATAGTTGTCTCAAAGACTTTTGTAATATACGTAATTGTTTTTTTTCATTCAATTTTTTCAATAATTATATTTTGATTTTTTAATTTACATCATAACACACCGAGACAATACTGACTAAAATCGAATTCCCAAAAAATCACGCAACAGCCATACCGCCGCAAGGCGCGGGCATTTCCACTAGTCCTTTTAAACACGTGTTTTCACTCTAACGTTGCGCCCATTTTCAAATGCTTTTTTCTTCTAAAAATGATTTATACACATATACGTACATATATTAGAATAGTGGTTTTGTGTGATAGGGGCTCACAATCCATCCATCTACTTGTGTTTAGATTTCTAGACAACCACATTTAGGGCTGGAAACAAACCGAATGTTCAACAAACAGTTTGTCCGTTCGTCGGGAAGTTCGTTTATGTTTATTCATTTAATAAATGAACGAAAACGAACATCTGTTCATTTAGTTAAACGAACGAACGTGACAAAGGTCGCGCTCGTTCATTTATTTTCGTGAACTTTCGATAAGGTGTTCGTTTACATTTGTTTGTGTTCATTTATTTAAAAGTTTTGTTTGTGATAATTATGTTAATTACTTATTTACCTTTGGTCGATTCAATGTAACGTTTGTTATTTTATTATAAAATGAATATATGATCTTTTGTGTTTAGGAACTTTCGTTTGTGTTCGTTTATATTCATGAACGTTTGTTTGTGTTCGTTTGCCTTTAATTGTGTTCGTCTGCGTTTAGTAAGTGTTCGTGAACAGTTAATCATCAGACCTATTTTCTTAACGAATGAACACGAACAAGGCTTTGTTCGTGCTCGTTCGGTTCGTATACAGTCCTAACCACAATCAAACGTCCAAAGAGGCGTGTCCTCTAGTTGCATGCATTTGATAATCAGCATCCACCTAAGCACCCAGTTCCATACAGAAATTGTCGTTGGAATCGGAGGTACCCTAACTATTATTACAACTTTAAACACTAGAAACCAATGTATTTTATATAACTAATTATGTTAGTATAAAATTCAGATGGGACCCAGATATGTTGGATTGATGTCATTTCTCAAAAGTTAAGGGTTCGAGTCTCATAGTGCATAAGTGATATATATTTTAGTGTATTTATAAAAAGACTATGACTTCACCGTTCTAAAAGATATTAAGTCAATATAATTCAGCAAACTTTAAAACATTCAAAAGACAAATCCAATATGCCCAAATTATGAGTTGGGCCGCCTAAGGTAGGCGAGGGTGCCTTTGTATTGCACCCATTTAATTCCATAAGCAATCCACTCGTACGATCTGCATGTTATCTTGAGTAAACTCAAACGGCTCATGACTTAATTTGTAACCACATATGATCATAACGCGCTAGATGAACATTTGAAATTGAAAACAAGAATTTGAAATCCAAATAATTAAAGCATAAACCATTTAATTCATTGCTAAATGATGGGATAACAGGGGTAGACAACAATAGAATCCGATGAAGGGCTTTCTGTAAACAAAATCATAATGAAACACAACATAATTATTAAATGAAATTAGTTTGTCACCAACATAATACTAAAATGTAATATGCTTAATTAGGAACCAAATTAAGTTGTTTCATAGGCAGGAGTGAAGTTGCTTAATTGCCCTTTGTCGTGCATATGATCAAGAAGAAAGTTGATGGTGAAGAGCATGATAACGAAGTTTGACTAAAGTTTAGTTTCGTTTAGATCCACCATGGGTAGCTAAAGAAAATGACACGAAAGAGCATTCACGGTAGGTTCCCTATTTTTATGTGAGTGTGTGTCCTATATTTTAGGAAATGGTTGTTAGTGGTTGTGAGTGAAGGAGGGGGAATATTTATGGGGATTGTATCGTGATTCCCCATATTTTGAGAAACACGATACAACCTCTATAAATTTTTTAATATTTTTAAAAGTTTTTGTGAGTGGAGTATAGGGAAAAGATAATGAAAAAGATATTAAAAAGTATTATTTAATTAAAATAGATAGTAAAAAAATAATATTTTTAGTATAAATATGGGGATAAGGTTGGGGAAGCTAGTGTGAATGCTCATAAACCTTTGAGTTACAACTGATGATAGAATAAGTATATATACAGTTGACGGTTTTTTTCATAACTACAAATATTATTGCAACTTGTGATAATAGACTTAAATCATTCATTTATTATGAATTTATCTAGAATTTTAGCACTAGCGTTAAAATATAGCATTGTTACGTGAATTTATATGCGTAAATTTATGTGTATCTACATATTATAGCTATCTACACATGTGACTCAATAAAATTTGTTGATCTATACATTTGTAGAAGACTTAATTATGAGCGGTGACGAAGTTTGAGCTTTCTTAAATGGGATGTGGGAGCGAACTTGATATATATAAAAAAATTTACACTACTGGGCTAAAATTTTACATTACCGGAACGAAAATTAACACTACTGACAAAAAAAAGAACCCCCCCCCCCCCACCCCGCCCCTTATATTCTCCGCCCCTGGTTTTGAATAAACAGAGATGACAGAGACACGAAATTAGTTGATTAGATTGTGGAACTATTTAATATTTTACATTCAAACAATTTTCATAATAAATAAAAATTTTAGATTGGTTATTATGAGTTCTCAAAATGTTTGTAGTTTTGAAAAAAAAATTCATTCCCTATGTTTATATACACAGACACACATAAACTCTAAATAGATTTAGAACACGCAAAATGAAATGAATTATTTATTTTTTTTAATTTTAAATTATTTATCTATACAAAAACAAACTATTAACTATTATGATTTACAATAGTTTAAGCATTATGTACATCTCTTTATTGTCTGGGCTAAAATGACAAAGGGTGGCCCAAGGCACTATCCTTTACTACTACTTTAACAAGCACAAGTCTATACAACCCTTGAGATTTGTGATGTGATTTGTAATTTGAAAAACGAGTCCACCAAATCCGATGAGAACTGTTCTAGAGAATTGCCAACGAAACCTTATTTCTAAACAATCGATTTTCTGATGATTCTATTTGGGCAAAATATCAAGGAGTTTGTTACATTCAACGTCTTTTGATTTATGGTTTTGCCCTTTGAGAGGGGAGACACTGGCTCTAATAAATGCTAACTATAATAAAAGAAAGTTTTAGAATGTCACTTGTCAACATATTATGCTTTCTTATTTTTATTTCTCACTTCTCTCTCCTAATTAATGGTAATAATATGAAAAATAGATATTATAAAAACTAAAAACTAGATTTTGTTTATTTAAAAACACACTATGAAAAATACATAAGATACAAAAATATTATTAAAGAAAAATCTTTTTTATAAATATAAACTATTTTAAGAACCGTTTTTTGTAAGGAGGATTCTTTTTGTAAATGAAATTTAGAAGAAAAACCAAAACGTTTTAAAAAACAATTAAAAAGCATAATTTTATAAAATGAAAGTTTAAAAATGATATTATTATTATTTTTACTTTAAATATTTACTTATACGCAACTCAATCACATCTTATTTAAAAATAATATTTTTTAATTTTTTAATTTTATAACAAACTATTTAATATTATACTTATTCAACACGTGTAATACACGGGGTATTATACTAGTTAAGTATAAAACAAAAACTTTTCGTTATGTACTAAATAGTCCCTGATATATACTTAAACTAGTTTAGTATATTATGTACTAGCTTTAGTAAACTCGTGTATTACACGGGTTAAATAAATAAAATAATAAATATAATAAAAATTTATTAGTTATAAAACGATATTTTAAGATAAAATATGATAAGTAACGACCATAAATAATAAAATAATAATATCAACTTTTTAAGCCTTTTGTTTTTAGTCTTTTTTTTTAATTTTTTCAAAAAAAAAATTAAAAAATTTGTTTTAGAAAAATGTAATTTTTTAAAACATTTTTATTATAACTCCTAATTTTAATTAATTTTTTTATAAAATTTTACTTAAAAACATCTAATATTTTTAAAAAAGATTGCTTTTTAGAAAAATCTTAATTTTATAGATATTAATTTCTTTGTAAACAATATTTATAAGAAGATTTATTTTTTAATTTATTATTAGTAATTAATGTGATATTAATAGAAGAGAGAAGCGGGAAAATTTTGGTGAGGTGAAATGTGATGGTGACATGTGTCCACCATAGTTACTCTTTTAGAGTAGTAAGATTGCATGAGTTGAATAAATAAAATATTAAATAATAAGTAATAAAAATTTATAAATTATAACCATGTTTGAAGATAAAATTGATTATAATTACTTATAAGTAGGTACTTTAAGTAAATAAATAATAATATATTTGTCACACCCAACCGATGATAGAATCATCATGATGAATAGAAAATGATAAAAACGCATCTCATGTGAGAGATATATAGCTGAGTTAATTGTATATTTAAATGAAAGTTACTATAAAGGACAATAGTTGTGCGTATATTTTTAGAAAAAAACATTTGATGTAATTATTAAAAGTAAAGGACATACTATGTAATTTTGTATATTAACAAATGACACAATTTGTAATTTACTCTATATTTTTATAATATGTTATAGCTGGATGGTTAAGTAACTCAAAACAAGCAAAAATATGCAATAGGAACACGAGTTGAACCCTTAAATGCATTAAGAGTGTTGCAAAAAAATCTATTAAGGTAAGGATCCTATTTGGTTTAGATTTGGGTTATAATTTTTAATTTATCTAATTTTACATGTTGCAGAGTTCAAGTAGTATCGATATTTGAAGTTTAATTTATTTTTCCAATCAACGACTGCTTGAAACAAATGAACATTTTGAGAAACCTAAAAACAATCAACTAACGTCTAATTTTTCCTTCATTTATAATCCCTCGGATTTCTTAGGTCTCAGTAATTCTACCTAGCCAAATAGAGGTGAAAAAATTAATGCAAAACAATGTGTAAAAATTAATGGAAAACAATGTGTTCTTAATATTATCTCATGGAAAACTGATTCAAAATCATTGAAGAGTTTATGAACAACTTCCGCATATTAAGATTTTTTATTATAATCAAATAGATTGTTCTCAGAGTTTAACAATATCTTTCTTCATTTCATCTAGAACTGTAAATGAGCCGAGTCAAGCCGAGCCAGCATGAGTTTGAAGTTTATCGAGCCAGCTCGGCTCCGGCTCAAAAATTTTAACGAGTTGAAAACACCGTCTTGAGTTCGGCTCATGAAAAGCTCGAGCCAGCTCGATTTTTATAAAAAAATTATTTTCTCACACTTTAATATATATGAAAACACAAAAAAATATATTACGGCATTTGTCTTTTGTTGGTTACTCCGTACCTGGGGGGAACAAATATCATCATTTTGAATATAAACAATTTATTATCAAGTTATATTTTTTTTAACAAAATACTTAATGTTTTAAAAAGAATCCATTTTTATTTTAAAAGAATCTTTTTAAAATCCTAATATTAATTATAATTAAATAGTAGTAGTAGTACGTAATAGTAGCATTAGTATATACTATTATTATTATTATTATTATTATTATTATTATTATTATTATTATTATTATTATTATTATTATTATTATTATTATATATACTATATATATGCACTGAGTCATGAGCCGAGCTCGAACCAAGCTAACCCTGGCTCAGGTTCGGCTCATTTAGAAACCGAGCCGGCTCGCTTAGATACGAGCTTTTCTCGAGCCAAGCTTTTTTCGAACGAACTTCGAGACACGAACTTTTTGAACAACTTTATCATCATCCTTCTTCTGAAACAAAGTGAATAATGTTTCATTTAATGTAGATATCAAAATCATCAGCTCAGTACGAATTGCTCAATATTACTAATTATATAAACCAATAGAACCTTAGTAATTGAAAATTTTAATAGACTGGCTTGAAATTATGTTCAAACTATAAACCATGTTGAAATCAAGGTTTATGATTGAAATTTACCTAGACGTTGTACTTTATCGCTCTAATGTTTATAATCATTATTAAGAATCCGAGTATATATAGGCTAGCACATGAGATGATCACAATCCAAATACGCGTATGATTGAAGCAGTCAAAATTTGTCAAAAATGTAATAACTAAATTTTAGGAAATATTTACTTGTAAAATACAACAAGTGATAAACGACAACGGGCAAAATACAACTAATGATAAAGCAAACCAAGATAATTTACTTATATTCTTATTCTAATAAAAGGGTATCTAGAAGGAATACTTGTCAACATCATATTTTTCTTCACTAATTTTTTCCCGCTTCTATCTCCTATTTAATAATCACATTAATTACTAACAATAGTATTTAATTTTTTAAATTAAAATAGTTTTCTTAATAAATTAAGAAAGAGATCTTTTTACTAATGTTATTTTTAAGGAAATAATTTTTCATAAACTTAGAAAAAATTTTATTACATGAAACTTTTTTAAAAATACAAAATTTTTTATAATTGATGTTTTTAAAAAGTAAATTTTAAATAAATAAAAATAATTAAAATTGAGAGTTATAATAAGAAAGTTTTTAAGTATGATATTTTTGTAACATTTAGTGTTGAAATAAGACTTTTATTTTATTTATTATAAGAAAGATTTCAATCATATTGTATTTTATAATATCGATTTATAAATTATAAATTTTTATTCTATTTAATATTTTTTATTCAACCCGTGTAATACACGGTTTTACTAAACCTAGTAATATACAATAAATGATAAAGCATTTTAATAAATGATAAAGCATTTTAATATAAGGTCATGACTATTATTACAAGCATGATGAAAGGTTTTTGTTTTTTGATTTTCTTTATTTTGACCATCAACTAAAACACTATACCTCATAATCTTTCTTTGATTAAACCTTATATTTACACAAAAAAACATTCAACGCTTAATAAATGTGAGTGTGATAATTGTCACTGCCTGTGTAACACCTGATGCGTGGCAACATTTTTCATCACTATTAGAAACTCATTACTGACAGCTTAATATATCAAGTTTGGATATTACAACCTCGTGCCACATCATTAATATCATAACGATATGCATGCAAAACCACTATTAGGTAGGGGCATACTCGGGTTAAAAATTTAACATATGAGTAATTAATGATCTAAACATATATGTTGGTGCTGTATACATCCATTATCAATTGCATAAAGATGTCATACCATTTTAAAAATGATATCAAATTTCCTATGTTGTGGCTAAGCATATGTCTGACATCCTGTCTAATATTATGACATTGTAACAGATCTCCTTTAACGCATGATACTTGCTAATCTTCTAACTTCCAAATTTTCATAGAAATCCTCCATGAAATTTAAATGTCTGTTTGTCTCTCAACATTGTGATTATCAAAAAAATGGGACAACTAACACATATTTGGTCGAATAGACAACAAGCAAAAGATCTTTAATGCTGGTGATATTGAATCCTTTTTATATTTTCAAATTTCAAATGTTGTTCATCACAATTGTTGCTAATTTCTAATTAATTACGCAACTGCCACAATTTTATTCTTAGCTGTTACATTGGTTTAATAAAAAAACTGAATAAATTCCTACGCTTCTTAGTTGAAATTTTCTTGTATTTGATCCGCGTATGTCTCTTTATTCACACACAAACACACGCACACACACAGAACGAATTAAAGATATTTTATTTCAAAATTACCCATATGATCTCAAATGTTTACCATATGTCACCCGCCCTTTTTGTACTAGAAATCAATGTTCATTGCATTTTACTTATTTTTTAAATTTGAATATTTTACCCTTTACTAAACAAAACAAAAAAATATACCCAACCTTTTTTCTTTTCTGCTCCTATCTTCCTCACCATCCTCCCGTCATTAGATTTGACTTGATCAAGTCTTGCACCTTCATAATTGACCCCCAAATACGGGATGGATAATGGAAGTTATATGGTTCATAATGTATATGAGACAAATATGAACCAAATAATGAAATTTTAATTAACAAATTAGATTCAACATGGTATATATAGTGACGATTGTCACGTTCTCCCCTTAAAGCCACTCGCTTAAATATGTTTAATAAAAAACCTAGATAGATTCCTACGCTTCTTAGGTGAAATGTGTTTCGTATTTGATCCCCTATCTTTAATTATTCACACACACACACAAAGAGAGAGAACTAAACAAATATTGTAAAATTACCTATATGATCTCAAGGCCCTTTTTGTACTTGCAATCTTCATTAACTTTTGCATAAATTTTATTAAAAAAATTGCCTATTTTACCCTGTACTTAGAAAAACCCAAAAAAAAAAAAAAAAGAAGAAAGAAAACCCAACCCTTGTTCTTCTTTGTCCCTATCTTCGTCACCATGCCCCGTCATCATATTTGACTAGATCAAATCTTGTGCCTTCGTAATTGATCCTAAATGCGGGAGGACTAATAGAACTTATATGATTTATAATGTATACGAGATAATTTTGGATCAAATAATGAAACTTTATTGGACAAATTAGATTCACCATGGTATATGATTTACCACTTGCAACAATATTCAAGTTCTCCCTTAGAATCCACCCGCATACTTGATCATATAAAAAGCCATTACATAGTTGATAATTATATGGAATAATAGAATTTGTATGATTCACTGCGTTAGTTAGACTGCTCACATACTCGATAACTAGTATTAATTAAAAAAAAAGAGACTATTGCCTCTAGTTTTGTAAGGGAGACAAAAATGATCATCTTATTTTATCAGTGAACAATGGGTAGCGAGATTGGAAGAAGGTGACAACTGTCAAAAACATGACAAGGATTGATGAAAAACAATACAATTTTGGTGAAAATGGTGGTGATATTTGGTACATATCTATGAGAATCATAGCTTTGTTTGTAATGGTGGGCACGAAAAGCATGAATTAGAGGTTTGTGATGGTGGCACGTTTGTTAGGGTCGTTGGGAACTTTTTGGTATTTTCAATGATATCGGTATTGAAACTGATGAAATAGGTACAACATTCAGTTTATCTTTTCACTCGTGTTTTGTTTCAATATTTTTCAATAAGGCACTAAGCTCATCCCCACTTATGTGAAGACAATAAAAGGGTATGATGGTGGCTTTGCGTACTCATAGTGGTTGTCGTGAAGGAGAGGTTCTTGTAAGAAAAAGAAGCAAGGATAAAACTGTCTGACAAATAAAAACCGAAAATAATAAAGGTTTTTTACAAGATAAAGGTAAAACAGTAATTCTACATGAAAGTAAAAGAGATTTTAACATACATTTATTCTAGGGACTAAAATGGTGATCACAGATTGAAATGTTTAAACCACATGAGTAATCAATGTAAAATTTCATCTTATACCAATTTTTTCATAACGATCAATTCAAACACTTTATAATCTAGAACTTTAATCTTTCTAACCAATTATGTAAAAATATTTTTTAACATTAGACTAGATTAGATAAAATATCATCCTAATAATACAGGCCTATATTTTATTTTATATTATTTATAAATATAGTTGATCACCAAAAAGAGAGAAGAAAACATCACAGTTGCCGATTATCTAAAATCCCCAATTAGATTTGCAGCATATCAAAACCCAAAGCTCCACTGAACTCTCTTTCTAGGGTTTCAACTTTCAATTTCAATTTCAATCAAACTTGCTACATTACCAACAATTCACACACTAAATGCCCTAACTTTCAATCCCACTTCATTGATTCCAAACGATGATGGATCGATCAAGATCCAAGAGGTATTACTACGATCACGACTACGACCACATGGACACTCTACCACGAACAAAACAACGCTACAGTAGCAACAGCTACAGCGGCGGCCACCACTACGGCCCCACCAACCACCACCCACGGCGGAGCATCGGCGGCGGTAGCGTCGGCGGTGGCGGAGGTCGGAAGCCACAGGATCCTTCGTCTCTTATGGTCACCACCAGTTACAGGATCTTATGTCATGATGCTAAAGCTGGAAGTGTGATCGGGAAGTCGGGGAGTATAATCAAAGCCATAAGGCAACACACCGGAGCTTGGATTAATGTTCATGAGTTGATCGCCGGAGATGAGGAGAGGATAATCGAGATCTCCGATACGCGGCGGAGGGATCCTGATGGTAGAATGCCTAATTTTTCGCCTGCTCAGGAGGCTTTGCTTTTGATTCATGAGAGGATTTTGGAGAGTGATGGTGGGGGGTTTAATTCGGGCTATGGTGGGGGGGATGATGATGATGATGTGTATGGGGCTAGAGGGAGTGTTGGTGGTGGTAGGATGGTGTCTAGACTGGTGGTTTCTAGGATGCATGTTGGGTGTTTGCTTGGGAAAGGGGGGAAGATTATTGAGCAGATGAGGATGGAGACCAAAACTCACATTAGGGTTCTACCTAGAGATCATACTATACCGCGATGTGTCGATATGTCGGAGGAGATTGTTCAGGTTCCAAACTCTTTAATTTTTTGCAATGTTGGAATTTTTTGTGGTTAATGAAGTCATTTCAATGCTGCTAACTTGTTTTTAGTTCTATATTTGTTGCATAGAGTTCTTAAATTGTTATTTTGTTACTCACCACTGCAATTGTTTGCTACATTTGTAAATCACTCGTTTGGAACTATAAGTTTCAATTCCATTTCCCTTTTTTTTTTTTAAGTATGAAAGTGTTTTCCATGATGTGTAAGTATGTTCTCTGTCTGTGGGCAAAAATGAAATTAAATTTAGACTTCCAAACTGTTTATTAAGTGATTGTCAAGTATTTTGTATCATGAGATATACTGGGTTTGTTTTTTGTTTGTTTGTGAAAATGTGAAGTATTTGTTGAGTATTTCACAGACACACACAAACACAAACAGAAAGAAACTGAACACGAGATTTATAGTGGTCCGGTCAGTCTGACCTACATACACTTTGCTGCAACTAGGATTTTAATACTCAGGTGTACAAGAATTACAATGTCCTACCCATCTATGTATAATAGAATATTAGGGTAAATAACTTGGTGATTAAGAAAGAGGCAGGCTGTTTGCCTAATTAGCCCACTCGCAACATAGGGTTAGGCTGGCTAACCGGTCTTGGCCAAAGATTCCACACCCAACCGTATTCTGTCTAGGTGCCTAAGCTTTGCTTAAAGTTGGTTTCTGGTCGCTTCAAGTCTTTTTGATAAGTATATTATAGTTACTTTATTACATTGACACTTTTATTAATGATATTCAAGAATTGCTACCTACCCTTTTTGTTCTGATTTATAGCCACTGTGCAACTATCTTGATTGTATGTTTGAATGATAATGCCATGTGGTTGGAGACCATGCTAATAAGTATACTATAATATTCAATCTTGATATAATAAATATATATTGTTTTTCCACAGGTTATTGGTGACATGAGCTCAGTAAAGAATGCAATAGAAATTATTTCCTCAAGATTGAGGGAAAGTCAACATCGGGACCGGAGTCATTTTCATAATCGGCTACAATCACCTGATCGGTTCTTCCCTCCTGAAGATGATTTTATGCTTCACCCGAGTAACATAACCCGTCGACAATCAATGGATGGGACCAACTACAACCCACGCTTACCTGGCAGTTTAAACAGTTCTAGAAGCTTTAATCATGGCTCACGTCCATCTGGTTATGTTAATGATACTGGAGCTAGTCCTGTGCCTGACAATGCTCTGTCATTTAATGCGGAAGATCTTGTGTTTAGAATTCTTTGTCCAAATAACAAGGTTGATTATGTTATTGGGCAATCAGATGGATTTATGGAGTTGCTTCAGAATGAAATTGGTGTAGAAGTCAGGGTTGCTGATCGTGTGGCTGGGTCAGATGAACAAATAATCATTATTTCTTCAGATGAGGTACTTGTTTTCTCTATTTATATAATGATAAGAAGTAACTGGATCCATTTTGGAGGGTTTTATTTATTTATTTTCATGAGTTATTACTTCATCTTGTACAACGTGTATGAACTTGTATCGTTTTGGGAATCTTATGCTCAACCCAATTTGCCTATAAATTGTTTAATTTGCGCTCTTTTTTTTTTCCATCTTAAACGGTCCAAATTGGTTAAAGCAAAAAGATTTATTCAAAAGGAATGTGGTTCAAAGAAGTTGAACTAGCCAAGCTAGTTGAAAGTCATCCATAGTGTATTGAAATGCATAAAACCTCCAAAATCTGTTTTTCTTTCAGAAGTTAGATCATTGTATATTAATATAGCTTTTACTTTTATAATCATACATAGCACATTACTTATTTATTCTATAAAAAATAACTTGATAATAAAGTATTCAGGCCTAAGCCAACCCAACCCATTTTGACCCACACAAAGAATACGCATTTTGCCAAGAATCAGTTACCCTCCCTGCCCTGTATCCATCCATAATAGTTCGACAAGAATATGTTGACTGTTGATATTTCTCCTTTTTCTGTCTGAAGATGCTTACTGTAATTGTGAGGAATGTAATGTTAGGGCCCTGATGATGAACTCTTTCCTGCTCAAGAAGCTCTTTTGCATATTCAGACTCGAATTCTGGATCTTGTTCCCGAAAAAGAAAATATTATCACTACTCGTCTTTTACTGTCTGCTAGTGAAATTGGATGTTTGGATGGAAGAGATGGATTCTTAGCTGAAACCAAGAAAATGACTGGTGCAGATATTCAGATTCTGCCTAGAGAAAATCTGCCAAAATTTCTATCAGTTAATGATGAACTTGTACAGGTTGGTTGCTTACCTTCACATAAATCCTAATTCCATTCATGCCTTCACCTCATTCCTTTGAAATCACTATAATGTACATTTTTTGTATGTTTGGATGCGTGGTATGAAACTATTGTATGATTATTGTGGTATAAAGCGACAATAAATATTTTTCGTGCTTGGAGAAAGTGATTCTGATTTATCATTATCTGATTATAGTCACTTTTGAATAATCGGACATCTGCATCAAAAGCTAATCATTTTAAGAATAGAACATTTATCATAATTTAGCTTTTTACATTTATAAAATAAAAGAACCGTCATTTTGGTCATTTTATCCGTTAATTCCATTAATAATGTATAATAGGAACACCATTATTTTAATATCCTTTTTTGGTTCAGATTGTTGGAGAAATCAAGGCTGCTAGAGAAGCTCTTGTGGAGGTGACATTGAGATTAAGGAGTTACATATTTCAAGGGCTATTTCAAAAGGATGGCCAGCCCGGTCCCTTTCTTGCCCCTAGCCCTGTGGGGAGTGCTTCATTGGAAGCAGCTTCTAGCAACAACACAACTGGAAATGAAAATACTGTTGCATCCAATCAAACCACAGCAGCACCAGTTCCAGCAAAGGTAACCAAACTTAATCCAGCCTGTTTATCTGTTGTAGATGTGCATGTTTTACCCATTTACTGATGAACGGGAATATGGACGTGCAATGGTCCAAAACTGGACCAAACAAAGCTGAAAAATTGGAAATGCTGTGGACCGTGTAGTACTGGCGCAAAAAGGGTTTAGAACCGGTTTCGTCCCTAGCCAGAGTGGAACCAGATTCAAACTTTTGACCTAGAAAAAAATAGTTTTGTTCTGGTTACCCAACCCGTACAAGATTACTCATTTTGACCCGCTAAACCGTTTAACCACCTTTAAAAAGTTGACTTATTTTATACTTTTTGTGTAGAATATTGGGGGATCTAACAGTGAAGCGGTCAATCAAACTGAAAGTGGGAGTTGTGAAGACGCTCCTAGTGCAACAAATAGGTTTGGTCCTTTTTCATTTTACTGCTTTGCTGTAAATTGCACACCTAATTGTATTTGTATACTGATTTTATATTTCTCTTTTTCAGAATTGCTGTACCACTGGTTACTAGGAGTATACTAGAAGTTGTTATACCAGAGTATGCAGTCCCCAAGCTGATAACAAAGTCGAGAAATAAACTCGCTCAGATTAGTGAAGTAAGCCTACCTCTAAACTTCAAATCTATATAGAAATGGTTCGGTTTGGGGCTTTGGGCATTTCTTTCATATCTCTGATGGGCCAATGGGTTAAAAGTATGGATTTTACTGAAAAAAAGACAGGTCAAACAGCTTGAATCTAATCCAAACGTATTCAAATGCATAAAACCTTCTAGCATATTTGCTAATTCAAAAACAAGGAATAAAGAAGTGCTTGTGAGTTGGGTCAATCCAACCCAAACCAAACCCATTTTGGCTTGGTACCTAACGCGGCCACTTCCCACCTTTGAATCTGTTCGTAAAATGTATTTTGGTATTGTTAATAGTATGTCTTTTGACTTTTATGTTATTATTATTTGAACTGCAAACAAACAAGCTTTCGGGAGCCAATGTTAAATTGGTTGATACAAGCCCAGAAGCAACAGAGCATATCATCCAAATATCTGGTACCCCAGAGCAAGCTGAAAGAGCCCAGAGTTTGCTTCAAGGATTTATTTTGAGCAGTATGTAGCCTTCTTCCTATCTCTTTATGCATATATTTCTCGCACACGCGTGTCTGCATATTTTTATGTCCAACCCGATCAAAACAAAAAGTTCTTTTACACTGGTCAAAACAGATCAGTATTGGTTAGCCCAAAACGTTTTCATCCAAATTGTAATAAATCTTATAAATAGTAAGTGCATAAACTATAATATCCAAATCTATACTATTTGAATAATCTTTCTATTCTAATAAAAGAGTAACTAAGAGTGACACGTGTCAACACCACATTCTTTCTAACCAAAATTTTCCCGCTTATCTCTCTTATTAAATAATTACCTTGATTACTAATAATATTATTTAATCTTTTTATATTAGGAATAGTTTTTTTAATAAATTAAGAAATAGATCTTTTTATTCATGTTATTTCTGGAAAGACAAATTTTTATAAAAAGATTTTTTTCTAAAACATCAAACTTTTTAAAGAAATATAAAATATTTTAAAATTGGTATTTTTA